>MU228144.1:2360371-2398136 GCA_018584345.1 Thuja plicata | reverse complement strand
TATATATATATATATATATATATATATATATATATGAAGAACATTTTGTAAAGTGAAGAGGTATGTATGGATATGTGTATATGTGAAAGAGTTAGAGATGAGTGATGGCAGATGCAAGGTCATAAATTGACATATATTGTGCAGAACTATAACTGGAACTATCTAAGCATTGGAGATGCTCATTTTTTCATTACTGACAACACTTTGTAACTGAAGTACTATTTGTAAGAGCTATAAGCTCAGTATACCCCTAATAGGGTGTTGTATACCTTTAACAAGGTTGATATTCCTTTAATCAGGAAATGTACTATGTAATATTCAGTTCCTAACATGGATAGGTCTCCTAAAAGGGACATTATACTTTAGTACATTCTTGTGGGTACCATCCCCACCAGAGTTTTCCCTTGGCCAGGGTTTCCTCGACAACAAATAATGGTGTAATGAGTTGTGTGTTATTTACTTATGTTCTTTTCATTTCAGAAATCTTATGGTTTATTTGGAATTGGTTTAAGTTTAATTTAAAGTGTTGTAATATTGATTCACCCCCCCTCTCAATATTACTTAATCCTAACAATTGGTATCAAAGTTGTTGGCCCTTGAAAAGAAAGTTTAATAGCTTAAGGGAGATCAAGATGGATTCTGTAAGTTTGGAAGAAAACTTTGAAGAAACACTTGAAGACCTTGACAAAGCAAAATAAGATAATGGTGACTTGAGATTCAATTTAAGAAGAGTTGAGGGATTCATTAAGAAACTGAAAGATTGGCTTGAAATTTCAAGAAGTTAGAGACAAGATCTTATGGTTTAGATAGAAGAGGATTTAGACAATGATAATTCAGATCAAAAATGGCTAAAGAGATTCAACAAGAAAAAGATGCTAAAAACAAGATTGAAGAATCTTTGAAGGATGCTAACATTCTAATGTGACAAATGAAACCTGAGCTTGATCATTACAAGAAAAAGTATCTAGAATTGGAGAAATATAATCAGATCATAAAAGGTGAACTTGTTGAGACAAAGAAACATATTGAGAGACTTCACATGAGCAGTGACTTGAATGATGAACAAAGAGACAGATAGAAACCTAAAGGAGATATGACTGGTGTTGGCTTTAATGAAGCTAAATGTTCTAAGAATCAAGAAGAGAAACCTGATGGAGAAAAGCCTACTCCTGAAGAAACTAAACAATAGATCAAACCTTTTAGAGTTAGATGTTTTGGATGTAACAAGTTTGGAAACATGAAGAGATATTACAGAGGTAATTCCCATTTCAAACCTTTTTCTAGTTATTATTTTAATTGTCATGCACATGGGCACAAGAAAGAAGAATACAAGAAACTTGATCAATCTAGATATAGACAAGATAACATCATAGGAGAATCAAAAGTTAAAACCACATGTTACAAATGTAATAACCTTGGGCACATTGCAAGGTATTGTAAGTTGCAAGTTAATAAGAACATACCTCCTCCTATTTTCTACAAATGCAATAATCCAAGGCATATAGCGAAGTCTTGCAGGTACAATAGAGTAGACAAAAAAAGAGTACCACCTCCTATGAATACAAAGAGGAATGATAGTGATACTGGTAAGAGTATCAGAATCCAAAAGTGAATTTGATAATTATTTCAAGAAATTAGAAGATAACAGCAGTGGTAAGGTATGGAAATTCAAAGAGTTAAATGCGATATTGGTTCAGGGAGGAGACAATAGATGCTACTGAATCTTTGCTTGATACTAACACTGCTACATCAACCTAAATGGCCAATCGTGGCCTTAGGGGAGCATTAGATGAAGATACCAGATTGTACCCAGCCCCTGATTCTGAGGAGTAAGCTCAAGTGAGCTTGGTTATGATATACACAAACACTATGGAACCCATATATGTGATCGCTACATCAGATGATTTATATTCTATGATCGCAAGATTTGTGATTGATTGGATAGTGTACAAAGTTAAGTTTATTGGGTAATGTGCATTTCTCACTTAACGGTGAATAAAAGACATCTGGGTTACTTATTTCTTCACCATTTGAAGAGAAGAAACTAAGGAGAGAAGAGATTAGAGAGCATCAGAATACCAAGTAGCCACATTGCGTGATTGATCGAAGTGGAAATTTGAAATTCAACGTGTTTAAGGTATTTAGGCTATCTACTTGAATAGAAGTTATGGATGCACCATTGATTTATGATGTTGTAGATTGACCTAGATATAAATTCAAGAAACATACATTTAAGTCTTGTGAAAATGACCTTGAAGGAGCCTTTTCCCAAACATGACACGATGTCTTGCACATAGAGGATATTAGGGCATATATTCATTGCAAATTTGACACATTAAGAGATGATGACATTGCTACAAAAATGGAAGATATGCTAGGTGATGATGGTAAAATGAAGGATGAATTCAAATACATAGACAACTTGAGAATTATGAAAATATTAGACTTGTATGATTTCAGTGAAGTAGAATGGTTCAAAATATTACTTAGAAGAGTTTGATCAATTCATCTGGATAGGAGAGAAACCTATAAATATCTGTTGTCAATTGATTCATGACATAATTGGGCTAGACAACACTTGAATTATCCATGTGGTAGAAAATAATATAAAGAAACAAGTTGAAACACTAACACACTCTAAATGGGACAGGCAAGCTATGATAGTGAATGACATTTTCCTACATGATGTTAGACTGATTACAATGATACTTGGATACAAGTTTTACTACAACAGTAGACCTAATTCAGTCTCAACAAGAGTCGTTATGATGGCTTATATGATGGTAAAGGAAAACACCACATTCAATCTATGTGAGGTTCTAGCACAACAAGTTTTGGAGAATGTAAATTTAATCAAGAAGGATAAATCTAAGACTTTTAGATTTGGCTCAGTTCTAGTTCATATGTATATCCACATTGAGCATAAGTTTCTTGGCATGCACCCTAGAGCATGGAAAGACATCATACCCACTGGTATTTAGATATCACAGAGTTACAAAAGATAAAACAACACATGGGTGGATGGATAACTGTTTGGAATTCATCTATTAAAATTGTTCAGACGAAAATGAAAGAAAGATTCAGAATTCTTGAAGAGTTAGTTGAGAGATACAAAGATACAATTTGTTTCATGGTTGAAACTGTTTATGTATGCTTTGAGGAAGTTGTACCAATAAATAAATGGTGTTACCCTATGGGTTATGAAGTCAGTTCTTAAGTTTTAATTATGTAAGTTGAACATGTTTTGGCATCTGAAGTTGATACATCTGAGGAGAGATGGGGAACATATGAAGAGAAATCAGCTAAAGTTAGAGAAGAATAGACTAGAGGGATAAGGAAGAGAATATTGGAAAATATAATTGATGACTGTGTAGCTAAAGAAGGTATAAATAAAGAGGAGATGAGAGAAGTAAGGAAGAAGATAGCAGAGAGATCTTCTGGGTTGGCAAGTACTTCTACTGTAGCCCTTCGACCTCCAAAAATTGAATAGGTAGTTAGTCCACTTTCTATTGTAATTGATATAACTACACCCTCACCACCATAGAAGACATCGCGGAAAGAAAACATTGTTCCTCGGAGAAACAATAGGTCCACTAAACTGGACTCACCTCCTAAGAAGAAGAGGAATGAAGAAGAAGAGAAGAAAGTTGAAAAAGAGACCATAAATGACAGACAGGTATGGAAGCCAGATATAAAGATGCTAGAGAAAAGAGATATTGAGCAAGGGAAGCTTGTTTCAATGAATAAATACTATTAAAGGTATGAGGAATTTGAAAAACTAGTGATTGAGGACATAGTGATTAATCATCTACTTATTTTCAAGAAGAATCTATTAGAGATAGAGGGCAGTATACCTGAGGAATTGTATGGTAAAGTGAAGATTTAGTAATTCCTTGATTTGCATAGTTTTATTATTTTAGTAATTTATTTCTAATAATACAAGTTGTATGCTTTTATTTTATTTCATTTTAGTATAAACATCTCTTGTAAAATATGGTGTTGGTTTAACACGAAACCCTACATTTCACATTGAAACTCGTTGTCTTCTCATTATAATTATGTTGTCTTTTCATGAATGAATAAGGGTGCCTTTATTTCACCTATGAACCATTTTGTGAGACCTTTCAATATTATTTTTTCAGAAATCTATATCTTCTTGCATATAATTTATATCGCTAATCAATTGTAGAGGTTTTGGAAAGTTTTGAGCAGCAAGGTATGAATTTTTTTTTTTTTTCTGTTTGAGATTTATTCCTTAACCACATTTGTTTGTGTGATGTAACAAAGATTGCATAAGTGTTGTAGAATTTTAAATCAATGCAAGCTAGTATTTTTATTGGTCCTCTTTGTGTTGCATATGAATTTCTATGTATTTGATGAAGTATCTTTGAGTATATGTGTTTAATTTACATCATACCTTTGTTGCAACTTTTTTTTTTCTTGTTTTAGTGGCCACATATGACTCTATTAGCCACAAAGGTATGGAATTTGAAGATGCATACCTTTCACATAAATTTCAACTCATCACTAATCAATTTCCTATAATATAAGTAGTAGTAGATTAATTATGGTTGTTTTGATTAAATATTGAAAACCAAGGATGAATCTTAAGTAATTACATGTTTTGTGAATCATTTCAACATTTTCATACTTTATTTTGATAGCTTACTGCAAAAAAATCTCATTTCAATGAACTTATGCTAATCAGGTATGCATAGTTTGCTTTGCAACCAATACTTGCACAAGCAATGTTAGTATTAGTGAGCATTTACTTTCTTTTCATGTAATAATCATAATTAGTGGTGGCCTTTCATTGTTCTCTTTGTTTTAACTTCTATTTTTTAATATACTTTTGAGTATTACCTGGTTTTTTCATTCATGAATGTTAATATAGTTTCTTTGAATTCCTACTGTGATAGTGATCTCAATAGATGATCATGAAATTGTCTTTTCCTTTAAAGTTGTATTTCTCACCAAAGAACCTACCACAAAGAATGCACTAGTAATTCTATAGTTGCATGTTTAAATTATGTAGGATGATTTTATCTTGAAGCTATTGCATTCCTACTCACATGCTCTTTTCACTTTATTGTCTCTCTGTTAGGATTAAGTAATACTGAGAGGGGGGCGGGGGGGGGGGGGGGGGGGGGGTGAATCAGTATTACAACACTTTAAAGTAAACTTAAACCAATTCCAAATAAACCATAAGATTTTTGAAATGAAAAGAACATAAGAAAATAAAACACAACTCATAACACCATTATTTTTTGTCAAGGAAACCCTGGCCAAGGGAAAACCCCAGTGGGGATGGTACCCACAAGCATGTACTAAAGTATAATGTCCCTGTTAGGAGACCTAGCCTTGTTAGGAGCTGAATATTACATAGTACATTTCCTGATTAAAGGAATATCAACCCTATTAAAGGTATACAACACCTTGTTAGGGGTATACTGATCTTACAAATCTTACAACCAATACTTCTATTACAAAGTGTTCTCAGTAATGAACAAAAATAAGCATCTCTAATTCTTAGATAGTTCCATTTATAGCTGTCAACAATATCTGTCAATCTCTGATCTCGTAATTCCATTAGTCATCTCTAACTCTTTCACATGCACACATATGCATACATACATCTTCGCTTTAGAAAACATTCTTCATATATATATATATATATATATATATATATATATATATATGTCTCACATCATTTGGTCAGCTCTGAATTACAATACAAAATAGAATAAATACTTATACAAAAAGTAAATATAATGTCGGCGTTCTTGTATTACTAAAGTATAGTTAATCTAGAATACCAATACAACTTAGCACATTTGGATTCCATCTCATGCTCCCTCAATCATCACAGTTGTTCAACTGCTTTGTTCACCATTTTGATGTCTTCACGTGTCTTCAAATCACTCTAACTCTTTGTAATCATCACCAAAATACAATCAATCTTAATTTGAGGTCATACATATCCCATAGAATCTTCCTCTAAGCTCTTTAGTCATAAAACATCATTCACGATCTTCGTTGTCCAAAATAATGTTGTTATACTTTGTAATTCTGTTTCTATACTTAGTCAATTTCAGAACTATATCTTTAAAACTATACTTAACTCGATCATACTATCAAATGTGTTTCCATAAATGAAAACCATTAAGTGTCTCATATCACACCAAAAACATCACTTTCCAACAATCTCTCCCTTTGGCATTGATGGCAACACTTATCAAAAAATGACTAAGTGTCCCAATACAAACTGTCTCTATTTCTATTCTCTTTTGCTTTTTCTCATTTTTCTCTTCTCTTCTCCCCCTTTGAAAACAATGGAAAAGGTGTATCTAAAATTTACAAAAATGTAAAAATTAGTGCTTTCTCACCAGTTTTAGAACATCTTGAAAGGAATCTTCCAAGATCTTCACTTTTGCATTCCATGACTCTACCATTAACTGACTAACATGTATTAGTCCATTCAATGCATATGATGAAGTATCTACCACTTTTAACTTCGTGGGCATAGAATTTTTCAATGAATATGGAATTTTCTCTATATCAGATAGATGAAATTCAAGAATTGATAACTTAGGAGTGATTAGACTCTTCAACAAACCAAAACTTGTCATTACCCTCCCTTTCTCTATATCCAAGTCATTCAACTTATCCAAAATATTTGTTACCTCTTTGTCCATCTCCATTACAGATTGTGAGGAGGTCTCACAGATGTCCATCATGGTGTTCAGAGTAGACCTATCATTTGCAATAATGTCTTCAATATTATGAATGTGTCTGATAGGGTTCATACAATAGATATATAACATCTTTCCATGTGTGACACAACTTTTGGCCTTTGATGTAGCTGATCTTAGAAAGCCCAAGTCCCATGAAATATACTGGTATACTTCATTCAACTTCTTCTCTAGATAAATTTTCTCTGCCTTCTCTTCAATGATCTTCACTAAGGACTCATAGTGACCATCAAAATCATCTAGTGCCATTTTCATATTCTCTGAATTACCTTTAAATTGAAAAATAATAGGGATTCGAAGTAGTTTATTCATAGTATCAATTTCTCTAGTAATTACCTTAGTCTTTTTATCTCCTTTATGCTCAGATCTTTCTTTTTCCTTTTTTAATGGGATGAAAGATAGGCTCATCAATTCATCCTCATCCATACTGTCAACATCTGTTCTTACAGACTTATCCTTACTTGCTAACAATAGAATAGTGGATGTGTTCATTTCAAGTTTTGCATCAACTCTTGCCTCTTCTCCTTTTACTGTGTCTATCTCATTTTTTTGTTTTGATTCTTCTTTCTATTCTACTTCATTTGCCACTATATTATCACTATTTCCTTCAAATGGATCTTTCTTATCAAGTGAAGTGTCAAGGGTCATAGGCACACCAGAAACATAGAAATCTAGATGCATGTTAGTACTTACTTCGCTCTTCTCAACATTTACCTCAATTGACTTAGATTTCTCTGCAATTCCTATAGGTGTAGGAATAGTAGGTTTAGGATGTGGAGTTCTCTCAGGAATATTACTCATAAGTATATGATCTAATGCCTTTTGAGTCTCCTCTATGAATTCATCATATTTTCTACCCATAATTTTAAGAGTTTTGAGTTCATCAAATATTCTCTCTCTCTCTCTCTCTCTCTCTCATCATAACACACTTAACATGAACAATATCTGAATATCCTCTTAACAACAACAATATGTGACTCCTTCAGTTTTGCTTGAAATTTGGAAATAATGCAAACATAATTCATAATATCTGGTCTAGTTTGTGTCAAATATAATAACCCACCGATCATTGATCTATATCTTGTTTGATTAGCATTAGGTGTATCATCAATATTTTTCAATTTAAAACTAGATGTAATCATAGGTGTACCAATAGGTTTTGAATCACCCATACCAAATTTATTCAATAGTTCTTTCACATACTTAGACTGAGAAATGAAAATACCTTTATTTGTTTATGTAATTTGCAGTCCAAGAAAGAATTTCATCTCACCTATCATAGACATCTCAAATTCCTTATGCATCTGTTAAAAAAATTCTTCACTCAACTTGTCATTTCCACCAAATATGATATCATCGACAAAGACTTAAATAATCAAAATATTATCATCAACAACTTGGAAATATAAATTATTGTCAAAAATACATTTATTGAAACCAATTTTCAATAAATACTTATCTAACCTCGCATACTAGGCTATAGGGTCTTTCTTTAATCCATATAATGCTTTCTTTAATCCGAAAACCATGTCATCTTCATCAGTCAAGGGAAAACCATCTGGTTTCTCAATGTATACTTCTTCCAACTCCCCATTCAAGAATTTAGACTTAACATCCATCTGATATACCTTGAAATTTTTGTAATTAGTATATGAAAGAAACATTCTAATAAATTCAAATATAGAAATAGGAGAAAAGGTTTTCTCAAAATTAATACCTTGCATATGAGAATATCCCTTACAAACAAGTATGGATTTTTTTTTGAACCACTTCACCATCTTCATTCAATTTTTTTATGAATACCCATTTAGTACCAATCATATTCTTGTCCATGAGTCTATGAACAAGAATCCATGTCTTATTATTTTCAATCTGTTCGAATTATTATTCCATTGCTTTAAGCCATCTATCATATTTGCATGCTTCGTCAACATCCTTAGGCTCAATCTTAGAAATCAAACAAACTTTATTCCTTGCAATTCTTCCTCTAATCTGAACACCTTTATTTCTATCACCAATAATATGATTCTCTAAATGATTTAATTTTACATACCTTGGAGTCTTCAGATTTTGCATTTGTAGTTGACTCTTGTGTTTCCGATTATTCCTCATATCCAACTTCTTCATTATGTTCTACCAATTCATTCTGATTTTGATTCTGGTTTTGTTCTTGCACAATCTGACTGTCTTCTGTTAGAATTATTTAGAATAAATGAGAGGGGGGTGAATAAGTTATCCTCAGGTCCATATGTACCAATTGAAATTTCAAACACTTTAACCAACTTAGATCTATTCAACAATCCACTCGGTCTCAATAACATATAATCAGTAACATAAACTTGCAGTTCATTGTCCTAAAGTAAACAAATTGTAGAATATAAAACTCTTAACAGTACAACACATCAAATAACATCCACACAAGTATGACACCAAGATTTAATGGGGAAACCCAATATGGGAAAAACCAGAAGTAACATGCTACCAAATTTTCACTCTTCTAAAGTGAGCTCTGTGAGGAGCCAACCCTGTTAAAGGTTACAATACACATTGTTAAATGTAACCCTATTAAAATTGAGCCTTGTTAGAGGACTTAGATCATTCCATTAGAATGTCACCTTGATTAAAGGATTTACAATATGACTGTTAGGTCAACCTTGGTTAAAAGTATTTTGACTAATACAATGGTTAGAAAGTAATAGTAGATTGATCTGAAACATGCAACTCACTTTGCAAATACAAATCCACTTTTTCTCAAATGATAATTCACTGATTGGCCTTAATTATCATCTCTATCTCTTAGATCTTCTTGGAAATATGGAAAGAAATCACCACTGTGTAGTCCTATACTTCTCTTCTTAGCCTTCTTATATTTTCTAATCAAATGAATCAACCTCTGCAAACATAACCTACAATTAGGTTAATCTTATACCTCTCTGATTAGGTAGCTTGATCTTTTTCCACTTAATCATCAATGTAGATCTTAGGGTTTGGTCATATCGAATGACTCCTTCCAAAATCTTGTCCTCCTTCAACCTTGTAGATTACATCTCAAAACTCTTTCTTGAATCCATACATAAAAATGGTTAAACATATATTAAATTCTCATTTAATTCTCCACAACGATCATCCTTATCTTAAATACACTTTACATATCCCAAGAATTTAACTATGTCGACTGGGATCTCAAATCTTTCTCAAACTATCAAAATAATGACACTTGGTCATCACTGTGTTCTTCCACTAGGTCATCACTAGATAACTCAGTAATTACTGATGCTTGGTCGACACTAATTTTCTTGGCATGTACTCACGCTCATTTGACACTCACATCACTCACGACAAACATAATTTCCTTAATCTTATGCTCTTTTGCCTGGTCAAGACTAAAATTTTAGTCTCCCAATATTCACTTGGTGTTAAAGATAAACAACATATTACCTTACCAAGGTGCAATCCATCAAGTACCCATTGTAGTTACTCATAGCTCAACCATTTCACTAGGTCTTCTTGTTATCTCCTCTTTTAAAATATTCTTCATCAATCAATTGATATGGTACTTTACTAGATAGAAACTGTCTCACCAGTTAAGGTTTGACATCAATGGAAATATAATAATTGCTTCAATTGTAGTTTCAAACAATCTCCCTCTTTGGCATTGATGGAAAAAATAGATGTAAACAACACATGCAAGGTTTCCAAAAAATCCAAAAATTATGTTCTTTGTTAACAGATTTTCATTAATGTCCTTAGCTTCATTCTAGTTTCTCTCTGTATTATAGCTTATCTCCCTCATAGTATATCTCCTTTTTATTCTCCTTAATATCTCCCTCAATTTATATTCTCCCTTTTTGACAAGAATGCCAAAGTCATACATCTTCACCATGTAGATATCTCTGTGTCAACTTTCTGAACTCTATAGGCAACTCCTAAAGTGTGACCACTTTTGCATCAATTTGTCAGATATTCTGTGTAATAAATTTGATGAAATCACTCCATGTGATCCTAGTTAGGCTCATCTAGGGGAATAACCCCTAATTTACATCTTAGATACTCATGTGCATCCTTAGGTAATGCTTTAGTAAATATATCGGCTAATTATTCCTTTGTATTCACATATTCTAGTCTTACTTCTTGCCTTGTACTAGTTCTCTCAAATAATGATACTTGATAGAAATATGCTTGGTATTTGTGTGCATCATAGGATTATTTGATATATTGATAGCACTTGTGTTATCACAGAAAATAACAACTAGTTCAATGATCTCTTCCTTCATTCCTTTCAACAATTTCTCGATCCACACTATGTTGAACAATTAACTCCTGCAGCAACATATTCATCTTCTGTTGTTGATTGAGAAATACAGTTTTGTTTCTTTCTTGTCCAAGATACTAATCTCTTTCCCAAAAATAATTCACCACCACTTGTTTTCTTTCTTTCAACAACATTGCCTGAATACATGTGCATTCTTCTTATCATACAATCCATAGTCATATGTTCCCTTCATATATCTACGTATCCTTTTAACTACCATCATGTGACTATCCTTAGGGTTTGCATAAAATCTTGCAACAATCCTAACTACTAATACAATATCTAGTCTAGAATGAAAAACATATTGTAGCTTTCCAATCATTGACCTCTACAAGGTTTGATTTACTTCAGTTTTCTCATCAATCTTTGATAGTTTCTATCTAGTAGCCATGGGTGTACTTACAGGTCTGGAGTCCTTCATGCCAAATGTTTTTATTATCTCCTTGATATACTTTGATTGTCTAATGTAGATACCTTTTTTCATCTAATATGCTTGCAAACCTACAAAAAATTTGATCTCTCCAAACATAGACATCTCAAATTCAATTTGCATTTCATTTGCAAATGTTTGGCATAAAGAATATTGTCCTCCAAAAATGATATCATCAACAAATATTTCAGCTAACAATATCCCTTTATCTTTCTCATTCTTCAAGTACATATTACTATTGTCATTTTTCCTTATAAAACTAACTTTGACTAAGTAATTATGCAATCTTTCATACCATGCTATATGGCTTGCTTCAATCCATACAATGCTTTATGTAGTTTGTAGAACATATTACTCTTGTTTTAATCAACAAATCCTTCACATTGTTCAGTGTATACCTCTTCTTCCAGTATTCTATTCAGAAATGCTGATTTGACATCCATCTGATACACTTTGAATCCTTTGTAAGCTGCATAAGCCAGTAAAGTTCTAACTCCTTCCAATCTAGCAAATGGGGCAAACATCTCACCATATTCAATGCCTTCTTCTTGTGCATATCCTTTGCATACTAGTCTAGCCTTGTTCCTTATGACTTCTCCATACTTATTCAACTTATTTATAAATACCCACTTTGTTCCAATAACATTCTTGTCCTTTGGTCTACGTACTAGTGTCTAGGTTTTGTTCTTCTCTATTTGCTCAATTTATTCATTCATGGCTTGTATCCAATCTTTATTATCCAAAGAATATTTCACTGATTTAGGCTCAAATTCACATAATAAACATGTCTATTTTTTTAATTTTCTTCTTGTCATGACCTATGAATCTTTTTCCCCAATAATTTGATCTGGTTTATGATGTCTTCTTACATACTTTGCTAGAGTAGGTTACGGTTTTCTTTCTTCTTGTTGTTGATCTTCAGATTCATCAGGAAAATTCTCTTCAAGTTCATTTTGCATCTCTACTTCTTCTTCTAATTTCTCTGCAGTTACCTACTGATGCCCGACAACCTCTTTCTGTAACTTGGCAGTTTCTTGTTGTTGCTCGATAATTTCTATTTCTGGTTCAAGTAAACTGTTGGCCTCTCCTTCGTTCATGTATACAAAAGATCTATAATCTTCAAGTTCTTTCTTGCATTCCACTTCATTCTTTTCTACATATTCATCTATTCTAATATTTTCACTTTCCACAACTTTTTTAGTGTTATAATTTATACACTTATACGCTTTGCTCTTAGTGCAATAACCTAGGAATATGCCTTCATCACTTTTAGTATCAAGTTTTCCATTTCTATTTCCCTTTAGTATATAACATTTTCTTCCAAAAATGTAAAAGTATTTTACATTAGGTGCAGACAACTATACTTACAACTTCTCTCCAGTACTTTTGTGCAACATTGTTCTCTATCATCAGTGTTCTAGAAAAATCCATGATCTATCTATTCCTTCTTTTGGCTATGCCATTATGTGGGGGAGTCCTTGGAGCAGACATGTGTCTTTTGATCCCTCTATCATTACGGAATAAGTTGAACTCATTAGATATAAAATCTCCTCCTCTGTCAGATTTCAGACATCTCAAGCTCTTTCCTATCTCTTTTTCAACTTTTTCCAAATACCACTTAAACAACTGAAAGGCATCATATTTTTCTTTTAGAAACATCACATTCATCATTCTAGAGTGATCATAAACAAAAAATATGAAATATTTATCACCACGGTAGCTTTGCACACCAATAGGTCCACAAAGGTCAATATGAAACAATTCCAAAACATGATCAGAAGTACAAGTTTTACTCTGGAAACTAGACTTTGTCATTTTTCCCAACTGAAATTGTTTACACATCACATTATCAGGTTTCTTCAATCTTGGTAACCCTCTTACTCTTTTCATCTTACTAATGTTTACCAAATTGTCAAATTTCACATGACACAACCTTTTGTTCCATTACCATACATCATCATATTATGCAAACAAACATGTCTCATTAGATAGATCTATATAGAAAAAATTACCTCTTGTTTTTTCTCCACTTCCAATTAGTTCACTAGTAGCATCAAAGATTTTAGTCTTCTTGTGATGAAATTCAACTCGGTATCCAGAAGTGTTCAACTGAGAAACACTCAAAAAATTATAGTTAAGTCCATCCACCCAATAAGCATTATTACATGTGATCTTATCAGTCAATTTTATTGATCCTTCCCTTTCAAAAGACATGGTGTATCATTACCAAACTTAACACTACCACATTTGCAATGATTTAAGGTATCAAACTTACTTTTATCACTAGTCATATGATGTGAGAAACCAATATCAATTATCTATCTATCACCTTTAATCATATATGAAATAAGTGCAGTTTTCTCATCTTCATCAGAATCATCTTTCATAGTAACATAAACAACTTCTATATCATTTTCATCCGATTTGTCACATTCACTATCATTTTCTTCTTCAACAATATAACAAGATTTCTTTCCTTTGTAATTATAGTCCTTATACCTTATGAAATACCTATCATCCCTTTTGTCTTTATACTTTTTTTTTTCTCTTCTTTCATCCTTGTCATTCCTGTCAGGGCATCTTACTGCAATATGGCCAACTTTTGTTACATGAAAAATATATTATAGGAAGTTTACCTTTGAATTTTCCTTTTCCTCTTGGTAGTCTTCTAGGCATAAGTACCTCAAGTTCATCAAGATCATCATCACAAGTGTCACTGTCACTGGTCACATGTTTTTCTTTTCCTTTCTTTGATTTATGAAGATTCAATTGTGATTTGAATGCAACATCAACATTGTGAGGGGTGAAATTATCAAAATTTGATAACTCAAAAGCAGTAAGTCTACCAACTAGACCTTCAAGAGTTAATTTGTTACCAGGAGTACATCTCAGTTCTTGTATAGCAGATACTCTAATAATATAAATAGGAAGTAGGGTTCTCAATACCTTGATAATAATAGTATCATCATCAATGGTTCCATTGGCTCCTTTGGTAGCATTCACAACCTCCTTAACTCAGCTACACTATTGAACAATAGTTTCACCATATAACATTCTCATTTCATCAAAATTAGCTCTCAAGCTTTCAGATTTGTCTCTTAGTAAATTTTTATCACCTCCATAGATGGCTGCTAGTGTGTCCCACATTTCTTTTGCATTTTTACAGTCTTTTATGTTTTCAAATTCAGGATAACTTAGGGCTGATGCAAACTCCAACATTGCTTGATTGTGTTCCTGCTTTTCTTTCATCTACTGAGCTGTCAAAAATATGGGCACATTTATGTAATCATTTTCCACATAGCATTTTTTTTCTTCTCTAATTCTAGCTAGGTGTAGCTTCATCATAATTTTCCATGCAGGGAGGTTCTCCTTGTTCATCCTCGGTACATTCTTTTTATACATCTTGATCTTTAGCTTCAAGTACCTTCAAAATTTTCTCTACAAGAACCACAATTCTCTAATACCAATAATTAGAATGATTTAGAATAACTGAGAGGGGGGTGAATCAGTTATCCTCATCTCCAGATGTACTAATTGAAATTTCAAACACTTTAACCAACTTAGATCTACTCAACAATCCACTCGGTCTCTATAACATATAATCAGTAACATAGACTTGCAATTCTCTATCCTAAATTAATCAACTTGCAGAATATAAAATTATTAACAGTACAACACATCAAATAACATTCAAACAAGTATGCCACCAGGATTTAATGTGGAAACCCAATATGGGAAAAGCCACCAATAACATGCTACCAAATTTTCACTCTTCTGAAGTGAGCTTTGTGAGGAGCTAACCCTGTTAAAGGTTATAATACACACTATTAAATGTGACCCTATTAAAGGATTTTTTCACCCTGTTAAAAGTGAGCCTTGTTACAGGACTTAGATCATTCCATTATAATGTCACCTTGATTAACAGATTTACAATATGACTGTTAGGTCAACCTAGATTAAAATGATTTTGAATGATACAATGGTTAGAAACTAATAGTAGATTGATCTAAAACATACAACTCACTTTGAAAATATAGATCCACTTTCACTCAAATGCTAATTCACTAATTGGCCTCCATTATCATCTCTATCTCTCAGACCTACATGGAAATCTGTCAAGCAATCACCACTATGCAGTCCTATATTGCTCTTCTCATCCTTCTCAGCCTTCTACTTAGATTTTCTAATCAACTTAATCCACCTCTGCAAACATAACCTACAATTAGGTTAATTTTATACCTCTCTAATTAGGTAGCTCAAGATTTTTCCACTTTATCATCACCATAGATCTTAGGGTTTTTTTTAGATCCAACGAATCCTTCCAACATTTCATTCTCCTTCAACCTTGTAGAATCTATCTCAAAAATCCTTCTTGAATCCATACATTAAAATGGTTAAACATATATTAAATTCTCATATAATCCTCCACAGTGATCATCCTTATCTTAAATACACTTTACATATCCCAAGAATTCAGCTATGTCAGTTGGGATCTCAAATCTTTCTCAAACTGTCAAAATAATGACACTCGGTCATCGTTGTGTTCTTTCGCTCGGTCATCACTAGATAACTCGGTCATTACTAATGCTTGGTAAATGTTGATGCTCTGTCGACACTAAATTTTCTCAGCATGTACTGGCGCTTGGTTGACACTTGCATCACTCGGCACAAACATAAGTTCCTTAATCTTCTACTCTTTTGCTCAGTCAAGACTAAATTTTTAGTCTCCCAATATTCACTTGGTGTTAAAGATAAAAAAACATATTACCTTTCCAAGGTGAAATCCATCAAGTACCCATTTTATTTCTCATAACTCAACCATTTCACTAGGTCTTCTTGTTATCTCCTCTTTTCAAATCCTCTTCATCAATCAATTTATATGGTACTTTACTAGATAGCAATTGTCTCACCAGTTAAGGTTTGACATCAATGACAGTATAACAATTTCTTCAATTGTAGTTTTCAACATGTTCTTTATCACCTCATTCATAATTGAAGGATCCAACTAATTTTCTAAAACTTTCAACAAATTTCACATCAAAACTCTCAATCATCTTTCTCAATCTATGATTATAAATTTGTATGCTTTTCTCTTTGTATAATATCCAATAATTATTCCCTCATCACTTCTAGGATCACATTTTCCTAAATCTTCATCTCTCTTATTGTAACATTTACTTTTAAAGAGTTTGAAATATTTTACAGTAGGAATATGACCATACCAAAGATCATAAGGAATCTTACCAGTACCATGCTTTATTTGAACTTGGTTAAATTTATAAACAACAATGGTAACAAATTCTCTCTATCAGATCTATGAAACATTCTCTTCAATCATCATAGTCCTTACAGTGTCAAGGATTGTTCAATTTCTTCTCTTTGAAATTCTATTCTACTATGGGGTTCACAAAGCACACATCTATCTCTTTATTACATGCTCTTCACAATATGCATCAAACTCTCTAGATGTAAACTCTCCACCTCTATAATATCTCAAACATTTTAGCTTCATACCTATCCCAGTCTCAACCATAGCTCTATAACTCTTGAATTTGTCAAATGCCTCAAATTTTTCTTTCAAGAATATAACCCACATCATCCTTGAATAATAATAAATGAATAGAATTAAGTATCTTTCTCCATAGTAACTTCTAGTTCTAGTAAGACCACATAAGTCAGTATGCACCAATTCTAACAATCCACTCAAAAGATAAGTCTTAATTTTAAAAGTAGATTTAGTTAGCTTACACAAATGACATTCCTTACACATTGCATTAGCAAGTTTCAACAATCTAGGTAAATCTCTTACTGCATTTGTAGTGCTTAGCTTCACAATGTTATCAAAGTTCACATGATAAAATCTCTTGTGCCACAACTAACTGTCATCAATCTTAGCAATCAAACATTTTTTTTTTGAATTGTTCAAGTGAAATACATTATCTTTGGTCTCTATACCTGATGCAATCTCAATTCAATTTCTTCTAATGATTATACACATTCTATTCTTGAATTCCATGTGATATCCCTTATCAACTTACTATCCAACACTCAAGATTATGCCTTAAACCTTTAATATATAAAACATCATCAATATTACTCTTACCATCAAGTGTAATAGAACCTCTTCCTTTGATCAAATAGGGAGAATTGATACAAAATCTAACAACTCCACCATCATAGTCTTCAAGTTTCACAAATTTTATTTGGTCTCCAATCATGTGATGTGAACATCCCCTATCAATAACCCAGTCATATTACGTATCCACATGTGAAACCAAGGATTTATCTTCATTGGGATTCTCATCTCTGATAGTAATAAACATAATCTCATCTTCTCTTTTCTCAAATTCATCACCGGTTGTTCCTTAATAAAACAAATAGTAAAACTTCTTCTGATATTTAGGCCTGAAATTCTTATGCTTGTACTTAGGCTCTTTGTTAGGAAATATAGAATCAATGTGACCAATCTTATTACATGAAAAGAAATTCAAATTCAACTTCCCTTTATACTTACTTGATCCCTTAGGTAGTCTCTTTGCAAATAGGGCTTCAAGATCTTCAATCTCTCTTTCTTCTTTCTCAATTTGTTCCCAGTCCTTAGCATATCTACCAAGCTTAGATGAACTTTTACTAGGTTCATATCTTTTCTTATTCCTAGAAATAGTAGCTTTAAATGTAGATTCAACTTTAGGAATTTTATCTCCAAATTCTCTCATTTCAAAAGAAGCTAAATTACCAACCAATGTATCTCTTGTCATAGTAGTCACAGTTCTGATTTCTTCAATAGCATCAACTTTATGATTGTAAGCAGGGTTCAAGGATCCCCAGATTTTAGAAACAATCTCATTCTCCTCCAATGTTCCACCATCACATTTGATTCCATAAACAAGTTTGGTGATCTTATTCACATAGGCAGTAATGTTCTCATATTCTCTCATCCTCAATAATTCATATTCTCCTTTTAGACTCTGTAACTTGGTTTGCTTCACAAACTCATCTCCAGTTGGAAAGCTACAATGGAAACAATTGTTGTTTTATCATTGATGTCAAACCTTAACTAGCGAGATTGTTGCTATCTATTTGAGTACCACGTCTATTGATTGATGAAGAAGATTTAACAAGAAGACCAAGTGAAATGGTTGAGTTATGAGAAATTACAAGGGTACTTGATCAGTTGGCACATTGACAAAGTAATTTGTTGTTTATCTATAACACTAAGTTATGTTGACAGTTTACTGAAAACATTTTATGCTGAGTGAAGCTTGTGTCAACTGAGCACCAGTGTATGCTGAGAATAATTTCTAGTGTTGACTAAGGGCTAGTAAATTGTCGAGTGAAAACAGTGATGACCGAGTGGGAGAACACAATGTTGGTCAAGCAGCACTATTTTGATAATTGTTGATATTTGAGATATCTGGCTGACATAGTTGATTTTATTGGGATATGTAAAGTTAATTAAGGATAAGCATGATTGGTCCACACTATTTAAATGCACGGGTAACTGTAATTAATGCATGCATCAAAGATTTAATTTGTGATTTCTTTGGAGAAGTAAATTAAATGTAATGATGGAAAGATCCGTTGGATCTGACCTAACCTAAGATCTACGATATTGATTAAGCGGAAAATTTTTATTTTGACCTAGATGAAGAGGTATAAGATAATCTCAAGGAGTTATTCATGTAATGGATGATGTTTATGCAAGAGGATTTCATAGTTAATTGACTGATTGGTATGATCTAGCAGAAAAGGCCGAGAAGAGAAGCAGAGAGTTGCATAAGTGATTGCTTGATAGATTCCCAAGCAGATCTAAAGATTGAAATGATAATGGAGGCCACTCAGTGAATTAGCCTTAGAGCTGAATTGGATCTAGATTTGCAAAGTAAGTTGTATGTATCAGATCACACCTGCTGATTACTTTCTAACCATTTTATCAGTCAAAATCCTTTAACCAGATTGACCTAACATTCATTGTATAAATCCTTTGAGGAAGGTGACATTCAGGTGGAATGTTACAATTCCTCTAACAAGGCCACTCCTGACAGGGTGATTAAATCCTTTAACCAGGTCACATCTAGCAATGTGTTTTGTAACCTTTAACAGGGTTGGCACCTAGCAGAGCTCACTTTAGAAGAGTGAAAACTTGGTAGCATGTTACTGGTGGTTTTTCCCAAATTGGGTTTCCACGTTAAATATTGGTGTCAACTTGTGTAAATGTTTATGCTGTGTTTTACTGTTCAGTTTCTACAAGATGATTACATTTGAACAGTGAACTGCATGTTTATGTTGTTGACTTATGCTATTTCTACTGAATATATCTGAGTTGTTTAAAGTGATATAAATTTTCAATTGGTACCTCTAGACCTGAGGATAACTAATTCACCCCCCACTCTCATTTATTCTAAATTCATTCTAACAATTGGTATCAGAGCTTTGGTCTCTTGAAAATAGTTTGAAGGTACTTGGAGAAAAAGATCAAGATGTATAAAAAGGAAGTACAAAGTTGAACAAAGATAACTTCCCTACATGGAAGAGTTTGATGAAATTGCATCTGGCTGGTATTGGTGATGCTGCTATATGCCTTATTGAAAATGATTATGTAGCCCCTACTACACCTCTCACTATTGTACAGTTAAGAGAAAAATAGGAACACAATCAATGAATGTTGGAGATTGCATCGTCCTTGAGCTATCCTAAATTTGATGACATAAAGAACTATACAAATGCAAATAAAATGTGTGATACCCTAGAAACCATCTATGGAGGAGATACAAATGTGCTAAGAGCCAAATCTGAAAGTTTAAGAGGTAAGTTTGATGAAATGAAAATGCAAGAAGGAGAAAATATAGTTCAATATTATGGTAGGATAAAAGAAGTTGTAAATGCTATTAGAGGAGATAATGGAACAATTGATGATAACACCATTATGAGAAAGGTACTAAGGACTCTTCTTCTTGTATATGCTATTAGAGTCTCTGCAATTCAAGAATTGAGATGTAATCCTAATAATAATTTGACTTTAGAAGGTCTGGTAGGCGGACTTACTGCATTTGAGATGTCAAATTTTGATAACTACACTCCACAAGCTATTGATTCTGCATTCAGATACCAGTGAGTCCTTAACAACTCAAAGAAAGGAAAGAAATGTGTGAATAGTGACAATGACACTACAAATGAAGATCTGGAAGAACTTGAGGCACTTATGGCAAGAAGACTATCTAGAGGAAAAGGAAAATTCAAAGGTAAACTTCCTATCATTTTTTTTTCATGTAACAAATTCGGTCATATTGCTGCTAGATGTCCTGATAAGAATGACAAATATGAAAGAAGAGACAACAAGTACAAAGATAGAAAGGATTACTGAGACTTCAGAATGTATAAGGATTACAAAGACAAAGGTAAGGAATCTTGCTATGTAGCTAAAGAAGCTTCTGATAGTGGTTCTAACAATTTTGATGAAAATGATATAGAAGTTGTGTATGTTTCTATGAAAGATGATTCTGATGATGATGAGAAAAATGCACTAATTTCTTATATGAGTAAAGGTGACCATTGGATTATTGATAGTGGTTTTTCACATCACATGACTGGTGATAAGGATAAATTTGAGACCCTAGATCAGTGCAATGGCGGTTATGTTAAATTTGGTAATGATGCACCATGTCTTGTTAAAGGGAAAGGATCAATTAATTTGATTGACAAGATCAGATGTGATAATGTATATTGGGTTGAAGATCTTAACTATAATTTATTGAGTGTTGCACAGTTGAATACTTTTGGTTACAGAGTTGAATTCCATCACAAGAAGGCAAAGATCTATGATGCTACTGGAGAACTAGTTGGAAGTGGAGAATAAGCAAAAGGTAACTTGTTCTATTTGGATTTAGCTAATGAGACACGCTTGTTTGCACAATATAATGATGCTTGGTTACGACATAAAAGGTTGTGTCCTGTAAACTTTGATAACTTGGTAAGAATAAGCAAATTGAAAAGGGTTAGAGGGCTTCCTAAGCTAAAGAAACCTGAAAATGCAATGTTTAAGCAATGTCAATTAGGAAAAATGACTAAATCTAGTTTCAAGAGCAAGACTCATACTTCTGAGGAAATTCTAGAATTAGTTCATACTGACCTTTGTGGTCCCATTGGAGAGAAAAGTTACTGTGGAGCTAGATATTTCATTATATTTGTTGATGATTACTCTAGAATGATGACTATAATATTTCTTAAAGAAAAATCTGATGCATTCTAGTTATTTAAGTGGTACTTGGCAAAAGTTGAAAAGGAGACAGGGAAAAGTCTGAAATGTTTGAGATCTAACCGAGGAGGTGAGTTTATGTCCAATGTTTTTAACATGTTCTGCAATGACCAAGGTATAAAAAGACAGATGTTCGCACCTAGGACAACACCGCAGAATGGTACTGCTGAGAGAAGAAACAGATCTATCATGGATTGTGCCAGAACACTAATGATGGAGAAAAATGTTGCACAAAAATATTGGAAAGAAGCTGTAAGTACAACAGTCTATACCCTAAATAGAGTACAAGTCAAAAAAGGTACTAATGCTACACCTTATGAGCTTTGGTATGGATATGCACCTAATGTAAAATATTTAAAAGTTTTTGGAAGTAAATGTTTCATACTGAAGGATAACAGAAATGGAAAAATTGATGCTAAAGGTGAGGAAGGAATATTCCTTGGTTATTCAACTAAAAGTAAAGCATATAAGTGTCTGAATTCTAACACTAACAAAATTGTGGAAAGTGAAAATGTTAGAATTGATGAATATGCTAAAAGAAATGAAGCAGAAAGCACACAGGAACTTGAAAGTTACAAATCATTTGTCTATCTAGATGAGGAAGATTCTAATGTATTACCTAAACCTGAGAATGTGGTTTCCAAGTAACAACTAGCACCTTTCGAGTCATAGAATGAGGTTGCCGGGCAACAGGAGGTAATTGCCGAGCTATCTGATGGAGATGTGGAGTCACAAAATCAACTTGAATTGAACGAGAATAATGAATCTGAAGCAAGACAAGAACCTACTCTAGAAAAGTATGTGAGGAGGCACCACAAACCTAATCAAATCATAGGATCAAATGATTCTACAGCTATGACAAGAAGTAAGTTGAGAGATGATACATGCTTGTTATGTGATTTTGAGCCTAAAATAGTAAAAGATGCCTTAGAAAATGAAGACTTGATAGAAGCCATGAATGAAGAAATTGAATAGATTGATAAGAATAAACTTGGAAACTTGTACCTAGGACAAATGAAAAAAATGTAATTGGTACTAAGTGGGTATTCAGAAATAAGCTGAATGAACATGGAGAAGTAACAAGGAATAAAGCTAGACTGGTATGCAAGGATTATGCACAAGAGGAAGGAATTGATTATGGAGAAACATTCACCCTAGTTGCAAGGTTGGAAGGAGTCAAAAACTTACTTACATATGCAGCCTAAAAAGGTTTTAAAGTTTATCAGATGGATGTGAAGTCAACATTCTTGAATGAAATATTAGAAGAAGTGTACATTGAACAAGCTGATGGATTTTCTGACCCAAGTAAGAGGAACATGGTTTACAGACTACACAAGGAACTATATGGATTGATGCAAGCACCAAGAGCATGGTATGAGAGATTGCACAATTACTTGATAAAGATTGGATTTGCAATAACCAATGACAACAACAATCTATATTTGAAGACAAGGAAAAGAAAAGGTACTTTATTAGCTGATATTTTTGTTGATGACATTATATTTGGTGGACAAGATGTGTTATGCCAAAAGTTTTCAAAAGAGATGCAAACTGAATTTGAGATGTCTATGTTTGGAGAAATCAAATTCTTTGTTGGCTTACAAATATATCAGATGAAGAATGGTATCTATATTACTCAATCAAAATATTTCAAGGAGATACTAAATTTTTTTGGAATGGAAGACTCAAAACCAGTGAGTACACCCATGGATACTGGACAAAAGTTAACAAAAAATGATAATACAAAAGAAGTGAATCAAACCCTTTACATTTCAATGATTGGAAAGCTGCAATATGTTGTACACAATAGACCTGATATTGGTCTGGCTGTTGGAATTGTTGCAAGATTTTATGCCAATCCCAAGGAAATTCATATGATGGCAGTAAAAAGAATTCTGAGATATATGAAAGGAACATATGAATATGGCCTGTATTACAAGAAGAATGATAAGTTTGAGCTTAGATTTTACACTGAATCTGATTGGGCTGGAAATGTGGATGACAAGAAAAGCACCACATGTGGAGCATTTGTTTTGGGAAAGAGACTGGTTTCATGGACAAGAAAGAAACATAATTGCACCTCACAATCTACAGCTGAAGCCGAATATGTGGCAGAAATAGTTAATTGTTCTAATATTGTGTGGTTGAAGATACTACTGAAAGGTATGAAAGAGGAGATCACAAAACTAGTTGTCATATATTGTGATAACACGAGTGCCATTAATATTTCTAAGAACCCTATGATGCACTCTAAGAAAAATCATATATCTATCAAGTATCATTACTTAAGGGAGCTAGTTCAGAACACGGAAGTAAGACTGGAATATGTGAATACTAAGGAATAGTTAGCAGACATATTTACAAAGGCACTACCCAAGGATGCTCATGAGTATCTGTGAGGTAAATTAGGGGTGATTCCCCTAATTAAGGATAATTAGTTTAGAATGGTACTGTTGCATCAAATGTTATATTCAAAATATTTGACACATTGATGCACAAGTAGTCACACTTTAGGAAGCTACCTAAAGCTGTGAAAGTAAGACTTGAACAGGTTAGAGGATCAATCATAAGCAAGATGACATGAACAACATAATACTGAGTTAGAATAGAAGAATCTGCATAATGAAGATGTCAATGTCTTTGGCATTGTTGTCAAAGAGGGAGAGTTTACTGAAAGAGGGAGAGTTTACTATACTTAGAGAAAAATGGAGAATTTACTAAAAGAAGGAGTCTACAGATGAACATAAATAGAAAGTTTTTAGTGTGATTACAGACATAGAGGGAGAAATGTTTTACAAGATGAGAACCATAATGAAGCTAAAGACATTAATGAAGATTTGTTCATATCAAGGAACACGGGTAGAATTTTTGGATCGTATGGTAACTATGTTTGTAAAATTATAGTTTTATTGTTTAGTGTTGCCATCAATGCCAAAGAGGGAGACTGTAGGAAAGATACAATGGAAACAATTTTTGTTTTGTCATTGATGTCAAACCTTAACTGGTGAGACTATTGCTATCTATTTGAGTACCACATATATTGATTGATGAAGAATATTTAACAAGAAGACTAAGTGAAATGGTTGAGTTATGAGAAATTACAAGGGTACTTGATCAGTTGGCACATTGGAAAAGTAATGTGTTGTTTATCTATAACTCTAAGTTACGTTGGCAGTTTATTGGGAACAGTTTATGCCGAGCAAAGTTTGTGTCAATTGAGCACTAGTGTATGCTGAGCATAATTTCTAGTGTCAATTGAGTGCCAGTAAATTGTCGAGTGAAAACACTGATGACCGAGTGGGAGAACACAGTGTTGGTCGAGCAGCAGTATTTTGGTAATTTTTCAGATTTGAGATCTTTGGCCGACATAGTTGATTTTATTGGGATATGTAAAGTTAATTAAGGATAAGCACGATTGGTCCACACTATTTAAATGCATGGGTAACCATAATTAATGCATGGATCAAAGATTTAATTTGTGAATTATTTGGAGAAGTAAATTAAATGTAATGATGGAAAGATCCATTGGATCTGACCTAACCTAAGATCTACGATCTTGATTAAGTGGCAAAGATTTATTTTGACCTAGATGAAGAGGTATAAGATAACCTCAAGGGGTTATTCATGTAATGGATGATGTTTATGCAAGAGGATTGCATATTTAATTGACTGATTGGCATGATCTAGAAGAAAAGGATGAGCAGAGAAGCAGAGAGTTGCATAAGTGATTGCTTGACAGATTCCCAAGCAAATATAAATATTGAAATGATAATGGAGGCCACTTAGTGAATTAGCATTAGAGATGAATTGGATCTGGATTCGCAAAGTAAGTTGTATGTATCAGATCACACCTTCTGATTACTTTCTAACCATTGTATCAGTCAAAATCCTTTAACCAGGTTGACCTAACAGTCATTGTATAAATCCTTTGAGAAAGGTGACATTCAGGTGGAATGTTCTAAGTCCTCTAACAAGGCCACTCCTGACGGGGTGATTAAATACTTTAACCGGGTCACATATTGCAATGTGTTTTGTAAGCTTTAACAAGGTTGGCTCCTAGAAGAGCTCACTTCAGAAGACCTAAAAACTTGGCAGCAAATTATTGGTGGTTTTTCCCAAATTGGGTTTCCACATTAATTATTGATGTCAACTTGTGTGAATGTTTATGTTGTGTTTTACTATTAAGTTTCTGCAAGCTAATTACATTTGTATAGTGAACTGCATGTTTATGTTATTGACTTATGTTATTGTTGCTGAATAGATTTGAGTTGTTTAAAGTGCTATAAAGTTTCAATTGGTACATCTAGACCTGAGGATAACTGATTCACCCCCCCCTCTCAGTTATTATAAATTCATTCTAACATCTCCTTCATATAATGTCTCTATCTTTGTCCATACTTCATGTGCAGCTTCTAATCCCAAAATATTTGTATACTCAATATTAGATAGGACACTCTTCAAAGCTTCTTTTGCTCACATATTATACTCAAATTCTTTCTTCTCACCAACAATCATAGTAGAAAGATCAACAAGAGTATTTTAATCTTTCTTTGTAATAGTCCAATGTTCTTCACTAAGGCATCTCAAGTGTGTAATCATTTGATCCTTCCATATAGTATAATCTATTCTATCAAATCTCAGACTCTCCTTCTTAAAGGTTGACATCTTGGATCTCCTCAAGTGATCAAGCTTCCCAAAGAGGACACTAGTTCTGATACCAATTGTTATACCTTAAGGAGAACACACAACTGAGAGCGGGGGGGGGGTGAATCAATTGTTCCAAAATATCATCAAACTCTAGCCAACTTATAAACTTTAAACTGAGATCTGAAAGATAAACATGAAAGAAAGATCATAACACAATAACATATTAATGTTATAAGGCACTGAGAGGGGGGGTGAATTAGTGCAACCACATATCTAAAAATATTTCCAACAACTTCCAAAGTAACCAATATGCAAAGATAAATATAATATAAAACCATAAAAAAGCACACATCCATGAAATCAACACAAAGATACCAATATTTTATCGTGGAAACCCTTGTTAGAGGGAAAAACCATGGTGAGAATTATCACCCACAAATATCACTAGTGCACAAATAAGATCTTCCCTATTAGGAGCATTATAACCACCTTGTTAAGGGCATACCAGGTTAAGAGTATCTTTAGCCTGGTTAGAATCTATTATAAAAGTCTTGTTAGGAAATACACTATTAATAGATTTGAAACTCCTTCTGAGAGTCACCCTGTTAGAGTATTTAGTCTTTAAACCTGTTAGGATCCTGCTTACCCTATTAGGAGTAACCTTGTTAGAGGATTTTGATCACAAGCCAGTTAGGACTTGCCTTGAGAATGAAATCAAATAAAAATGATTTGAAAGTAGCACACTCTACTTGAGAGATCCACTTAAACACTGCTCAAATCACTAATTTTCTCATACAAACATTCATTTCAACCACTACAATCATCGCATCAAGAACCTCTCACCACAACAAAAACATTTCCCTTCAATTTCATCTCTTATATACACTTTTAGGAAACTAAAATAACCCTAAATTTGTTACCTGTTGTGGGCCTCCAAATCCAAACAAAATACATAATCAATCACTCCAACCTAGTAAATTAAAATCCTCAAGGTAGGCCCTCAACAATAAAATTAAAAAAAAATTCAAACTTTGACACGTAATTGATCGCTACCTTGATTTCATCCCCTTGACTAGACCGATTGTTTGTTCTTTTCGATATCATTGGTGTCGGCCTCAAATCTCCATATGTGCATTGAATCAACTTACACAATCATATATATAGGTAAATATGACTCTGTAGATACTTCTTGTAAGTTTGCATCATATGAATCCTTTATATTATAGCTGCACATTGAATTTATCATGATTGACTGTATTATCATTGGTCTACTAAACACTTAGAAAAATTCATGTACAATCACCTTCATCACCTATTTAACTTAGTTGACTTGTGAAGTAGAATTTTTTCTAGAAATAACAACACTACATCGTTTTCCACATGATCTAGGATATGACCATCTTCATCAGATGCCAACAATATCCCCCTTGGGCATTGATTGAAACACTTAGAAAAATTGCAAAGTGTTTGACTAAGAAAAAAAATACACAAGTACAGAGCTAAACTTTAGGATTAATCCCCCTATGGTAATTAAAAATATACCATGTCTGTACTGCACCCATTTAAAAAATAATTGGCTAATTTTTTTTCTATACCACTCTGTCTACTCCTCCTTACTATCATCTCCCTTTTTGACAACAATAACAATGGTATTACAACAAATGATCAGAATAATATGTAATTCATAGAGAGTAGCATATACCTATTACAATTTACTAAATACATCAACAAAATTGATCATTAATACTTGTAGGTCAGTCTCCCATATCTTCTTGAGATGTTCAGTAATCACTATCTGACCGATTAGTAGATATGAGAGCTCCTCTAATGCTTCCACTATACTCATATTAGGTAGAATTAATATTATTGTTGTATCTTTAACTCCTTTCTATAAAATTTCCAACTTTAGAATTAGTAGAATCTCTAGCTCTAACAATACTGAGACCCTTTTCTCTTTCTCATTGTTATAAGTTTTGAGATTATGATTAATATTGCTCACTGATGCTCCAAAAATGGTAAAAGAATCATTCCCTAGATAAAAATTTCCTACTAACTTCTGTAGCTCCTAGTGAGCTTCAACTCTTATGCTCATTATCCTTCAAAAATTGAGAGAAATCAGAAATAGAAGTAAGAATCTTACCACTTTCTATCAGTGCTTGTTTCACCTTGTTAATCTCAACTATCAATGATCCTCTTTCAAATGCAATCTTCTGGGATAACTTCTCTGATTTCTTCCTTTCATAATCCTTTTCTGCTTTTATAGATGTTGCATCTTCTAGACTTTGTATTTTTTCACTTGCAACTATCACCAATTGACCCAATTTTTCAATAGGTAAAATATTCTCATCATAAGTTGCCTCAGGCACAAGATCAGACAATATATCTCTTGCATTCTATATAATTTTTGCCTCTTGCTTCTTTTGATCTCTTATGACCTTACTTAGAATTAATGGCCATGGAAACATTCATCAACTCTATTGGGCTCATTGTACTAAGATCTATTGGTCCTTGAATGGCTGGTATATCATCTGTATCCATCTTATCAAAAATTCATTGAACAATAGATATAGAAGATATTACCTTTTCCTTTCCTCTGTCTTTTATCAACTCCTTTTTTGGTTCTTTTTTTTCTCGATATCCTTCCTTTTGCACATCCATTGTATGTGCATGCCCTTGCTTCTCCTTGTCTTTTTCTTCACTGGTTGCCTCTGTTGTTGGTCCTAGTTTTTTCTCACCAGTAGGAACATTGACTATGGAACCATCGGTCCTAACTTGATCTATTTCTATAGATTTATTTTTTTCTTTAGGAATATAAATGACAAGAATATTACCCAAGGTGTCCATAGTGTCCTTGGTCTCATCCAAATACACATTTCCAAGTGTTATCTTCACACCTTCCACCATTAATCTATCATAAATATGTGTAATCTATGGTTCATTATCATCTTGTCCTTTAACCTCTTCATCTTTGTCTTGATAATCCTCCTTTTCTTCCTCAAGACCTAACAATTTATTCAAGATACTCACTATTTCCTCTTACACTGATTGAGAATCACCAATCAGTAATCTTATAGTTCTTGAATTAGTCTTGAACTCAGGTCTAACTTTCTTAAGTGTCTCCTTGGTTTCCTCTTTAGACATCTCCCATTGTAATTGGACTAAGTTATATTCAATTATTTCCTTGTCTTCCTTTAAAATTGTATGCCACCTAGCTTCAATATTAGCATATAGAGATGTAGGGTTTTGTCCTTTTAATTTGATAATTTCTTTACTCAAATTGTGCATACTAAACACAACTTCATATTACATCTTTCTCTGGTCTTCTTTATTGAATTTTCATAGAATGTTCTTACACAGACAAGTATACCCCATTTCTTTACTTTTGCAACAATATTATCAACATAAATAAACTTACCAAAATTAATCTTGATAAATTTAGTGGTTGGGGGTCCAACTACCTTTGATATTTTTCCACTTGCCTTCATCTTCTTTTGTTCTTCATTGAAATCTATTGATTCTACTTCTGCTTCTTCTTCAATCTTCTTAAATCTTTGATCCTTCTCATTCTTCCTATTTCCAGTGGTCTCCTTCACCTTTCTAGGTTCAGGTTGAGTAGGTTTTTGCTTTCTTTTGACTGGTGCCTTTGTAGGAGCAGTGAGTTTCTCCTTCTTAACTGTAAATGTGGTACTTCTTGTTTTTCTACTGGTTGGGACACTACCGGTTGTAGAAGAAATAAATTATACATTTTCATCTACTACTATAGGTTCTACTCCAAATGTTTTTTCTTTCTTTGTAGCATGTTTGGCCCTTTATTTGTTTATGACTTTCTCTGTAAAGCCTTTCTTCAATGTAAATTTTTCTACCTCTTTTCTTATTTTCTTCTCAATGACTAATTTGGTCAGTTTGATGTGAACTTCCATGTTCTTCTCTTCATAAGTTCCAAATATAGGCTCATTTGGATCTACCATTTTGATAGTAGATCTTTAGCATGTAAGATTACCATATCACCTCTACTTCATATCTCATGGGTATGGCCCAAGATGTCTTAGGCACTAATTCCTACATTTGACAAGTGTTAGTATCAACCATAAAACATATATCATCCTTGTATTTATCAACAATATGGGCTGGTATCCTTTCCCTTTGATGCATTTTACTTTGAAATACTTTTAAATAGCACCAAACTTTCTCATTAAAACCATTTCTGAGTAATCTAATATGATTCTTTAGCTGAAGAACAATTGGTGTACCTTCTATCCAATTTATTGTGCCAACACCTGGAAATAAGTTTTGAAAGTAAAAGAACAAACCTATAATCAATTGGATGAATTTAAATACTTGCCTCTTGTCCTTTGTTATCTTCTCCAAATTTAGAAACAATTGATCTCTCATTGCAACACATAGATCATACTCTACATTTTCAATCACCATTCTATATGCACTGTGGATTACAGCAATGGGCACACTATTGATTCTTCTAGAGTGATAAAACTTGTATCATATCACCATAGATGAAAATCTAATATTTAGGTCAAGGATTTCATTGATAGTCATTTCTTTCTTATCTCACTTTGATTCAGTTATCTTTGTGACTACATCCTATGAGATTGACCTAAGTATTGGTACTTCACTAGTTGCACAAAAACCTGTAACTGCATGTATAGCCTCCTTAGTGATCTTCTGTGGATGGTCTATCTACATAAACTGGTCATGCACTTGGATTAACACATATCTAACTTGATCTTCTTCAAAATCATCAGGGAAATTGGTCACATGAGAAAAATTCTTGTCTACAACCACTTGGTCCTCATCCTTCAATACTAGACCACTACACAACTTCTCATACAGTGAATGAATATGAGATTCACCTATATCTTCAAACTTACAGTAAATATATGATCGTACATCCTCAATATGCATCACACCATAGGTAAAACTAGATAGGGCATCGTTTGGATCATCTTTGATCGATTTGAAAGGATGTTTCTTAAACTTTGGCCTAGGTCTCTCAGTAATCTCTACAATGATCGATGTATCCATCTTTCAAAAAACAAATTCAAACTCAGAAGATAAAATAAATACCTTTCTAGTCACCACTAAATTAAACTTCAAACCATTGCTATTTCCTTCACACAATCACTACAAAATCTTCAAACAATCACCCCGAATGTTGTCAAAATGCTCAAGCTTCACTTCTGGTGCACTGTATCTTCTCTCCAAATGTGCAGGTGCACAATAAGACCTAAAAAACATCTTTTATCTATCTTTGTTCTACAACATTAATTGCATCACCAGTTTCTAACAAAAAGTCATATGCCTTCAAAGATCGTGTTAGCGATTAACCAAATCTTCATGCGGTTAAACATAACTTAATACCATACATCAAAACAATCATATGCATCTAAATACACAAATAAAACTTATTGCTCATTCATCTACAAGAACTTCAATCGATTCAACAATGTTTTGTCCCCCTAAGTTAATGGTGAATTAGTTAGATGAAGAATTCTCCACACTTGGTGATGATGTGGTATCTTCACATGGTTTTTCTTCACTCTTCTTTGTCTAAATATTCTTCATCTGATTCCTAGTCTCTTCAACATTCAAAATCTTCTTTCCCTTTTTCTTGTCTGACTCATTAACAGGTTGGTTCACCTTATTGTTCCTTGATTTACAAAAAACCTTACAATGTGTCCTATCTTGTGACAATGACAACATGTCATACTTGTTGATTTCCAAGACCCTACATTGCCTCTATTTGTACTCAATCTATAGTCGAAAACTATGTGTCCATAATTGTGACAATGTGAGCATCTGACATTCCACCGGTTATCATTCTGATAAGGACATGATTGGCTGATTTGTGACCATTGATTGTTCATCCTTGTTCTACACTCATTAGCTCTATGTCCATACTTATTTCAATTATAACAATAACCATGAAAATTACTTGGTCTAGCATTAGGTATAACACTTAGAATACTAGATCTGACATTTTTCTTACATACATTAGCAGTATGTCCAACCTTCTGACAATTGAAATAAACTAGTTTATAATATCTCTTACCAGATTTATTTGGGGATACCTTTGGTTAGGTTTTCTCATCTTGCATGTCCTTATTCATTCCAAAGGATTCACCAAATTCATAACTGGTGTAGCCAAGACCATACTTCTCTCCATTCATTCTCTGATTATTGATTTGTTCATCAAGTTTTGCAAAAAAATCAGTCAACTTCTTGAGTAAATCATTTGCAACCTTAAACCCACCTTTCAGTTTCTCATTTTCTTTCATTAGATTTTCATTTTGCCTTATGGCTTCTTGATTCTCTTAAATAGTTTCTTGTATATGTTCATTTATCTCATGTAGATGTGCATGCAATGTACCAGTCTCTTATTTAGATTTGAAAAGATCATCTTCCTTAGCTTTTAGGGCCTTACCTTTTTCTTTTAGGGCTTCCTCTATAATTGTTCTTGCTTCTTCTACAATCTTCCATGCTTCCATTTCTTCAGCCATCCTAATTGAAAAGGCTTCTAACTCTCTCTTCATATTCTTCTTGTCTCCATGCAATTTCTAATTCTCTTGGCTTAAAACTTCTAGGGAAGCCTCAGATTCCTCAAACCCAATTTATTTAGATAGCTTATTAATGAGATCTTGTCACTCATATGATTTTTGAACAAGCTCAAACCTCTTAACTCTTGATTTCTTGAGTTTCTCCTTCAACTGGTCAATGAGCTCTTGTACATCTTCAAGTTTACTTTGATATCTCAAACCCTCCATATCTCCCTTAAGGATGCTTCCCAAGCAATTAGGCTTCTTCAAGGGAACTTGGCTCTGATACCAAATGTTAATGTTGTAAGGCATTGAGAGGAGGGGGAATCAGTGCAACCAAAGATCTACAAAATATTTCCAACAACTTCCAAAGTAACCAAAATGCAAAGATAAATATAACATAAAAAGAATAACAAGGAATACATCCATGAAAAAAACACAAAGACACCAATCTTTTATCATGGAAACCCTTGTTAGAGGGAAAAACCACAGTGGCAATTATCACCCACAAATATCACTAGTTCACAAATAAGATATTCCTTTTTAGGAGCATTACAACTAACCTATTAAGGGCATACCCAGTTAAGAGTATCTTTAGCTTGGTTAGAAGTTATTACAAAAGTCCTATTAGGAACTACCCTATAGGGATTTGAAACTCCTTCTGAGAGTCACCATTTTAGAGGATTTAGTCTTCAGAATTGTTAGGATTCTTCTTACTATTAGTAATAACTAAGGGGGGGGGGGTGAATCAGTGGCCTCAAAAATTTATCCTTCAACTTAATCCACCAATCAATAAACCTCAGATTATTATGTCCCTACAAGATGCATGCCATGAAATACTAATAATGATTAACTATCTGTCCATTTTCCTTGTCTGTCCTTATTCTCCTTGATTACCGATAAGCAGTATAACTATTTACCAAAACTTAGTAAATAAGCAGAGTATACTGGTCAACCCAGTGTTAACTATGTCAGATACAAAACAATAAAGAAATGAATCATACACACATAACACATGAATTTTTAATGTGGAAACCCTGTTAAGGGAAAAACCACTAGGACCGGTACCCCAAATTTTCACTGTTCTGAAGTGAGCCATGTTAGGAGCCAACCCTATTAAAGGTTACAAACACACTGTTAAGTGTGACCTTATTAGATGGTTTTATACATAGAGGTTGTCACTTAGTATCGGGAATCTATTGATACCATCCTTGAATCAAACTCCTTCTTAGAATCTCAATAGGTATCAGGAAAATCCAATGCTACTTTCATGAATCAACCTTTTTGGCACTCCTTGGGATGTACCTCAATATATAGAAGACTGTCAAGTCCTGCTCTATTAAGAGACTTGATACTTTGATGGTTAAACTAAAACACTATGACCTGTTCATGATGCAACTTTGAATTGCATATTTTCAGATCTATTTAAGTACATTACCTCTCTGGTCAATGTATCAATTCAATTCTTTGTCCTCCACACTTTCTGCTCTTTGATGTTGTACTTCACTATTCATCGGTGTCTGTAGAATTATTTAGCTCTCCTTCAACTTGATTTATAAAGACTATATGAAGATATTCTTCATCAGTTTCTCTTTAGGATCCTATTTTTATTCACTCCCCTTAATCTGTTTTTCATGCATTACTAAAATGAATTAAACTTGTCTCTTATATAGACATGATATTCACAGTTTCTTGATTCTTGATTCTTGGCGTGAAAAATAATCTAGCCAATTTGATTTAAAGCATAACTCCTAATTTATCTCATAGTTATCTTCTTTCCAACTATACAAATCATCTTTAAATAAATCACTTAACTTTGGTCGAATAAAACAAAGAAAACAACTAGTTAAGTCTATCTTTAGCTCTTGCCAGCTAGATATTTTGTCATTTTCTGAACTCTCTATTCTGTCAGTCAACTTTGCAGTTAGTCATTAGTGAAAATTGAGAGTTTTATTGGTGTGACTCCAGTTAGCTTTAGGATCTCCGTCCATCAGGCATCATTGGATATTTACTCGTTGGGCAACTCTGTTTTCATCTCTTCGGGCATCTTGTGGTTTTTCTTCGTCAAACAACACTATCTTCTGCTCGTCGGGTATCATTGTGACTTTTCTTCTTTTCCTTTACCAATGGTGTGCACTCTGTCGGTGTTGTCTATCATTTAGTAAATACTTGACTTTTATGTATTGCTGAAAGCATGGCCTTTGTTCTATTGATTCTCTGAAGTCTTCCATTATGTACATGACCATACAGATGATATCAAGTTGACATCAATGAAAATACAAACCATTAACTGATTTAATGCCTTGCATTATCTTCAACTTAACATTATCAAACATTCAATCAGTTACATGTCACCAACCTCTCCCTTGGCATTGATGGAAACACACTATATTATCACACTATACTATTTCTAATACAATATGAAATACAGTAGTTGAGATTCATCAAACTATCAATCTTTTCATTTGATAACTGATAAATGTCTGATCTCCGGTAAGCTCTGTTTTAGCTTAGATTTGATTCTTGCAGCTCTCTATCTTCTGATGTGTTGAGTCCTCTTCTTGTGTCAATTTTTCTCCTTTGACTGTTCTCTCTTTTGTGATGTCTTTTTCTCTTGTCAGCAACTCTCCCTTTGTATAATCTTTCCATACAATTTTCTCTCCCTTAGGATATAATCTCTCCCTGTTGGAGTAATCTAATAATGGATAACCTTTCTCTCTTTCCAAAAAGATGTGATAATATGGATAATCTCTCTCCCTTTGAAAAAAATGCCAAACAAATATTTTACAAATATCTGACATTCATGTCAAACAATCATTTTTTTTCCATCCATAATATATTCCTTGAATTTCCCTTATCCATCAACAATACTACAATATGTTATGGTGCTCAGTTTGTTAATATGAATTCAGAATAACTGAGGAGGGGGGGTGAATCAGTTATCCTTAGGTCTAGATGTGCCCATATAAAAATTTAAATCAACTTCAACAGCTCAGATCTGCTCGGCAGCAATAAACAATAAAAGTTTGCAGTTTACTGTACTTATGAAATAAGCTTGCAGAAACTTAATAGTAAAACACAATAATAACATTCACACATTTTGACACTATGATTTAACGTTGAAACCCAATATGGGAAAAACCACCAGTAACATGCTACCAAAATTTTACTCTTCTAAAGTAATGCCCTGTGAGGAGCCAACCCTGTTAAAGGTTACAAAACACACTGTCAAATGTGAGATGGTTAAAGGATTTAATCACCCTGTTAGGAGTGGCCTTGTTAGAGGACTTAGAACATTTCAATCTGAATTTCACCTTTTTCAAAGGATTTATACAATGACTGTTAGGTCAACCTGGTTAAAATATTTGAACTGATACAATGGCTAGAAAGTAATCAACAGGTGTGATCTAATTCATACAACTTACTTTTCAAATCTAGATCCAGTTTCATCTCTAATTCTAATTCACTGAGTGGCCTCCATTCTCATCTCAAACTTTAGATCTGCTTGGAAATCCGTCAAGCAATCTCTCTCTGCTTCTCTGCTCAGCCTTCTCTGCTAGGTCTTGCCAATCAGTCAATTAACCATGCAACACTTTGCATTCAAATTCTCCTTACACTTGGATACAATAACAATAAGCACATTAGGTTATGTCATAAATATTCATCTAGGTCAGATAAATCTTTTGCCTCTTAACCAAGATCATAGATCTTAGGTTAGGTCAGATCCAACAGATCTTTCCATCTTTACATTTAATTTACTTATCTAATACCAGTCATTAATTAACCATTGAATCCATGTGCTAATAACAGTTTCCTATGCATTAAATGAATATGGACCAATCTTAATTAATAATGCATATCCCAATAAAATCAATTATGTCGGCCATAGATCTCAAATCTCATCAATAATCAAAATATTATTGCTCGGCCTTTCACTATTTTCCTCGGCATTTCACTAGTGCTCGACATCATATTTTCTTTGCTCGACATCACCTTTCACTTTTCTTGGCATCGACTTTTCTTTTCTCCACATTGACCTTCCAGTGAACTGTCAGTGCTAGATAAACAATGTATCACTTTGCCAAAGTGCCAAATGATCAAGTACCCTAGTGTATACTCATAACTCAACCATTTCTTTGGTCTTCTTTTTATCCCATTCTTTTCAAATCTTCATCAATCAATGGATAAGGTACTCAAACATACAACGATAGTCTCACCAGTTAAGGTTTAACATCAATGACAAAATAACAATTGTCTACATTGTAGCAATCTTTCCAACAATCTCCCTCTTTGGCATTGATGGCAACACTAAACTATAAAACAATAATTTCCAACCAAAGTTACCATACAATCCAAAAAGTGCCTGTGTTCCTGATATGAAAAAATCTTCATTAATTTATTTAGCTTCATTTTGAATCCCTCTTTGTCTATAATCACACTGATATTTTCTATTACTGTTCAACTCCCTCTTTTAGTAATATCTCCCTTGTATCTGTTGTTTTCTCTGTTGTTTTAGCAATTCTCCCTCTTTGACAACAATGCCAAAGATTGACATCTTTGTCATGCAGATTCTTCTGTTCTAATCTTTGTATCATGTTGTTCCTGTCATCTTTGTGTATGACTGATTTACTTATCTATTCTTGTTTACTACTTCACAATTTTAGGCAGCATCCTAAAAATGTGACTTACTATGCATCAATGTGTCAAGTGTTCTGATTAAAACATTTGATGCAACAATACCATTCAACACTAGTTAGCCTCTGCTAGGGGAATTACCCCCAATTTACCTCTTAGATACTCATGAGCATCCTTGGGTAA
>MU228144.1:2273402-2296027 GCA_018584345.1 Thuja plicata | reverse complement strand
AGAATAATCTCACATAGTCTAAATAAGAAGGCTTGGTAACATTTGTTCTTTCATTTCATAGATTAGTTGCATTGTACTTTCATTTTCATAGCTTAGCTTGCATTTTCATTTAGATTTGCATTGCATTGCATACATTTTGATTCTTGAGGATATTGGCATTCTTGCCCTTGTCTTCATTGAATCTCTCGTTGTATGGTTTATTGGCAAGGTCATGAGTTTATAGCTCTAGCTGAGAGCAATTTTTATAAATCTTGCAACTCCATGCATAGAGAGCTATGGATCGATTTGTGAGGGCTCATTCTTGAGTTTCCTTGCATGTAAGGATTCATAGAAGTGCACTATTTTGTGTGTACAAAAGTAAAGCATAAAAGTGTTTCAATAAAATAACTAACAATATGATTGAGAGTGAAAATATAAAGGTAGATGAATACTCTAACAAATCTGGCAATTCAAGAAAGAAAGTAACTTAACATGATCAAGAGATTGTGTATATTGAACCAGAAGTGCATGTACCAACAATTCAAAACAATGAGAGAGAAGTGATTCAACTGGCAGAAGAAGAAGCTTCTAGACTTGAACCGATGATACCTGGGTATGTGAAGATGAATCATTCTATTGATCAAATTATAGGTATTAATAATACATGTGTTCAGACAAGAAGAAAGATTAGAGAGAGTACTTGTTAATTTCCAAGTATGAGCCTAAGACAGTGAAGAAAACAATCAAGGATTAAGATTAGGTAAAAGCTATGGAAGAAGAACTTGATCAAATTGAGAATAATGATACATGGACACTTGTTCCTAGACCCAAAGTTAAAAATGTGATTGGTACCAAAGGGGTTTTCAAGAATAAATTGAATGAAGATGGATATGTGATTATAAACAAGGAAAGGCTTGTGTGTAAGGTCTACATGCACAAGAAGAATGACTAGACTATGGTTAGACTTTTTCTCTGGTAGCAGGACTAAAAAGGGTAAGAATTATACTTTCTTATGCTGCTTACAAGAAGTTTAAATTTTTTCAAATGGATGTCAAGTCAGCCTTCTTGAATACAATTCTTGAAGAAGAAGTATACATAGAAAAACCCGATGGTAAAGGAAAAATATATGGTGTGTGAAAGGAAACTAAGTGTGCGGAAAATAGTTCCCTACCCTAAAATCCTGAGAAGAGGATCGTGCAAATTCATATTTAACCCTTAACAAATTACAGAATGTTAATACAATTAACTTAGATGTTGCTGCAATAACATGTATACATAGAAAAATGAGAATGACACAATGATTTACCCTGGGGAAAACCTTTCGGTAAAAAACCCCAGCACTCCAAAACCAGCACAATGTATTAATCAAAACTATTGTTGTTTACAATACACTTGCAATGCAAGTTCTTTCAGGAGATAATCGACACTTGAAGACAAATCCGACATCATAACAGTATTCTAACAATACACTAACTTCACCCTCAGTGATTTGCAACCCTAAAATGCTTATATCATGCGCTTCCCTTTTTAGGGCAATTTCCAAAGACAACTGTATTAGGGTTTTACCATTCTCCAGAAAAATAGGAACCCTAAAAAATGTACCCCGTGCATTGCATAAGAGTCTACAGTACTCAACATGATCAGTTTCCACATGTCTTGCATGTCTTCACCCATCATCGAATCTTTCACAATTAGCTCTTACAAATATTAATGACCATCATAGGAATCTGTCATAACCATTTCAGTCATGATTACCTTACACATTGTCCAAAATGACAACATTTGGAAATAATCTCTACTACAAAGAGGGATGCCTAGATCCACCTAGACCAAGTTTGATCATCCTTTTCATCTTCCAAGTGGAGTGAAAACACAACATGTTCACTCAACTAAATAACAGAATGGATATCAAACTTAAATACATTATTTGCAAAAAATTAATTACAAAACAAATAATATCAAATGTAAGGAAATATACAAGGTTGAGACACCTTTTTGCTAACATTCTCCCACTTGTCGAACACCTTGTAAGAGCCAAAGGAAATAACAGGATTTAACTGCTATAGGTAAAGAGGCCCATAGACTCTGAACACCATCTGAACTTCTCTGTGCTCACATGTTTTGTCAATACATCCACAACATTCTTTATTGTATCTACCTTCTCCAAACTTTATTTTCCATCCTCTACCATATCTCTCACAAAGTGAAACCGCACATCAATGTGCTTGGTTCTGGCATGGAAAGTTGGATTCTTCGCAAGGAAAATATCACTCTGACTGTCGCAACAAATTTTAATATGTCCTGCATCAACACCAACATCTGAACACAATCTCTTAGGCCAAATGGCTTCCTTACAAGCATGAGTAGCTTCCATGTACTTTTCTTCTTTCGTGGACAAAGTGACCACAAGTTGTCACTTACTCATCAAACTGATGGAACCACCAAACATAGTGAACACATAGGCACTGGTGGATCTCCTACTGTCAATGTCACCTGCCCAATCTGAATCTGCAAACCCACGAATACAAACTAAATGCGGAGCTCCAGAAGAGTTTCCATGATAGCATATGGAATACTCTTATGTACCCTTCAAATATATGAACACTCTCTTAACTGCATCCCAATGCACCCGTCCAAGTTTAGCCATAAACTAACTCAGGACTCCCATTGCTTGGGCAATGTTTGGTCTATTACAGACCATAGCATACATAAGGCTGCCAACTGCACTCGCATAAGGTACTTTTCTCATGTCCTCCACCTCACTAAGAGATTTTGGACAATCATCCACAGATAACCTTGTTCCCATAGAAATAGGAACACATAATGGTCTGCAATATGTCATGCTAAACCTGTCCAACATAGACTTCACATACTTACTCTAACTCAACCAAAGTTTTAGGTTAGATCTATCTCTGCTGATTTCCATTCCTAAAATATACCTGGCTGCCCCTAGATATTTCATCTCAAACTGTGTTGACAACTGAGACTTCAAATCAAAAATCATACCCATACCCTTCCTAATCAACAACATATCATCAACATATAATGCAATAATAAGAAGGTGATCATTGCCAACTTTGAAATAAACACAATGATCTAATTTCGATCTCAGAAAACCAATCAACAACACAAAGGAATCAAATTTAAGGTACCACATCCTAGGAGATTGTTTCAAACCATACATAGACTTCTTTAATCTACAAACCAAAGACTCTTTACCTTTCTGAATATAGTGCTCAGGCTGTGACATATAGATCTCTTCCTCCAAATCACCATGAAGGAAAGTTGTCTTCACATCCATCTGTTCTACCTCTAAATCATACGATGCTACTAGAGATAATAGAAATCTAATGGATGTAATCTTTACAATAGGAGATAATATTTCAGCATAATCAATTCCCTCCACCTATGAATACCCCTTTGCAACCAATCTGGCCTTGTACCTCTCAACACTGCCATCTACACAGAATTTCTTCTTAAACACCCATTTGTTTCCAACAGGTTTCCGTCCTTTAGGAAAAGGTACTAGGTCCCAAGTTTTTTTATTCTCCAATGAAGCCATCTGATCATTCATGGCCTTAATCTAGGAACCTGCATCTTCCATACCTATAGCCTCTTTCACAGATCTAGATTCATCAGTGTTTGTAATCAAGGCATAAGCACAACTGGAATCTAACATAGAATTAAATCCAAACCTCTTTGGTTTCTTTCTTTCTCTTGTGGATCTCCTCAAGGGCTTAGGTTGAGGTTTTTCTACCTCTTCTTCTAAATTTTTCGGAGCTACTAGAGCTCTCCTCATCATCAGATCCATCGCAGTCTCTCTATTCAGTCTTCTCAGGGGTAGGAGGCATTTTAACAACATCTTCTTTCATTTCTTTTTCATCTGGCTGTAGCACAATAGGAGAAGGTGTTAGCTCTCTAGAAATAAAATTTATGCTATATAGCACCTTACCAATCACAGGATCCCAAAGCTTGTATCCTTTCACACCAACACTGTAGTTGATGAAGATACATTTTACAGCCTTATTTTCCAACTTAGATCTTCTCTCCTTAGGAACATGTGCATAAGCTTCACAACAGAAAACATGAAGATGTCTAACTGAAGGATTCTTATCATACCACACCTCCATGGGTGTCTTACCAACAAGAGCTGATGTAGGAGATCTATTAACCAGATAGCAAGTAGTGGCCACAGCTTCAGCCCAAAACCTTTGTTCGAGGCCAACTCCACTAATCATAATCCTAGCCTTCTCCATTAGTGTCTTGTTCATTCTTTCTGCAACTCCATTTTTTTGTGGGGTATAAGGAGTTATCTTATGCCTCTTGATCCCTCATTCTTTATAGAAATGTTTAAACTCTGCCAAACAAAACTCACCACCATTTTCAGTTCTTGCACACTTAATTCTTTTATCAGTCTGATTCTCTATGAGAGCTTTAAATTCCTTGAACTGACTGAAAACTTGTGTCTTGATTTTAAGGAAATAAATCCATGTCTTTCTACTGTAATCATCTATAAAAGATACAAAATATACAAATTTGGAGAGTGAAGGAACTTTAACATGACCAAACACATCCGAATGGATAAGATCCAAAATACTAGAAGACTTGTAAGAACTGGAGTAAAAGTGAACACAATTTTTCTTACCATAAACACAGTGTTCGCAGAAGTCAAACTCTAGATTACAATCATTTATCCCCTCAATAAGGTTTTTATTTTTTATGGTTCTGAGACCCTTCTCACCAATGTGGCCAAATCTCATATGCCACAACATTGTATTTTCTGTAGGAAGTTTTCCTTCCAAAGTGTTAGCACCCTTAGGTACACTTGTTGCACTACCATCAGAACCCATTACCACATACTTCTTCACTACTGGTTCAGATGGTGGAGATGAAGTGACTGTTTCTCTCTTCCTTGAGATAGAAGAACTATTGCACTGTGAAGTGCAAGCATCCATCTGAAATAGGGTACCTCTCCTAGTACCTTTCACAAGAACCATAGCTCCTCTAATCATCTTGCATCCATCTTTCTAAAAAACAACTTGCACACCTACATCATTCAGCATACTTATAGATAACAGGTTTTGTGCCAAACCTGAGATGTGCATTACCCCATTGACCCCCTTTACTCTTCCATCAGGGAATCTGATAGTGACTCTTCCTTGTCCAACTATCTCTAGGTGAGAATCATCACCTAGGCACACCTTCCCACCATCGAACTCCTCATACTTTGAGAACCAAATTTTATGAGAGGTCATGTGAAAAGAAGCACCTGAGTTAATCATCCACACATCATCAAATTCATGGTTGGCCAAGGCTAGGACAAAATCATTGCCATCTTCTTGAGATTTATCAAAATCTGAATCTGGGTTTTTCTTCTTCTTCTTTGGCTCTTTGCAGTCCTTACGGAAGTGCCCAGACTTACCACAGTTCCAACATGTTGCCTTAGACTTTCTAGGAGTCTTAGATTTCCCATAGCATTTGGATCTACCATTTTTAGACTTCTTGTCATTTTTCTTTCCTCTATCTTTGGATCTACCGCAAACAACAAGGGCTTCCTTGGTTGAATCGGAGGTCTTTCTTCACATCTCCTCAGATAAAAGTGAAGACAACACATAATAAATTTGGAAAGTGACAATAGTACTCCCAAGGGCCATCACAAGATGGTCCCATGAATCTGGAAAGGAACATAGTAGGGTCATACATCGATCCTCCTCCTCTAACTTGACACCAATTGATGTCAACTGTGCAATCAGTATGTTAAATCTGTTCAGGTTATCTGCAAAGGATCCCCCTTCCTCCATTCTCAGATAATATAACTTCTTTCTCAGGAACACTTTGTTCACCAAGGACTTGGCCTGATACATAGACCCAAGCCGTGTCCACAATTTGTTTGCGGTCTTCTCCTCGAGAACATTCAGGAGAACAAAATCTGCTAGACAAAGTCTAATGAGACCCTTCGCTTTCCAATCCTTGAGATCCCAATCTTCTTGAGGCATGTTTACTGGTTTGATATCATTTACAACCACCTCCCATACATCATGATCTACGAGCATGTCTTCCATCTTGAGTTTCCATAACTCAAAGTTTGTGTCACTGAACTTTTCCACCTCCATTCTACTGTATGAAGAACTTGACATCTCTTCCTGCAATAAGATTATGAATACTCTGCAATAATACTCCCACTGAACTAGAGATTAGCTCAAAAAACCTATAGCCTAACAAATAGAACCAAAACTGGCCAGGCTCTGATACCAACTAAAAGGAAACTAAGTGTGTGGAAAATAGTTCCCTACCCTAAACTCTCGAGAAGAGGATCGAGCAAATTCAGATTTAACCCTTATCAAATTACAAAATGTCAATACAATTAACTTAGATGTTTCTTCAATAACATGTATACATAGAAAAATGAGAATGACACAATGATTTACCCTGGGGAAAACCTTTTGGTAAAAAACCCCAGCACTCCAAAACCTACACAATGTATTAATCAAAACTATTGTTGTTTACAATACACTTGCAAGGCAAGTTCTTTCAGGAGATAATCAACACTTGAAGACAAATCCAGTAGCATAACAGTATTCCAACGATACACTAACTTCACCCTCAGCAATTTTCAACCCTAAAATGCTTATATCATGCACTTCCCTTTTTAGGGCAATTTCCAAAGACAATCATATTAGGGTTTTACCATTCTCCAAAAAAATAGGAACCCTAAAAAAATTTCCCGCATTGTAGAAGAGTGTAAAGTACTCAACATGATTAGTTGCCACATGTCTTGCATGTCTTCACCCATCATCAAATATTTCACAATTAGCTCTTACAAATATTAATGACCGTCATAGGAATCTGTCATAACCGTTTCAGTAATGATTACCTTACACATTGTCCAAAGTGTCGACATTTGGAAAATAACCTCTACTAAAGAGAGGGATGCCTAGATCCACCTAGACCAAGTTTGATCATCCTTTTCATCTTCCAAGTGGATTGAAAACACAACATGTTTGCTCAACTAAATGACAGAATGGATATCAAACTTAAATACATTATTTGCAAATAATTAATTACAAAACAAATAATATCACATGTAAGGAAATATACAAGGTTGAGACACCTTATTCCTAATAGAGTGAAAGCTACAAAAGGAACTATATGGACTGAAACAAGCTCCAAGGGGATGGTATGAAAGGTTACATTCCTATCTTATTCATATTGGTTTCAATAGGACAAGCAATGATAGTAATGTATATCTAAAAGTTGAAGGAGATAAAATGTTGTTTGCTCAAGTCTTTTTTGATGACATAATCTTTGGAGGTAATGACAAGATGAGTTTGATGTTTGCTAAGGAGATGAAGAAGGAATTTGAGATTTCACTGATTGGGGAGATCAAATTCTTTATTGGATTGCAAGTTTCACAACTTAAGAATGACATATATATTAGTCAATCCAAATACGTGAAATAAGTACACAAGACCTTTGGTATGGATGACTCCAAACCAGTAGGAACCCCAATGGTAATAGGATGTAAATTGTCTAAGGATGATGAATCTGATGTAGTTTATGCTACTTTGTATAGAGCTATGATCGGTAAGCTACAATATGTTGTTCATAGTAGACTAGATATTGCTCAAGCGGTTGGAATAGTGGCTAGATTTTAACCAAATCCTAAGGAATCTCATATGGTTCAAATCAAGAGGAAATTTAGATATCTGAAAGGGACAATTAACTATGGTCTGTGGTATGCTCATGATGGTAATTTTTCTTTGAGTGTATATGCTAATGTTGATTAGGCAAGAAATGTTTATGATAGAAAGAGTACAAGTGGTGGTGCATTATTTCTAGGTGGAAGGCTTGTATCATGGAAAAGAAAGAAGCATAATTATATCTCACAATCCACAACATAGGCTGAGTATGTTGTAGTAGCTATAAATTTCTCACAGATTGCATGGATGAGGCAGATTCTTGAAGGCATCAAGGAAAAGGTGACTGAACTAGTAACTATCTTTTGTGATAACATAAGTGCGATTAATATTTCCAAGAACCTTGTAATGCATTCCAAGACTAAGCACATTGCAATTAAGTATCATTTTCTGAGAGAGAAAGTGCAGGAGAAAGGGGCGAGGTTGGAATATGTACCAACAAAGGAGCAGAGAGCATATATATTCACCAAGCCACTACCTAAGGATACTTTTGAGTACGTTAGAGGTAAGCTATGGGTTATGCCCCTACCTGATTAGAACTAAGATGTTGTAGGTGCATCAATCCAGTGAATTTATTGCCATATCTTTTACTCGGATTGATGATCAAGGGACTACTCCTTAGGGGGAGCAGTTAGACATAGAAGAAGATAGTTGAAGCAGATGAAGTATTGGGATTATTGTGCCTTTGGTATTGTTGTCAAGGTGGGAGATGAAGAAGAGATGAAGAAGTAAAGGAGAGATGACTAAGAGACAACCTAAGATCGAGATCAGAGAACAAAAAAGATGTATCAGCTAAGGGGGAGCATTTTTTTTTGGTATCTAGATGTTCTAGATGATTGTTTGGTATTATTGGTATTGCCATCAATGCCAAAGGGGGAGATTTTTGGCATAACTGATGTTTAGAGAAGTTGAGTATATCATGAAGTTGAATTGATTATATGTTGATCAATTATGATGTTTTCATTGATGTCAACATAGTGTTTGTTGGTTGATTGTGTACCTGTTATGATAGTGTATGTTCAAAATATTAAATCTGGAGTTGTAGAAGGAATTGGAGTGTGTGATTGTAATGGAAGTGTAAGTGATATCTCTAGATGATATATCTATGACTGCACAAGTTTATCGTATGTATTGAGTGAGTTATGGTTAATTGAAGGTTGACAGGTTAACACAAAGAACAAGATGTAGAAAATGAATATTGATTTGATGATCAAGTATATTTGGATTGAGATGGTGTGGTCATGGTATGTTTATCTAGACTATGTGTTGCAAGGTGTGCCCTTGGTCTTGGTCAGTCCATGCAACGATTGGTGACAAGGGTTTAACAGCCTCCTATGGATTCTATAAGTCTAGTGGTTGTATCAGGCATTAACAGTTTGATCTTTTGGTGCAACAATAACCATCCAATCTAACAATTGGTATCAGAGCCCAGGTCACAGGTTCCAACCCCATGCATGTCCTAAGGGCAGGATTGTTGCAAGGTGTGTGCCCTTGGTCTCGATCAGTCCATGCAGCGATTGGTGACAAGGGTTTAATAGCCTATTGTTGATTCTATAAGTCTAGTGGTTATATCAGGTATTAACAGTTCGATATTTTGGTACAATGACAACCAACCAATCTAACACTATATTATGAGGTTGTTTTTGCGACCACATCATGTTTTGATGACTGAAAGACAAAGTTTCAAGTGACAGCAGGTTGTTCAACAAAGAGTTAAAAGTCTTCTTTAGAACAATCAGTCAGATCCTTGATCGGTGATGATGTACCATGTTGTGATAAGTGATTGCATGTTCTAGTGACCGTGTTGATGATGAAGATCAATGAGGATTGATGAGTTGGCATTTTTTTTATCATTATGATCAGATTTATTGGAGGTTGTACAAGAACATTGATGAATATATTTTGGTTTTAATTTTCTTTGTCAAATCGATGTGTGATGAATTAGAAGGCCGACCTGAGTTTGTTAGAAAGTGTTCTAGATTTGTAAAAAATTTAGGGCTTTCTCATTGAGCGGGAAAGATTGTAAAACATTTTGTAAGGTGGTTAATTTCCATAAATAACTTGTATTGTATAAATATGTAAAATAATGAAATGTACAAGTGGGTGGAGGAGATAGATCATGATTGCAGAGGTGCAATCAGAGGGTTTGAAGAGTTTTCATTTGTAGAAGAGATTGATCTTGAACTGGATCTATATTAGCAAAGGAGAAGTGATATTTTCTCAGATCAATAACTTTTTGATTCCTAATAGCTTCATCAAGATAAATCCCTTAACTGGGTATATCCTAACAAGTTTGAATTGTAAATCCTTTAACCAGGTGACTCTTTAATTAGGGTTTGAAATCCTTTAATCAGGTTACTTCTAATAGGGCTAGAGGTAAATCCCTTGACTGGGTGACTCCTAACATGGTCTTGCTCTTAACTAGGCATTATTGTAAGCTTTTAACAAGGCTAAGCTTTTAACCAAGCGTACTTTCAAAGAGTGCAGATTTTAGTGGGTTTCATCGCCACACATGGTTTTTCCCAGTTGGGTTTCCACAAGAAAAAATTTGGTGTTATTGTGTTGCATGATTATGGATGTTTATTCTTATTGCTTCATTTTTCATGCAATGAATGTTTATTTATGCAAGTGGTTGAATGGTTAATAAAAAGTTGGAATTATTAGATTAATGATTCACCCTCCCTCTTAGTAATCTTGGACCTGATAATACTAACATTTATTTCATGATTTCTTAAAATCATATAATTGGTTATATTGTAGTTAACTTAGAGGTTGCATGCTCTGCAAATGATCTTCCTACGAGATAGAGGTTGTGTTCTCTATAAGTGAATGTTGCATCCACCCTATTAGATTTTTGTAGGGTTTCCCCACTGTATTTACAACCTATCCCTTCATACCACATTGATTACAAGAGTTTCTTAGCCATTTTTAATGGTTGTGGCCACCTTTAGCTTGACAATTTCTACAAGAGATGAAGTGTTGACTTTAGGTGATCATAGAACCCCCTTCGAGTAAACAACCAAGGAAATTCATTCCCAAGGTATTTCACAAGGAAAGGTCTTTGTCACTCCTAATGTTATTTTGTCATTTCCAGACTTTGATTAGGCCTGCAAATGGCTTGAAAATTTTACTTTAATTGGTTGCTTTTTTGGTCATGTCCCTTCTAAAAGTGTGTTATAGGATTGGGTTACTAAGGCTTGGGTCCCTCATGGGGTTTGCCTAGATAGTATCCAAAATTTGACAAAAGGTTTTTTCTTGTTCCAATTTGGATATCCCTCTCATATGGAGGGTGTTCTCAAAACTGACCCTTGGTTTGTTCGCTCTTCTCTGCTATTTTTCCAACCCTGGTCTCAATACTTCACTTTCTCTGATGATAAGGATCTTAAATTCCCTGTATGTATTTAATTTCATGGTTTTCCCTTTCTATGCTTTCCTTTTTTGAAAAACATTTCCCAGACTTTAGGTCGGGTAGTTTGTTTAGAACCCAAGAATTTCTTTCATGCTTGCCCTTAGAAGAGGGATTGTGTTGAAAATGACCTTGCTAAAGAACTTAAGTAGATGATTGATATTTAGATAGGTGGGCAATTTTTTTTCTAGTGTGTCATGTATTTGGATTTTCCCAATACATGTTTCCATTGTAATTCTATAGACCATAAAATTAAGGATTGTCATTTGGCTACTCCAAGAACTAAGTCTCCTCCCAAGGAGTCTATTTCTTCTTGTAGAAAAAATACACAAAGAAAGATGACTCTTGGACAACTGTGGTATGTAAAGGAAATAATCCTTTGACTCCTCTGCCTAAACAATACTCACCTTAGCGTGCAAGTAGATGAAGTCAAGGTATGTGAGGCTTCTCCACCATGATGTGGATGCTCTTATGCACAAATACCTAGTTTATTTGAAGTTGTTGGATCATTGGGACCACACCAACAAGAAGCAATCAAATAAATGATGATTGAAAAGCATTGATAACAAACAACATTCAAGAAAATGTTCAACATACCTTCAACAATTTTTGTGAGCATTTTGTATTTGTTTGTGTAAGGTGTTGAGAAACACCATTGTGCTTGTGAGTGTATAGTGTTGATAAACACAGTTATGTACTTTAGTGTTATTAAGTCAATATTAAGGTTCATGATGTCTTATCCAATGTGTGTTGAGAAACAAAAATGTGTCCAAAAAAGTAGTGTTAAAATAAACATTGTTGATTAGGGAGTTGAGAATCATCGTTGTGTCAATGATAAAATGTCTGTCAAGAAGGACTACGATACTGACTTTGGTTTGGTTCATGGGATTGATAAAATTGGAAAGCTTACCCCCTAGTAAAAAACTCAAATTCAAGATGATTGGATTGACTTAGACTACTGGGACAAAGTCGATTCAGTTGCCCCCAAACTTTGACTTTGATCTGTTTCAAGCAACGTGGGTTCTCAGAAGAACCAATGTGTCACGAAAGTGATTGAAATCTATGTAAAAACTAAAGAAATGGAAGGAAAGCATGAAGGATGCCAAGAATTGTGTTGGTAGATGGATCTCTTGAGTACAAGAGGTGCCTATTTACCAAGTTTTCACCAAGGCACTTTTTTCTTTCTTTTTCACTTTTAAAGAAAAAAAAAATTATCTTTTATTTTTATTTATTTTTGTTTTTTCTCTTTTTATTTTTATTTTTTTGTGATTCATGAAGGTGCCTGTTGTTAGGTTTTCAATAGGATGATCATTTTTGTAGGAATTTTTCTGATTTTTAACTTTTCTTCAGGACATGTTTAGAGATTACTCATCCTCAAGAAAGATCACATTGGTTTGCCCCTAATGTGTAGCAAGGTGTAGGGAATTAAAGATGGATTAGAAAGCTGATGGATTGGAAGTGGATAAGAAATGATGGATGAAGAGATGAAATGCAATGTTTAAGGACAAGCTCCTCAAGATTACCCAAGCCAATGAAAAATAATATATCAATCTAGGCTCATGGAGCGGTGCTGGATATATAGAATAATGACCCGAAGTCATGAAAAGCATGTGGTCTAAAAGAGTTGACATGTCAAGAAGTTTTTGAGAAACTATTTTTCATTTTTTTTTCTTCATTTTGATCATGACCAAGGGGTCAATTGGATAGGATAGTGAGTATTGATTTGAGATAAGAAAGATCATGATAGGGTACCATGGATGAGAGAAATTAAATAGGCTAATGGAAAGGATAATGGATATAAGGATACATGATGCTCATGGATATGTTCAACCTTTTCAAGATCAAAGGTGAAAGAGCGAGTACATGAAGGATATAATGGACATGGCAGCATTGTTGAAACTTTCCTCTAAGAGAGAGCGCAAGAGGAAGAAATTACACATGATGTTTGTTTGTTAATTTTTCATCATGGTACTTGTCCAAGGTACCACAAGAAGTGGTTTTCACCATAGGATGGATTATTTCTCTTTAATTTTGCTACCAAGGCTCCATTTTACCAGGTTTTCACCAGGGTACTTATCCAAAGCGCCACAAGAAGTAGTTTTCACCATAGGATGGATTTATTTCTCTTTACTTTTTCTACCAAGGTACCTATTTACCAGGTTTTCACCAAGGTAATTTTTTCAAATTTTTTTATACTTTTTATTTTATGGAGAAAATTTAAGTCTCTTTCTCTTTGGAAAGTGCTCCTTTGAAGGATATTCTATGATGGGCCAAGGCCATTGATATTATGCTCAGAGATGCCAATATGGTAATAGTACAAAATGAAATGGAGGATAAGGGAAATGGTAACCAAGGATTTATGTGATGGATTGGATAAGATGAATGGAAGGATATGGGATGGATGGGTAGTAGGTAGGTGAAGTATATTGGATAGGGTATTGAAAGGTTTGTGTAGGGGTAGATTAAAATGGTGATAAGATCAACATTGACACATACCTTGAAGGGTAGTGGGCAGATGGAGGAAAAATGGATGGAATAGCTTGAGGCTTTGATGTATGAGGTGACGAATGTTGTTTAAAAGGAGATGGAGGGGAAGACTTTGGAAGCTTGGATGCCAACTGTAATTTTTCCTTTTTGTTCAAGTCTTTTAAGAGAGACTTGGGAATCCACATAACTTTTGATTTTTCTTTTCTTTTGGATGATTTAGAACATAATTATTCCGTGTTGGATTTAGGAACCCACTTTTTCTTTGATTTCTTTCTTTTCTTGTTGGACCTTTGTGATCTTTTGAATAACTCTTTATTCTTTCTATTCACGTGTCGATTAGACTGGACACAGTTTTCTTCATATATAGATGGATTCTTGAATTTCCGATTTCTTCGCTGCACATCCAAATAGCTTCCAAAAGACTTGGGAGTTGTGGATGAATAGGGCTGATATGGCTGGTTTAGATGGATGGGTGGATGGAAAATTATCAAGGATGCATGTCTTATTTGATATTGAAGTATGATGGGGTAAGTGGATGACAAGCTAGGAGTGAGAGATATGTTGGATGGAGGGATATAAGGATACAATATAGATGGAAGGTTTGACGGTTTCATATTTGGGATATAGGGACCAAGGATGGATTTGGAGGATGGACAAGGTTGATGCTTACATGAAAATGGAGGGGGATAAGTTGTGGAAGGGTTATCAACATCTTTAGAGTGAGTTGCATGACCAAGTCTCTTTTCTTTAGAATTCATATTTATATAAATAGGTGTATGAGTAGCTTTGATAGGAGAAACTAAAGCTTGAGGGGGTTTATTATTATGAAAGGGATTTGGAGGAATGATGGTTTCTCTAATCTTGACAATGATATTTAGATGGTGTATAAAGGGTAGTTTTCTCTTGATTTTTAATAGGCTCATTAAAGATGGTGGAAAGGATATATTTATCTTTATTGGGAGGTTGATAAGATATAGGAGGTGTAAGAGTGTCTTCTAGGAAAAAATGGAAGGGGATGACAAAATCATCATGGGACTCTTGAGATGTGTAACTTTGGTCAACTGTTGGATAATGATGGATGGTATCTTGATCTTGATCATTACTGATATTTATTTCTTCACACTTTTGATTGTCCTCTTGACATGGAACCACTTCTAAGGATGAGATAGGAGGTTTGATCTACATGAGGTATTCTTGAAAGGCTAATGGAGTATCATTTTGAGTAGGCATGCTAGTCGTTGAAGTACATGGAAGCTTTGGGTCTATGATCTTTGAAGCTTGGAAAAGACTCATAGTCATATGTACATTAGCTTGGATCTATTTTAGAGGTAGTCCTTGAGAGTAGACATAGTTATCATGAAAAGCATTAGGTTCTTTGTTTGATGGAGGGACTTTGGATAGCTTTACTTCTTTAGAAGATGAATGAATGTTGGAAGAAGTGGATTCTGCGTAAGAACCATTACTACACATAGGTTCATAATTTATATCTTGCTTGAGAATAGTATCTTCATTAGATAATTCATTAAGATTTTCAATTTCAATTATGTCATCATCTATGAGATCTTATATTTTTTCTTTTAATTCTACACAATCCAAAGTTTTATGCTCATTGTGTCGATGATACGTACACTAGGTACTCAAGAATGAAAGTCCACGTGAAGTGATTTGTGACAATGTAATGAGATCTCTTTCAAGGATTTCTTCCAATGTTGATTCATAAGATTGTCCCAAAGGCGTAAATGATCTATCCAATGGACATTTAGATTCGCTTGTGTTCACCAAAGAGAAATGAGATTCAAGATCACGAGGATCTGTTTTTTTTTTTCATATGAGGATGATTGTTGAGATAGGACTGGTTCGTCTTGATTTGTTTGCTCATAGGTCAAATTCTCTTGAGGATGTAAAATAGAATATTTATCAAAGATTTTATGGTCATGAATATGTTCTTGATCAAAGATAGGTCAGCCATGGAGCTATTCTTGATCAAAGATAGGGTTGGTGTGAATTTGTGAAGTAGCCATTTTTTCTGAAGAAGATGAAGATATGGATAAATTGTGATCATAGAAAAAAGGAAAGATCGATCTTAATGAGAATTTTTTGGATGGTGTATCCTTTTCTCTCTTCAAGTCCTTAATTTCAGATTTCAAAGATTGAATTTGTTTTGATATAGCTACAATAAGAATATCTTCTTTCTCATTGTTAATACCATAAGGTGTAGCCCATTTTTTTAGCCATTGTAAGATTGTGTTGATGCACTTTCTTAGAAGATTGAAGAGAAGGTATGATGAATCAATCGATTTCTTGATTGGTGCTGAAGTAAAAGTTGAATTGTTGATTAAGTCCCTGATAGATGATGGTGAGAAAAAGATAACATCCAATTAAGAAGGAGATGCAAATGATGTTAGAATAACTGAGAGGGGGGGTGAATCACTGGCCTCAAAAATTAATCCAATAATTTAACCAAAAGTTAATACCACAAATATAAAACCTCTAGTTATCTTCAGTCCTATAAGATGTATGCCTTGTGTGAATCTAACATGTATATACTACTCGGTGATTATACTATTTATCTTTTTCTTAGCTTTTACCAAATAGTAGTTTATCTTTACTTTGCCTTTACCGAAATACAATAAATAAACTTAGTGTTTACCGATCAATCCTATTTTAGTAATGTGTAAAGCAAAACATCAAAGCAATGAACCATATACACATTTGACACATGGATTTTTAAAATGGAAACCCTGTTAAGGGAAAAAACACTTAGGACTGGTAACCCAAAATTTTCACTCTTTTCAAGTGAGCTTAGTGAAAAGCCAACCATGTTAACGGTTACAAACACACTGTTAAGTGTGACCTTGTAAGAGGATTTAAAACTAACAGTTTATCACTTGACCTAGCATTCACTATGTTGTCAACATGAAAACCTTTTGATACTCCTTGAGATGTATCTCAATATATTAAGAATGGTTAAATCCCACTCTGTTAAGAGATTTTCTAAATCAATGGTTAAACTGAAACTGTAAATTATTTGTTCATAAATACAACTTTGAATTGCATATTTTCATATCTATTGTAAGTCCATAATACCTCTTATTATCAATTTTCTCTTCAATTCCTTTGCTCCCCTTCTTTCTTCTTGGTGAATGTTGTTGCTTCTTTGTTGCTCGGTATCTGCAGAATTCTAAGCTCTGTTCTTCAGCTTGGATGATCATATCTATATGAAATCTTCACCAAAATTCTCTTCAGCATTCCTCTCTACAAAATTAATTACTTGTCTCTTTATATAGACATGATTTCACAATTTATCCTTCTTGTTTTCTTTGTTGATCACTTCTTGATATGTAAAGCTCACCATGCTTGCTTTAGTTTTATTCCATAAATCTCTCCTTATTTTCTGGAATAAAACATGCTTTAAATCTCCTTCTTATCTTTATATTTTAATTGATCGATAGAAATAAAGCAAAAATTTAGTTAACTCTAAATATAGCTCCTGTCAGCTGAGTATTTTTGTCATTCCTAACTTCAGTTCCTGTCGGTCAACACTTTAGTTGTGCTCAGTGACTACTATAGATAGCTCGGGCATCAAATTCAGTTATGTTTGGTGACAACTATAGTTATCTTGGTAATGCTTGGTCAGGTATCACTTTCTTGGGTAACACTATCCGTTGGTTAACACTGTGAACTTTTGTGCTTGGGATTCACTATCCGTTGGAGTTTATTGTCACTCAGTGTATATGATTACCGATGACAAAAACTGTGTCTCTTCAGATCTTTAAGTGTTGTGACAATATGTGTATAAGAAATCATACCATATTAAGTTGACATGAATGAAAATACAATATATTAATTGATTTAATGTCTTGTATATACTTTCTGCAGCTCGGTGATCATCAACTTGTCATCTTCAAACATTAATTCAGTTATAGTTCATCAATCTCTCCCTTTGGCATTGATGGAAACATACTACCAATAGAATATGAAATATATCAGTTGTAGTTCATAAATCTCTCCCAAACATTATTGTTCTATAACCAATTCAAATATCTGGCTCTCGATAAGCTCTTCTATCTTAGATTTTATTCTTGCAGAGTACTTTCTTCATTCTTCATTCCCTTCACTGGATAGATGTAGCAACTTCTGATTAGGTCTTTCCCTTTGTTGTAGAATCTCTTTTCCAATTCTCTACCTTGGATGAATGGTTGTTTCTTTTAATCTTTCTCTTTGGTGTTTTCTCTCCCTTTGACTGTTCCTCTCCCTGATGGATATTTCTTTTCTCTGTCTTTAGATGATCATGATATATATTTCATATGGATATATTCTCTCTCTTTGATAGCAATGCCAAACATATAATACCTCTCTCTCTAATATATTCCTTGAATTTCCTCTCCATCAGCAATACAATAACTCTGGTGTTCGGTGTAGATAAGTACCTTTCTGTGTATTGATATATCATTGCAGTCCATTTCCAGCTTGCATCAACATGACTGATCTTCTGATAATGCATAGGTTGATGAAGCCTCTTATTCAGCTTAGTGACTAGTAGACAAGGGTCTAACCCCTAGTCTCTTCCTTAGGTACTCAAATGTATCTTTAGGCAATGGATTTGTGAATATGTCTGCTAATTATTCTTTGGATTGCACATATTCTAGTATCACCTCTTTCTCTTGTACTTGTTCCCTTAAGTAATGATAATAGAAATTTTCTTTGTCTTAGCATGCATCATAGGTTTCTTTGAAATGTTGGTAGAACTTGTATTATCACAATAGATAATTATTGGTTCAAGGATTTCCATATTCATACCTTCCATCAATTTCTTGATCCATGCAATGTTAGAGAAATTTGCAGTAGCAGCCACATATTCTGCCTCTATAGTGGATTGAGAAATGCATCCTTTCTTTTTACTTATCCATGTGACAAGTTTGTCACCCAAAAAGAATTCTCCTCCTGTTGTGCTCTTTCTATCATCTATGTTTTCAACCCAATCAGCATCTGTATAGACTTGAAGCTCAAATTTTCCTTCTTTACTATACCACAAGCCATAGTCCTCAATATTCTTTAGATATCTTAGAATTCTTTTGACAACAATCATGTGTGATTCCTTTGGATTAGCAGAGAATCTTGCAACTATTCCAACTACATGTGCTATATCTAGTCTAGTATGTACAACAAACACGAGTTTTCCAATCATAGATCTATAAAAGGTATGATTTACCTCTTTTGGCTTGTCTTCCTTTGTTAGTTTGCATCTAGTTTCCATTGGTGTTCCAACTGGTTTTGAGTCCTCCATCTTGAATATCTTTAGCTTCCTTGATGTATTTGGATTGTGTGATATAGATTCCTTCATCCTGTTGTAGAATCTGTAGACCAATAAAAATTTTGATCTCCCCAAACATTGACATCTTAGACTCTTTTCTCATTCATCAGAAAATTATTTGCATAACATATCATTACCTCCAAATATGATATCATCAACAAATATCTCAACAATTAGAATGTTATCATCAATATCTTCTTTTAAATATAGATTATTGTTATCACTTGTTCTTACAAATCTAATACTTATGAGATAAGAGTGAAGTCTTTCATACCATGCTCTCAATGCTTATTTTAATCCATACAATGCTTTGTGTAATCTACAAACCATGTTCCTCTTGTTAGGATCAACAAACCCTTCAGGTTGCTCAATGTAAACTTCTTCTAGTATTCCATTTAGAAATGTAGATTTGACATTCATTTGGTATACTTTGAATCCTTTGAATGCAACATAAGCAAGTAGAATTCTTACCCCTTCTAGTCTAGCAACGGGTCCAAAGGTAATCTCCATAGTCAATACCTTCTTCTTGTGCATACCCTTTGCATACTAATCCTACTTTAATCCTTGTGACTTCTCCATTCTCATTCAGTTTGTTTCTGAATATCCATTTGGTACCAATGACATTTTTGTCATTTGGTCTAGGTACTAATGTCCATGTCTTATTCTTTTAAATCTCTTCATTCATAGTACTCATTCTTGATTCTCAAGTGCAGTATTGATAGATTTAGGCTCAAAATCACAAATCAAACATCTAGTGTTTAGTGACTTACTTATTGTTCTCATTCCAGCCTTTTTGTCTCCTATGATCTGGTTCTGTGGATGGTGTCTTATGACATACTTGGAAAGTACCGGTTTAGATCTATGTTCATCATTCTAATCATCATCTTGACCTTCATTTTGATCTTCATCGCTTGGTACATTATTGTGAGTAATTTCCTAATTTTTGGTGTTTGTTGCCTAATGCTAGGGTGCATTGTTCTATCACTTAGTAGCGATACACTGTTTCTCGGGAAGAGTGTATGGTTCTTCACTATAGATAAATATATTGCAGTCTTCCAGTTGTTTTCTTCTTTCCTCATCATTGTTCTTAGCAAATTCATCCACTTTGACATTCACACTTTTAATGATTTTGTTAGAGGACTTGCTAAGACATTTATAAGCCTTTCTTTTGGTAGAGTAACCTAGAAATATTTCTTCATCACCTTTGGAGTCAAGATTTCCATTTATATCATCTTTCAAAATATAAAATTGACTTCCAAAAATTCTAAAGTAACTTACATTAGGTTTTATCTATACCATAGCTCATAAGGTGTCTTATTGGTGTCTTTCTTCAATTGAACTCAGTTTAATGTATAGACAGATGTACTAACAGATTCTGTCCAGAATGTTTGTGTGATGCCTTTCTCTATCATCAACATTCTAGAACAATCAATAATGGATCTATTCCTTCTTTCAGCAATCCAATTTTGTTGTGTGTTCTTGGTGCATAAACTTGTCTTTTAATTCCATGCTCATTACAAAAGTTAGTGAATTCATCATAAATAAATTCTCCTCCTCTATCTGATCTTAGACATTTTAGTTCCTTTCCACTTTGTTTTTCAACTATAGCTTTATACCATTTAAACATCTGAAATTCTTTTGATTTCTCTTTTAAGAACATACAGTCATCATTCTAGAATAATCATCAACAAATAGAATGAAGTATCTATCACCATAGTAGCTCTTTGTTCTCATTGGTCCACATAAGTCAGTATGGACTACCTCTAGAATAGCATTAGATGTGTAGGTTTTTCTCTTATAACTAGACTTTTTCATTTTACCTTTTTGACAATTCTTACACATGACATGGTTGGGTTTTGATATGCTCGGTAAGCCTCTTGCTTTCCTTTTGTTGCTTATCCTAATCATGTTGTCAAAATTCACATGACATAACCTTTTATGTCACAACCAAATGTCTTCATTTCTAACCAATAAACAAGTGGTCTCAATCTTATCAAGGTATAATAGGTTACCTTTTGTTTGTTCACCAATACCGATCAACCTTCCTATTTCATTGTAGATCTTTGCCTTTTTGTTCTCAAATATAACTCGGTGTCTTGTGTTATTCAGCTGTGAAACACTCAATAGATTATAGTTAAGTCCTTTCACCCAATATGCATTTTCACATCTGATCAAATTATTCAACATGATGGTTCCTTTACCTTCAACTGGACAAGGTGAGTCATTACCCATTCTTACTGATCCACCATTATAATATTCAAAAGTTTCAAAATTTTTTTTTATCTCCAGTCATGTGGTGAGTACAACCACTATCAATAATCCAGACATCATTTTTACTAACCTTAGATATGAGTGCAATTTCAACATTCCTTTCTTCTTTGTCTGAATCATCTTTCATAGCAAAAAATACCACCTCAATATCTTCATCAGATTTGGTGTCAATATTTTCAGCTTTGTTCTCAGCCAGGTAACCATTCTTCTTACCTTTTTCCTTGTAGTCTCAGTTATCTCTTCTGTCAGATTGTCAGTTGCTTCGGTAATCTCAGTCATCAGCTCTGTCAAACTTCTTTTCATATGATTTGTCATCTTTACTTTTGTTAGGACATATAGCAACAAAGTGCCCAATCTCTTTGAAATTAAAAAATACCAATGCTAATTTACCTTTATATCTACCTTTGCCTCTCTGTAATATTCTAGCCATTAGTGCTTCAATTTCATCAAGTTCTTGTTCATCACTATCACTTTCACTATCATTTTTCATAGTGTGTTTATGACTTGATTTACTTACCTTTAGAGAAGATTTGAATGCAGACTCTATAGTTGGTAAGACACTATTGTCAAAGTTATTCATCTCAAATGAAATAAGTCTACCAATCAAACTATCTAGAGTAATATTGTGTGAGCTCCTACCCCGACCCTCTATTTCAGAGTTGATACTATTATATCATATTTATCTGGATGATAAATTTGTTTTTATACATTTTATTTTAGAGCTTTTATAGTATACATATCATATGATGACTCTATTTTGATGATGCTTAGATGTATTTATTTATATGATTCTCAGTCCTTGTGGACATGATATTGTTAGAGTATTATTTCATTTTACTCTAGTTGCTTAAGCGTCTCTTAGGTGCATTATTAATTAACTCTTAATTAATAATGTGCAACCTAGTATTTACCTTTTAGGGTTTTGTTCACCTTTATAAGGTCGAACTTTGTATTTTCTTTTCATTAATTCAGTTGATAATTTTGCTCTCACATTTTGAGTAAATATCTGAGTTCTTCTTTTTTATCTTTCTGCTTCTACTTTGTATCAGGTTCTTGCATGCAGGTGTATTCGGGGTCTGTGGATTTGCATGTTTTTCAAATCCTACATGGTATCAAAGCCGCCCTGCTGCTGTCTGGTTTGAAGATTTTTGAAGCCACGAATCGAAGGCGTCATCTGCAGCTTCTCTGGGGTTTTCTGGATTTTTTTGGTACTTTGGAGGAGGCACAATCTTCTGGAGCAGATTGAGCAGAAAAGGACTCCACCATTGCGTTCAGAAGGCGCGGGAGAGTCGAAATCACATAAAACTCGACTATCTTAGCCTTCGTGGGCACAGGCGAAAAATTTCAGCCATTTAGGGCCGTACGACACAGTTTTTGAGGTGAGAAATAAAAAAAAATTAAAAAAATGGTGTTTTTTGGCTTTCCGGGGCGCGCCGCCGCCACGCCACCCCGGCGCCACCCCGCCGCCGCC
>MU228144.1:2253551-2264919 GCA_018584345.1 Thuja plicata | reverse complement strand
CCCCCCCAAAATAATATTTTTTATTTTTTATTTTTAAACCTTTCAACAAGAAATTCTGATCCAAATTTTTTTAAAATATATATATATATATATATATATATATATATTTATATTAATTCTGAAATTACGGAATTTAAAATAGGATTCATTTATTTGTCCTTTCTTTTTTTTTTGTCTTCTGGTGCATTTTCACCAGACTGTATAAAAACAGAGAGTGGGTTTTTTTCAAATGATTTAATTTTTACAATGAAAACACTTACGAACTAATTAATTTATTTTTTCCTATAGTTAGGACTATAGACAGAGTTTAATTTTTTGATTTCTAGGAGATTAATGAGAGATCTATTCATGAAATTTTTGACAGCATAAGGGTACTATGCTAAGAAATACATAATCATGGAAACGATAGATCCAAGCTTCCAATAAACCCCCGAAAATATCAAAACATCAATAAACCATAAATTTAATTCTCTCTATAGTATAAACTATACAAAGGGTTAATTTCTCGTTTTCTAAGAGATCTAGAGGGAATTTCTTCTCGAAATTTCGACAGCATAACCCTATGATGCTAAGAATACATAGAATGAAAGAAATTCATATCTAAGGTTTCTAAAAATACTCGAAAACTTAGAAAAAACCAAAAGCCATTTAAAAAGCCAAAATAATAAACATGCACTAAATAAACATTGAAAACCTCAGATCTACAAAATTGAAACCATACATGGCAAATGAAACCTACTTTGATTCCAATGCAAGAAATGGAAGAATGTAGCTTGAAAGAGGAAAGAAAATCTGAAAACCCTCAAGCACAATTCAACCACAGATCTGACAACTATGAAGATCCGAGCACACACACACAAGCAAGAGAAAATCCTGAAATCCTCAAAGCAACAAGGATCCACAACAATCCACAATCCTTCAAAAACCCCAAAATCACCAAGAGCTCTCCAAATCTCAAAAACCTTTTATGAGAGAATGAATGACCAATTTCCCCTAAAGAGATTCAAATTCCCCTAAACATACAAAGGTTGATGACAAATCCCAAGTCCATCCCTAAAAAGACTCAACTTGAAAATTGAAAGTAAATCCAAATTAAATAAATAAAATATGCTTTATTGCCACAACTCAACTTTGACTCCTTATTACAAATTGAGATATTTAAATTTGAAAATACTTTTTCAACACATTTATGCACATGTAATTAATAAAATATTTATGTCACAATAATGCATGCAACCAAATATTTAATTATTTAATTAATCATATAAGCACATTTACTATAGTTTTCAATTGAATATTTAATTAAATCAAAATATTCAATTATTTCAATTTAATTAATTATTTCAAATAAACTTAGGATATAATTAAATAATTAATTCAACTATAATCCATTAAATCATTAAACATAGGAAAATCACTCAATAATCTAAAAATCACCTGAAAGCATAATCAAGCAAAACACACACATATACAAGAGAAAGGGTATTCGAATTATGTCAACCTAGACAAATCTGGATAAGGTAGTCATACTGAATCTCATCCAACATTAGGATGATTAGGCTCGGGTTAGGGTTTTGGATCTATATGTTACCTCCCCTCTTTACCATTGAGATGAATATTTATGGGCATGCTCACTCCTACCAATTCAGGGAAGACGATGCCCTGTACCTGCAATCTTGTCATCAAAGAAAACACATGTACATACATAATATAATATCGCAACTAATGATAGGGATTGGTCGAACGTGTGGATCTCACCGAAGCAAGTAACTACGTCTTTGCCCTCTACCACAACAACACATCGACAAGTACATTCAAATATAAGACTACCATACACATGCAAGTATGGGGTAAGTACATCATAATCTAAAATCAACATATAATAATCAACATGATAACATCATCACATCTATCTATGCATAAGGTAAAATCATGACATCATAAACAAGTATCATCATCAAATGAAACAATAACAGCTCACATGAAATGTAGCCTAAAAGAATTCGGCCAATCAACTGAGACCAATGCCTAAAAGAGTATGGCATCACAAACTAAAAATCAAAACATGAGTGGGTATTACAGTGGGTGGTTGCACCACCACGGGTGGGGTGGGAGCCAAGCCCACCCTAACCCCCCATTACCGCCTCCTCCACTATTTTTCTTGTGCGCGGCCAAACAGTATTAAAAAACCCTCACACAGTCGCCCTGCAACAACAAACCCACCACCTCATTTCATACATATATTTACAAATATATATGTAAATATACACTATGTATATTTGCATATATATTTTTTAATATATGTTTCTTTTCCGTTCATGTCCATGGCTACAGATATTTAAAAAAAAAAAACCAGACCTGCATCAACAACACACAAAAACAAAGAGAATATGGAAAATACCAAACCCTAAGGCTAGGGCACAATCAGGAAAGAGAAAGAAAGGTTGGCAAATGGAATAATCATCCTTTTGTTACCCTTATTTGGAGCCCTAACCCTAATTTTAAATTAGGGTCAGGAGTTCTCCAAAAAGAATAGAATAAGATAGTGGGTTTTAATATTAATTGTTTATTCCTTGGAATTTTAACTTTAGTGTTATTTGTTTTGTCTTGTGCATTATTTATAGGATTTATTTTAGTTACTCTTTAATAGGGAAATGTTTTTATTGGTATTTAATTTTGAGTATAGCAAAAACATATTTCATGGAGAGATTTATAATTAAAAATACTATTAGAATATATTAATTTAAATTTATGGTAAGAATGTAGTGTTTATTTAAAATGGTTAAATTTTATTAATATGTTAGTTCTTTAGTTATTTTATCTTTCTCTTAGTAGGTATTGTTTTTTTTTGGTAAGTTCATTTTCAATTCTAGGAGAAAGTCTATTTTGAAGATACCTTTAAATATTTTCAAGGTTAGATCTAAAATATAACAATGTCTTTTAAGACAAGCATATAAATATTTATTTAATTGAACCTCCTTAGTTCATATTGATATTAAAGTCATTTATATATTTTTATTAAAGTTCATTTATAATAGAGTCTTTTATACATTTGTATATATTACAATGTTATCTAATTAGTATTTTTTATAAATATATTAATTTCTTTAGTTTAAATAAAGTAGTGTCTCTAATGTTAAATCTTAAATAAGTGGAATATTATAATCCTATTTAGTATAAAATTTTATTCAAGAAACTCTTTAAAGAGATTTAAGAATCAAACTTTGTTAGGGAAACTTAATCATTTGAATGGTAATTAATTCATTAGATTAAAGTTTTAAAATTTAGTATCCTCTTAAGATTATTTAAGCAATAAAAGAGTTACAGAAAAATTGGTTCACATGTTGTGTTCAGTTGGGTAATGTTATTTTTACATGGTCAATACATGTGGCCAGTGTAAACATAATGTTATGATGGAACTAGATTAACACATAGGTCTAAATCTTGACTTAAGGTTAAAACCATCATGTAAGGAGAGTTAGTAACAATTTATAATTTAACTTAGAAAACATAGAAGTTGCTTAGTAATTTGACCCTAGTAACCCAAAGAGATGAGGGACATTGACTCATGTCATGATTCCCCTCAACCCTAATAGTGACATATGACCACCAACCCTTTTAATGACCCATTTTTAAAAAAAAATTGTTGTATTTTATCATGCAAATTTTGGGCATGACATTTTGGTATTAGAGCATGTTTCAACCTTGGAACCTTAGACCCATTTGTGATTAGCCTTATTAACCTTTAAACCTTGCTTTAAGTTGCAGGATGCCTCCCATCACTCGGTAGGCTTGCCTACATGGGAGAGGTCGGGGTCATACCTTTGTAACACCAGCTTGTGATAAGTGAGATGTAGAGGGTGCTAGGGCAGAGGCAAGAGTGGAGCAGGAATGACCACCTATTCTACCACCAAATCTGAACCACGAGGTACTGAATTCTCTCCAGAATCTGGCAAGAATTCTTATAGATAGATTGCCACTGGAGGATAAGATAGAAGGGCTAGGGGGAGTGTCCCGTGCATGGAGTAGGAGCCTTCCTTCTCAGCATATCAAGGAGCAGGCAGAACAGGAGGGGGGATCTGTTCATCTAGCAGGACCACCCCCAGTGATTGTACCATAGGTAGGTAGATGGGCACCCCAGGATGTGGGAGACCAGATTAAGGATTTTCTCCACCTTAGACCACCACCCTTTTCAAGAGCCACAGATGGAATTGAGGTCGAAGCATGGTTACTAAGTTTAGAGAAATGCTTTAGTTTTCATGCACATGAGAGAAAAGTGCGAGCTCGATTGGCCATCCTCTTGTTAAGGGGAGGAGCCTCAGTATGGTGGCGTCAGGAAGTGTTCAAAAGTAACCTGGATATTGAAATCCTCACCTAGGAATATTTTTTGGAAAAATTCAAGGACCGGTACCTCTCAAATTACTACAGGCAATGTCGTATAGATGAGTTTCATTATCTACAGCAGAGGGTCTTATTTGTTTCTCAATACGAGAGCATAATTATTGAGCTTCTACCTTATGTAGAGTACATGAGGGACGAGAAGATCCATGTCAACCACTTTGTTAAGGGTTTGAATGCTTCTATTTTTGGACCAGTGCACATGGCAGCACCAGTGGACCTACGAGAGGTCGTAGAGAAGGCCTTGATTACGGAGGAGGTACAGGCTAGAGGACATGATTCACGGGATCAATCATAGAACCAAAATTTCACACCTCAGAGTATAGGATATCAGATACCCCTGTAGAAGGGGAATCAGGGGCACTCATTGGGGAACTTTAGAGCCCCACATCCTCAGCCACAATAGACTCAATAGAGTCAGAGGACTAGGCCGATATAGGGATAGCAGGGCTTTAGGCCCAAGAAGTGGCAGGAACAGGGCCCTAGGAAAGATTAGAGGTCACAAGCACCATTCATACCTCCAACAAGGACTCAGAAGACCTCTCGAGGTGTTTTCAGCAGTCCTAGTAGGACAGGGAGATCACAACACACCAGATCATAGGGCATACATATGCAGTCCCGATGGCCTTGTTTCACTTATGGAGGCATAGGAAATTTTTCTAGGGGCTATCCTCAGTGAGGAGGTTCATGTTCTACCACATCTAAGGCCATGATTGGGGATTTGGTTAAGTCCCACAGAGTCTTTGCAGCGGTTGGTAACCGCCAGGCCAAGCATCAGACCATAGTGATCGAGCCAGAAGGTATGATTCAAGGTAGTACCATCACAATCCTTTTTGATTTAGGATCTAATGATTCTTTTATTTCCCCATTTGTAGTGGAGCGATGTGGGCTAGTGGCAACTAGATAGGAGGTAAAATTGGAAGTGGAGTTAGCATCTAGTGCTTGGGTATCGGTTGATTTTGTAGTCAGAGATTGTTGAAGATAGGAGACATGACCTCCATGATTGATTTATGTATCACACCTCTCAGTTCTTATGATGTAGTCCTTGGCATGGATTGGCTTTGCACCCGTAGCACCAAGGTGGATTTTAGACGAAAGAGGGTCGAATGTGTAGATAGCTTAGGTTCACCCGTGGTTATTTCAGGGGTCTAGAGACCCATATCCCTTTGTTTGATATTTTCCATGCAGCTTAAGCACTGCATACACAAGGGATGTCAATTATTTTCTATTACCATCAGTGACAGAGAGGAGGAGGAAGAGGAGAAGGGAAGCTCCCTTGATGAATTCCCTATATTACAGGAATTTGTGGATGTCTTTCCCTCAGAGCTACCTGGTATGCCTCCACCTAGGGTAGTTGACTTCCATATTGACCTTGTGCCAGGGGCTATTCCCATATCTAGAGCCCTGTATAGGATGACTACTCACAAGCTTGATGAGCTCAAGGTCTAGTTGGAGGAGCTCTTGGAGAAAGGGCACATTCGCCCTAGTGTTTCACCATGGGGAGCACCTGTCATCTTCGTTAAGAAGGATGGATCACTTAGGTTTTGCATGGATTACCATTAAATAAATAAAGTAACCATCAAGCATTGGTATCCACTCCCTAGGATCAATGAATTATTTGATCAGCTTCAGGGTGCCCATGTAGACTCAAATATTGATCTTAAATCTGGATACCATTACTTGAGGATTGTGGAGAGTGATATCCATAAGAAATATTTCCACACGAGATACAGACACTATGAGTTTACTGTGGTTACTTTTGGCCTCATGAATGATCTAGCAATATTTATGAGTCTTATGAATGGAGTATTTTGTACATTCTTGGATAGATTTTTTATTGTGTTAGATGACATCTTGATATACTCTCGTAATGAGGAGGAGCATAAGGAGCACCTAAGACAGGTTTTGCAGTGCGTGAGAGATAATCATTTAATGGTAGTTTTTCAAAGTGTGTCTTCTTTAGGTTAGAGGTCCACTACCTTGGTCACGTTATATCAGGAGATGGTATCATAGTTGATCCATCAAAGATTAGAGCTATCATGGATTGGATGACACCTATCATTGTGTCGAAGGTCAGGAGATTCATGGGGTTAGTAGGTTACTAAAAATTTTTTGTTGAGGGCTTCTCTAGAGTGTCACACCCTATCACTTCCCTTCAGAGAAAGGGAAAGAGGTTTGAGTGGAGGGAGAAGTGCGAGAGGGAATTTTAGGAGCTCAAGTGAGCCCTTACTAGCGCACCTATCCTATCAATGTCAGATCCTTTAGTGGACTTTATGATGTACATAGATGCATCCTTAGATGGACTTTGAGTAGTCCTTATGCAGGATGGATGATCCATTGCTTATGAGTCAAGGAAACTCAAGACTCGCGAGCTTAATTATCCTACACATGACCCTGATCTAGCTGCAATGGTTCATTCTTTAGTGAGGTGGCATCACTTTCTTTTGGGGCATCATTTTGAGCTCCATTCAGATCACCAGAGCCTCTAGTACATATTCACCTAGCCTAACCTTAATTCCCGACAGAGGAGGTGGATGGAGTTCCTTTGTGAGTATAATTTTGATGTCCACTACATCAAAGGGAAGGAGAACATTGTAGCAAATGCATTGAGTAGGAGGAGACATACACTCTCCTCCTTGACTACTTGTGTGGATTTGAGGGATCGCATACTTTAGAATTTTCTTGAGGATGAGTTCTATTCAGAGTATGTTTGATTGGATCAAGATTAGGGGCCCCTTAAGGGGAGATTTGATTGATTCTCCCTAGAATTTGATGGACTTCTTCATCATAGGGTCCACATATATGTCCCTACACCCAGTGGGTTGTGTGACTTCATTATACTTGAGGCTCATAGAGCAACATATGTAGCACACCCCGGGGTCAAGAAGTTTCATGCAGATCTGAGGTAGCTCTATCACTGGTCAGGTATAAGGTTACACATTGCTAGTATTGTGGCCAGATGTTTAGAGTGTCAGAGAGTTTAGGTAGAGCATAGTCATCCAAGTGGACTTCTTCAACCACATGAGATACCAGTGTGGGAGTGGGACACCATTTCCATGGAATTTATTGTTGGTTTACCTATGTCTTCTCGCCATCATGATGCCATCATGGTGACAGTGGATAGGTTGACCAAAGTTTCCCACTTCTCCCCCATGTGTACCACTTTCACAGCACCTGCAGTAGCACAGGTGTTCTTATGAGACATTTTCAGGCTCCATGACATTCCTCATAAGATCATATCAGATCATGATTCTCTCTTTACTTCATTTTGGAGAGAATTATAGGCAGCATTGGGTACCAGGCTCAATTTTAGTACATCCTATCACCCAGAGATAGATGGGCAGATAGGGAGAGTTAATCATGTATTGGAGGATATGTTGTGGATGTATGTTATGGACCACTAGTCCAGATGGGAGGAGTACCTTCACTTAGCAGAATTTGCCTATAATAATGGGCATCACACATCCTTGGGTATGCCTCCGTATCATACCTTGTATGGGAGGTCATGACGGACACCTTTGAGCTGGGATAGAATTGAGGATAGGGTTTCAGTTGGGCTAGAGTTGGTTAGGGTTATGGAGCACTAGGTTGTCTTGATCAGAGAGTGTCTCAGAGAGGCAGAAGATAGACATAAGAAATATGCAAACACAAAGAGGTCTGATAGAGTCTACATGGTTGGAGACAAGGTATTTCTGAGACTGCATCCACATAAGAGTCTGATCCATTTCAGAAAGGGCTCTAAGCTCACACCTTGTTTTGTGGGACCCTTTGAGATTTTGGAGATGATAGGACTAGTTGCCTATTGTCTAGCGCTGCCACCTAGCCTATCACATATCCATGATGTATTCCATGTATCTGTGTTGAGGAAATATATCTATGATGAGTCTCACATTATTGAATGGGATGATTTCTAGGTGGAGTCAGATGGGCAGTTGGTTCTGTAGCCCATTCACATTTTAGCTCGGTGGACGTTGGCCCTGCAAGGGCGAGAGCTGGACCAGGTTAGGGTCCAGTGGGATTGCTATGATGAGGTCACAACCTCATGGGAGGATACAATACACATGAGACAGGAGTACCCCCACCTTTTTTATGAACTCTAGGAGGAAATTCATTCCTAGAGGGGGAGGATGTGAGGTCCTACCCTGACCCTCCATTTCAGAGCTAATACAGTTATATCATATTTATCTGGATGATACATTTCATTTTGGACCTTTTATAGTATAGATATCATATGATGATGCTATTTTGATGATGCTTAGATGTATTTAATTATATGATTCTCAGTCCTTGTGGACATGATATAACCATGGTTTGAAAAATGGAGAGACATAGATTGGGATAATTATGGATATCCTTGTGAAGCCAAGGTTAGCCCTAGAAAGGGCATCAACCTAATTGTAAATGTTATATATGTTGTAAATGTGAATTTCATGATTGTAACTGTATTTCCTTTTTATTTTTCTAGTTTCTTTTAAAACATGCCATTTTGTAAATGTAAAGTGCTTATGTAGTGTCAATTGACATGTGTTGTGAGATGGCATGCTCATGTAGAATTTTAAGCTGAATTTTACCCTAGGTTAGTTTGTAGTGTTACCCTATGAGGTAAGCTTGCCTTGAAAACCCAAGTCATGAGTACTATTCTTGAAATTCAAATGTAAACTATAAGGGGGTTTTTTAAGGGTTAAAATGAGTCCTTTGAGGTAGTTAGAGTTAAGCTTAACTAGTTTTTTAATAGTACTATGGGTTTGGGGTTGTTTTTCATTGTTTTGAGTGTCAAAACCTCTTTTATAGGCCTTCTTAAATTCCCTTCTAGGATAGTGGCAAAATTTGGGAGAGGGGAAAAAGACCCTCACTTTCTCCAAGATAGTGGATTCCCTTCCATGCATGAAGTTTGACATATGTTAGAAGGAAGGACACGTGCCTCTATCTTATGGATGGAAAAGAGGTGGAGTTGGGGAGGGAGAGAGAGAGCCTTTTAGGGGAAAGGGAGAGGAGAGTTGGGGTTGATTTCCCACTCTCCTTTTTGGAGACTTTTAGATTTTGCTTGGAGGAATTTTCTAGTTTTGGGAAGAGTGAAGGGAAGAAGAGCTAGCATCACAAAGGTTCATCTCAACAAATTCATCCATTTCTAGGAGTAAGGTTGGTACTCCTATTTCATGTGTGGTTATTTTATTGCTTTCATATTTGTTTAAATTTCTTGTTGAATTTACTTAATTTCCATGTTTCATGTTGTGCAAATGTGGTTGAGCTATTATGATGGTGAAAGAAATTTCTTTCCTTGTTATTTTTTTTTTGTTTGTTGATGTTGTCAAAGGGAGTGAATTGACATAATTTGTCCCCTTGGGAGGGAGGAGAAAGTCAATTATGGGTGAAGGGCATACTTGGAAAACCATTTTAGTGGTAGAGTCTCTTCTTGGGAAGAAGAGGGATGTCATGGATGTTATGGGCTCCATGTTGCCAATGCTATCTTGTGACTTTCTTACGGGGGTGATAAGGGAATTTGGTTGTGTGTTGGTGTTCTTGGGTTGAAGTATAAATCCTTGGGAAGGCATGTGTATATTTGGTGCATAAATCAGGCTTTCTTGCTTGGCAATCTCCTTCATGTGTGTTTCGACCTTCACCCCTAAATTGAGTCCATTTTAGACCCAATTGTGCATTAACTTGGGAGGGAGTTATGTGTTGTTCTTGAGCTTTTTTGTAGGAATTGTTTGCTTGAATATTGCCCTTTCCTTCTTGTCTCCCCTATATCAGGGGTGGCCTCATGGAGGCATAGGTTGGGAGGTGAGCTCCCATGAGATATTCCAAATACTTGTGTTATTGAAGATTAGTTGATGTTTGTTCTACCTAGTGGATTATGTTCAAGCTGGAAATGAAGAAATCAGTTTGGAAATAAGATGAGATTGTGAATTTATTAGTTATTCTCAAGCCATAGGGCTGAACCTTGATAAATTGATAAATCTGGATAATTGCTTATAAACTGTGTAGAAAGAAAATTACAGAGATTTGTAATTTATGTGTAGCAAAACACATTTCTGTACTACTGCTAAAATTGATTAAAGAAAGTAAATATTTCCTTAATGTGAATTCCTTATTTGATTTTTTATTTGAGTAAGGTTAATATCTGTGTATCTTAGCAAAATTTTAGGGATGTTTTCTGTTTATAATGAAAAGGTGATTTAGGAGGTTAATACCTTCATTTTAAGTTATTCCTTAATTATGATTTCTGTGTTAATTTTCATGGCCTCAATGAAATGTAATATATTTATTTTATTTATTCAAATCTATATTAGTCATAGTAAACTGATTTATGAAGTGCTTGTAATAATTCTGTTATAACATTCCAATCTATAGACTAAAAATGAAGATGCACAAAATTTAAAGTTTCTATTCTATTTGAACTTTAATCTATTTAAATTTTGAGCAAATCTATTTTTGTTCATTAAGGAGAAATGCATCCTTGTAACACTTGAGATATATGCATACATAAGGAATAAACTGGAACTTCTTATAGCTTTTTTATTAATGATATTTTACACAAAATGTCTTATGCTACAAAACTTCTTAAGACTTAAAATGCTACAGAAAAGATAGTATATATGCTTCATGGAATGCTACTAATTAGTTTAGAATAGTCTTATTTAATACTTGCATTGTTAGAAAATAAGACATTTTGTGTAAAATATACCTAGATAAACATACACATTTAGGATTATTTGACCTCTCATGCAGACTTATGGGTTCCCTTTAAATCTGTTCAGATTTATAATCACACACACACACACACACACACACACACACACACACACATAATCTGAATAGATTTAAAGGGAAGCCATAAGTCTGCATTATAAAAAGAGAATAAAAAGAGGGAAATAAATGTATTCTGAGTAATAAGATGTTTATTGTTTTTTTTCCTGCTGCTGTGTAAAAATAGAAAGCAAATATTTACACGTGTATATATATATATATA
>MU228144.1:2224383-2235145 GCA_018584345.1 Thuja plicata | reverse complement strand
ACTGAATTTTGAAAGTCACTCCATCTTTCTTAAATGAGTATGCATTCTTGGTTCCATCATGCATGGCTTGCCTATCAAATTGCCATGGCCTTCCAAGTAGAAGGTGGCATGCATCCATGGGAAGAATATCACATAGAAATCTATCTTTATACTTTCCAATGGTGAACTCTACCCATGATTGTTCTCCTACAAACAAATGTTGTCCTTTGTTGAGCCATGTAACCTTGTATGGGTTTTCATGTGGAATCCTTTTCAAATTTAACTTGTTGGCTGCTTTTTCACTAATGATATTATCAGTTGAGCCTGAATCAATAATGACTCTACACACCTTTCCCGTAATCTTGCACTTCACTCTAAAGAGTTCTCTCCTTTGGCTTGGTTCTTCTTTTCTTGGCTCTCTGATTAAGGTCCTCCTTATCATGATGTTCTCACCTTCTTCTGATTCTAATGGTACCTCAGATGGCTTGCTACTAAAACTTGATTCTTCTTGGACATAGTTAACTCTTTTTCCACCTCCTTGAGAAGTAGAACCCTTTTCAGGACACCTATAGGCAGGATGCCCTAGCTGATTACAGTGGTAGCACTTCATGGTGGCAAAGTAGGATGCTCCTCTTCCTTGATTGTTGCTACTCCTTCCTCTCCAACTAGTGTTAGAACCTCTACCTCTACTTGAACCTCCTCTACTTGAGTTTCCTTCCTAATTTTTAGTGAGCTTGTTCTCACTTTTCTGCCTTGAATCTGATCCTCTTCCACCATAGCCTCCTTGTCCTCTTTCTTCTCTACCTCTTCCTCTTCCTCTGAAGTTTGATTCTGATTTCCTTTTGTTCTTCTCTTCCACTTTTAATGCAAGTTGGAAACACTTATGGACAGTTGTGGGAGTCCACAAACTGAGTTCCTCTTGGATATTCCATTTTAGGCCTCCAAGATACCTAGCTACCTTGATAGTCTCATCCTCTTGGACTCTTAACCTCAAGCACAACTTTTGGAATTCTTCAGTATACGTAGCCACATCCAAATCCTTTTGCTTCAAACTTTGCCTCTTCTTGTGTAGCCGGATTTCATAATCCTTAGGTAGGTATTTCTCCTTTACCTTGTTTAACATGGCCTTCCAATTAGAAATTGGATGCTTACCCATCTTCTCCCTCTCTTCTTGGAGGTATTTCCACCATGTTAATGCTGAACCTCTTAACCTTGACTTTGCAACTTTTACCTTATGTGCTTCAGTTATGCCCTCACATTCAAAATGATTCTCAATACCTTCTATCCATTCCACAACTAGTTCACTATCCATTTTTCCATTAAAGAATGGAATTCCTTCAAAAAAATTTCCTCCTAGGGCTCTGAGAGCTTTTAGAAATGGCTCCTCATTCATTGGAGGGTCTAGTTCAGGTATCAAGTCTTCTTCATCAACTTTCTGCTTCCCTCTATTGCTGCTGACTTCATCTCCATCTTTGCTTTTAGTTTCATCTGTAACTTCTTGAAGTTTTACCTTCATCTCATCCAGGGCTTCTTCAAGGAGTCTACTCCTTTCCCTTTGATCCTCTATCACTCTCTTCTGTTCATCTACTTCCTTTGAAAGCTCTACATTGGTGACCATCTTGTTTTCACCTACTGATATTGTTGGCTGGAACATCTACCACAAGCTTGATCAATTTAGGCTCTGATACCAATCTGATGTGGACAAAATTCTTGTTGCTGCTATAGAACCAACTTGGCTATGTTCTGAGATCTTTCTCCTAGATCTCTTAGGGTGTTCATAACCCTAAATTGAGGTAAGTCACTCTCAAATTCACCTCCTCTTCAAGACTCATTCCCCATCAAAGTGCTTTTCTTCTTCTTGCTAAACCTAAACAAATAGATTCATTCAACCAATGTTTTCAGAACATTGTTGTCATTTTCTTCCCTAGCTGGACTATTACCAAGCTCGCCTAGGGTAAGATCTCCAGACTCTTTGCTGTTGCTTCTCCTATAGAAAATAAAAGGGAAACTATGTACAAGGGCTCCTCTCGAGTTCCATCCCAACACATGACTCTCACCATGGATTCAGGGAACCTCGAGGGGCCATTACTGCTTATAACCCAGAACAGGTGAAGAACTAAGAACTTACAAAATAGAAAATAAAGTAACTAATCTGCTTGCATGCAAAATGAACCACAAAGAAACTTGATATCCACTAAACACACTATCTGCAACTTCTCATTACTGGAAACAAAATAAAACAGTACAATAATCTGCAACTCTGTGATTTCCTGTAGCTTTTCTTCTTTTTTAGTCTCTACTCTCTCTTCTAGATCTCTAAAATGAAGGCTTGGGATGTTATTAATAATCATCCTCTCATTGAAACGACCCCTAACTACCCACATATTCACAAGCATCTCTTTAGGAACCGTTACAACTGACCATACTGTCCATAAAAGACAAGATTTTCTTCTTGCAGGTCGTTACAACTGACTTTACCCACCAACAGTAATGCAAAACTGACCACCAGTCTAAATCCGTGCTAGTGATAACTGACGATGTTAGCAGACAGTGTTCACCAACGGTGTTAGCAAACAGTGTTAGCTGATAGTGTTAGCAGACAGTGTTCACCGATGGTGTTAGCAAACAGTGTTAGCCGATGGTGTTAGCAGATAGTGTTCACCGATGGTGTTAGCAAACAGTGTTAGCCAACAGTGCTAGTAGACAGTGTTAACTAATGGTTTTAGCAAACAGTGTTCACCGACGGATAGTGTTAACCGACAATCAGGAAACCAACTAAGAAACCTAGCTAGACATGGATTGACCTAGTCATATCCATCTTAGGGAAAACAAATGACCTTCTAAGGTCCACACACACTCTCCTAACTTGGCTAGAGTCAGTACATGCCAAAAATAAGGAGCTAGGGGTTTGAGTTAGGTGTGCTCCTGCACCATACAAGGAACTAGGTTTATCATACTAGAGTGCATACAACATATCAAAATAGATAGAGAATGCTCATCACTGTACGAGTACTCTCATCGAGTGATACAAGTATTCTCACTAGGTGGTATGACAAGATAGGAGTGAGATTTTGACTCATACGAGTCGGGATGCATGGTCATACAAGAATGTTGTTTTCTACTCTCTATTTTTCATTTTTTAGTTTTAAAACACATTTAACATGTCATAGAACAGAGTAACCCAAGCACAACAAGACAATACTAGATTTAAGGAGATTGGCTGAGCGGAAAAATCCTCACTCACAAAATTAGGTATACACCTAAGAGCCAATCAGAATACGGTCAAAGCCAGCCATCCAATGGGTCTAGTGATGTCATATTATCCGACTCCAAGCGCTAATGGGGGGCACGACATGGTGAGTGTCTTGGGGGAGTTACTATCTCCCTTGCACTTTGATTATCCCAGTTTTGGAGGTGCTCTAGGTGGCTTATATTCTAGAATTCTTAGTAAGGGTCTATGTTTGAATACATCCTTTGTGTTTGCACAAGCACGATTGAGACTTATAGCCCCACAAAGCACCTTAGCACAAGTAGTCACAAAAATGTGATTGAGACCCAAGGGTCCTACTATGTGTTAGGCGAGAGCTGAGTATAAGCTTAAATGGTATTTTTCTTTAGAGACTTTAATCTCAAGAAAGCAATTTATATATAGTGAGTTGGAGTGGCTTGGCATTAGCTTTTCCTCACTTGGTTCATTCTCACAGGGTGATTAATTTTTCCAACTATGACAGGCTCTCTGTAAGGTGATCATATGGAAAAAAAAATGACAACCATGCTTCTGGATTTTTGATCATCTCTGCAAGGACAAGAGCATAATATCCTAACATCATTGTTATTTCGAACACATTAAAAAAATGTATTTAATTAATGTCTTGAATGCAAGGTTCCTATCTTAATAAAAACAAATACAATGTTAAGTCGATTCATGATAAGAAAACTTGTAAGACATCATCAATAGTTTGATGTTTGATTCTTTGTTAATCGTCCTGCAAACAATGTTTTAGAATAGAAATATTTGTTGATTGACCTACAGACAAATGTTAGGCTGTAAAAACTAGAAAAGAAAAAACAACAAATGATCAGATGTTAGAAAAGTTTAAGTAAAATGCTTGTTGTTAAAAATCAAAACAATAGGAAATCATACGAGTATCCATATCTCATAGTTTGAGAATATACAGTAAACCATACGAGTATCAGACTTCACTCATATTGCATATTGAGAAATCTCGTATGAATATGGACAGTAAAAGGTACGAAACAAAAATCTGAGACTTGTGGATTTTTAAAAATATGAGGTCAGAAATAAGATTTTCTGCCCCACGGTGGGCACCAGAAATGTGTGTGAAATGTGGACCTCTAAACATCACAAACACTTCAATAGTTCATTGCATGATTAATTCTAAGAAATCATTGAACTAAAAGTAATAATAAATTAATCTAAATCAACCTATTGCCTTCTAATAAGTAGGAGTACAAGTTTACTCTCAGATCATTGCAAACCCAATGACTTGCCGCTGTCTAAATGAAGGATTTGCAAAAATTAAGCTAAATGAGATGCAAGTTTATCCAATATTAAGCTAAGTTTATTCTAAAATCCTAATGAGATGTTTCTAAATTATCAATTGAAAATGCTTGAAACAAGTAAATATGTTAAATGCTAAATGCTCAATGAAAGATAAAAACAACATAATAACTCTACTTAGAATTCTTGGATCCTTTGTGATGAAAATGAAGGTTTATTTTATAGAAAATCTCTCTCGAACCGACGATCAAGGTTGAACTTCAAAGAATGGACAAGATTGACTCGAAGAAGCACAATCTATTTGTAAGAAAGGCCATTGGTTGAGAGAATCGGTTAGTTGAATTAACTAATCAGTCATTCAAGAAACTTCTAAAATTGAAAGAGGAGTTAACTGAGTCAAATTTTAGTTAATTGGATTGTTTCCAAAATGATGAGAATAAAAGACTTAGTTAATTGAAACATAAATATTTGCTTCTAATTTTATGTTCAGTCAACTGAAATGATGACACATAAACCCATTTTCAAATATTTAAATGATTTAAATGCACTTTTTACTCTATTTATTAATTTTAATTCCTTTTTACATTTAATTAACAAATATCTATTTATTAATCAACATACTAGGACATTAATTAAATTAATGACATAAGGTTTAATTGCTAATATTTTGGGATTTAGGAATTAAATAATTAAATCAAGTGTGATGATAGATTAGGACTTAGGGTTTAGTTAAATCGATCAGATTTCCACAATCCATTGAATTAGAGCTAAGTTTCTAGTTTTTGATTGTGTGTGTTTTTAAGCATCAACGTTTCGGATCACACTCTGTGATCCATCATCAGGATGAGAGAGCAATAAGGAAAAATAATAAGATGAGATAAGATTGAATATGTTGAATTGCATTTAGGTTAGGACTTAAGGTGATCAAGATTAGGGTTTTCTTGATGAGAGATCAAGATTGGGGCTTAGGTTTTTGTCGACCATTTTTAGGTGATTACAATATAAAGCCTATGGATTTTTGTCATATCTTGTTGGGTAGACCATGGCATTATGATAGACAAGCTTTGCATGATGGAAGAAATAATATGTATACTATTGTTGCAAATGGGATGAAACAAATTTTGTTACCTTTGATAGAGACTCCTAAGAATGATAATTTCACCATTGTTATAATTTGTTTTGCTAAAGAAAGGAAATTCTTGGATGGTTTGAAAAGTGATAGTATATGTTATGCATTGATTCCTAGGAAGTTTGATTTAGGTTTGGTAGAAGAACAGCTAGAGTAAGGTAATTACTGACAGAGTATGGGGACATAATCTTAGATAATGTGCTTGATGGATTACCATTTGTGAGAAGTATTAGCCATTACATGGATCTAATTCCTGGAGCTAGTTTTCCTAATAAAGAAACACATCAAATGACACCTGCAGAAAATAAAGAATTGAATAGAAAAGTGAAACAATTGTTGAGGAAGGGTTTGATCAGAGAAAGTTTGAGTCCTTGTGCAGTGCCATCAATGTTAGCAACAAAGAAGAATGGAGAATGGAGAATGTGTACTAATTCCAGAGCTATTAATAAGATTACGGTGAAGTATAGGTTTCCTTTTCCTAGGATGGATGATATAATAGATAGTTTGAGTGGAGCAAGGTATTTCAAAAAGATTGATTTAAAGAGTGGTTATCATCAGATCAGGATCAGAGAGGGTGATGAATGAAAGACAGTGTTCAAGACAAATTAAGGATTGTATGAGTGGTTGATGATTCCTTTTGGATTGACTAATGCACCAATTACTTTCATGACATTGATGAATGAAGTATTAAAAAGATTCTTGGATAAGTTTGTGATTGTTTACCTTGATGAAATTTTGATTTTCAGTAAGAACAAGGAGGATCATTTGTTATATTTGAGACAAGTGTTACAGAGATTAAGGGAATAGAATTAATTGATAAACATCAAGAAGTGTTCTTTCATGAAGGAAGAGATAGTGTACTTGGTTTTTTTTATCCTCCGTAGAAGGATTGAAAATGGATCCTAAGAAGGCTAAAGAAATTATTGAGTGACCTGCACCTGATAGTCTTGGAGAGGTAAGATCATTTCATGAATTGGCTACTTTTACCATAAGTTTATTAGGAATTTAAGTTTAGTTTGTAGTCTTATGAGTGAGACAATGAGAGGAGATAAGAAGGTATTCAAATGGACACATGTAGCACAAAGGAGTTTTGAGTTGTTGAAGGAAAATTTGATTGAATAACCTGTGTTGGCTTTACCTGATTTCAGTAAGGTATTTCAAGTGGATTGTTATGCAAGTGGGAAATAAATTGGAGAATTAGTAACTCAAGAAGGTAGACTAATTTCTTATTTCTGTAAAAATTTGAATGATGTCAAGAAAATATATTCAATTTATGATCAATAATTTTATGTCATAATTCAAGCCCTAAAAAAGTAGAGACATTAGTTATTTCCTAAGGAGTTTGTGGTGTATACCGATCACCAAGCATTGCAATATTTGAATAGTTAAGGTAAGTTAAATCAGAGATATATGAGGTGGGTTGAATTCTTGCAGAGTTATACATTTGTGTTGAAGCATAGAAGTGGGAAGTCAAAAAAAAAATTTGATACTTTGAGTAGAAGAATAAATTCGCTGACAGAGATGAGAATTGAAGTATCAGGATTTGATGAGTTGAAGACCATTTATGAGGAAGAACCTGATTTTGCAGAACCTTGGAAATCTTGTAGAGAACCTGTTGTAGTATACCGAAGTAAGTGGTTGGATTATTTCATTTAGTAAGGTATGTTATTCAGAGGAACTTAGTTATGTATACCTAGAAGTTCAATGAGGGATAATCTAATTAAGGAAAAGCATTGTGGAGGATTAGTTGGGCACTTTGGAATTGACAAGACAATGACCTTGGTGAGTGAGAGTTAATTTTGGTCTCAAATTCATAAGGATATAAGGAAGTTTGTTCAAAATTATAAAATTTGTCAAGTTGCTAAGAGAAATAGTCATAATACTAGATTGTATACGCCTTTGACAGTGCCAACTAGACCATAGGAAGACATTAGAATGGACTTTGTACTTGGATTAACAAAGAGACCAATGGGAAATGATTCTATATTTGTGGCAGTGGATAGATTTTTGAAAATGGCTATTTTCATACCTTGTAAGAAGACTACAAATGCAGTATATGTAGCAGATTTAATTTTTAGAGAAATTGTGAGATTGCGTGGGTTACCTAAGAGTATAGTTTCAAATAGGAATAGTAAGTTTGTTGGTTACTTTTGGAGGAAAATTTGGAGGAAGATGAATAATTAATTGAATTGTAGTTCTACATTGTTGGATGATATCAGTTTTGGGTACTGATCATGTTGTTGATATTCATTTTTTGTCACTGACATCAACATATGTGTCTCTGGAGAGGATAGAATGGTTACTTGACTAACAGAAGTGTAAAAATGTTTGAAAACTATCGAAGATAGGGATATGATGAAGAATGTGTGTTGACCTTATTTCTAAGGTCTCTTGGCTTTATGTTGTATATTGCGGATGTTACAATTGATTTGGGGAAGACCGGTTTCTGGACTATAACTGTGATACTTGATAGAGCAGGTCTCTGTATTTTGGGTATATCTTTCTAGAGAAGATATTTCAAATGAAGCAAGCTTACTAGTGGACAACTGACATATGTTGGAATAATGGGTTTAGTTCCATTGTTGTTTGATGACTGGTGATGTCAGCTGTGACATGTATTCTGAAGAAGACCTATTTGGTGGCCGACTTCAGACATGTAGCATGTAAAATGAATTGTGAGCATGGATGGTGGATCTGGAAGTATAAGTGATAGATTATATTTGATGTTTAATTGTTATAGGTACCGTGTGTGTCTTTGCAAGGGGTTATATAATTATTTGTATATTAGAAATCCTTAATTGGCTGACCTGATTAATTATTTGTATATTAGGAAAGCTTAATTGGCCGACCTAATGAATTATTGTAAGAGGGTATATATGAGTGATCTTTTCTTTTGAAAAAGTGTGACGGAGATTGAAAAAGAAAAGAAGTAAAATTTGCAAGGCTTGTTTGACTGCTGGATGTAGAGTAGAGTTTATGAGAAGAGTACTTCACTGGAACTGACCAAGCAAAGATAGTTGCTATCACATAGTTCACTGGATTGTATATTTTCTATATACACTTGTTCAGATTGTAAATCCTTGAGGGTGGTTTTAACCTTCTTTGGGCAGTATGCCTGGGCAGTGAGCCTACTACATTTTCTTGACTCCTAATAGGGTCTATCTACTAATAGGGACTATGTACTGTAATGTCGTAACAAGCTCCTAACAGGGCTAAAATCTTTTAACAGGGATACTATACTCTTAGTATGTCATTTGTGGGTGCTAATTCCCACCGGGGTTTTACCTTTAATAGGGTTTCATCGATAACAAATATTGTGTTATTGTGTTAGCATTTACTATGTTATATATAACATTGTAGTTTTGGTTTACAAAGATTAAAGTTTAATAATCTATATCACAAATGATTCACCCCCCCTCTTCGTTGTCTTATGGACTATTATTCCTAACAATTGGTATCAAATCTTGTGGTCCTTAGAGATAAAGTTTAACAGGTTGAGGTGATCCTGAAGATGTCTTACTATAGGAAGGATAGTCTGGAGTTTGATCCTGAAAAATTTGATTGTTGGAAGAACAAGATGAGAACACATTTTCTATGTTGGGGAATTGATTACTGGATGATCATGAAGAAGAATGAAAAGATAGAAACTTAGGATGAATAAGAGAAGGCTACTGAAGATGAAAAGAAGTTATTTTCATGTAATATGGTTGCAAGAGAATCTTTGATTAGTGCACTTTCAGAAGGAGAATTCAATGAAGTAAAAGACTTGGATTCTGCACATGAGATTTGGACGAGATTAGAAGCACTATATGAAGGAGATATGTTTACAAAGAAGGCAAAGCTAGAAAACTGGAATACAAAGATGGAATCATTGAAGATGAGAGAAGATGAGAACATTAGGTCATATGGAAAGAGAATTACTAAAGTGGTTACTAGTATTAGAAAATCTGGAGGTACTTACAGTGAGGAAGAAGTGATTGTGAAGATACCCAGATCTTTGGCACCTGCATGTAGAACCAAAGTACAAGATATAGAGGAGATTATACCTTTGACACTGAAATTCACTAGAGAGATGTTGATTGGAAATCTAACTATATTTGAGGCCGCAAAATTGGGAGACACTTTACCTAAAGTTGAGTAAACATTCAAGGAAACCATGCATAAGAATAAAAAGACCTTATCTAGAAATGCAAGCACCAGTAGTAGTAATCTAAAAGAAGAACTTGGAGAATATGCTGATGAGTGGTAACATATATAAGAGGAAGAAAGAAATATAGATGAAGTAGTAGCATTGATCGTTAGAAGAGAAAAGGGAGGTAAGGGTAAATTTGAGGGCAAGTTACCTTTGACATGTTTTTCATGTAACAAGATTGGTCATTTTGGATCTAAATATCCTACAAGAGTTCCAAAGCACAAACCTAAGTTTTTCAAATCCAAATATTCAAAAGATAAGGAATGTTATTATGCTAGTGAGGGTATATCTGATGATGATGATGGTGACTATGATGAAATTGGATTTATTGCTATTAAGGATGATGAACTTATGTATGAAGAAAAATCCTTAGTATCTCATGTTGAAAAGAAATCTGAATGGGTTATAGAAATTGGTTGTTCACATCATATGACTGGAGATAAAAATAAGTTTGTGAGTTTTAAAAGACATGATGGTGATGTTGTCAGATTTGGCGACAATACTCCTAAGCTTATCATTGAAATAGGACCTATTTCTTTGGATGGAAATGTTGGAATTATATTGAGATAATTTGTACTAAGAGGGGAGGGGTGAATCAGTACCTCTAAAACTTTTCTTGGTTAGCCCATTAACCCTTAGTCATCAGTTTGTAAAATAACTTATCTATCTGTTCATCTTTCTTTATGCATGTGAAATCATATCATACATTCCATTTGATGGGTAACAGTAAAAGAAACATACATGAAATTTGATAACACATAACACAAGATATGGTATCGCAGAAAAATCTTGTTAAGGAAGTAAAAACTACGATGGGGATTGTTACCCACAAACTTCACTATCTGCAGATAAGAAGAGCTAGTTAAGGCTTACAATTTGGTCACTTCTGATGACCTACCCTATTAGGAGTATTACAGTGGAGACCTATTAAGATCTACTT
>MU228144.1:2202665-2216546 GCA_018584345.1 Thuja plicata | reverse complement strand
CAGCCCAAAGGATAGGCACTGGTTCAGGAATCTATTTGAATACTTATCTTTGTCACATATGTTCTAAGTTTTCAACTACCAAATCAATTTTAAATACTCTGTTACCAAGAACACATAAGCTAAAACTTGTTTAAGGACCTCTGTCAGCAGGACACAGTCCATGTTATTGATTCGTTGAAGAGAGAATCATTTAGGTTGTCCCTCCTACCAAGAAAAGGAAGAAGGATTGAAATCCTTGTCTCACTGGTTTTCTGTCATATTTAAGATTATGATTTGTATGGTTAAATCCTGTATATGATTATGCTTGCTCATTTACAAGGTATTTTATAAAGTTGGTTCAATAGAGATACATGACAAATCAGTGTCCACATCAATAAATACTGTGATAACAGTAATCTTTCAAGGTAAAACCTGCCTGAGTAGTTGTGGAACTCAAAAATGAAGAAGGACCTTATCTAGTCCTTAGCAATTAGGCTTTTCTTGTCTCTGAATCAGAAGTATAGGTACAAGGTTCACATAGACATTTCAAGCATTGTGATTCATACAAGAAAAATCCCTAACAGTTAGCCCATTAACCCTTAGTCACCAGTTTGTAAAATAACTTATCTATCTGTTCATCTTTCTTTATGCATGTGAAATCATATCATACATTCCATTTGATGGGTTACAGTAAAAGAAACCTACATGAAATTTGATAACACATAACACAAGATATGGTATCGCAGAAAATTCCTGTTAAGGAAGTAAAAATTGTGGTGGGGAATGTTATCCACAAACTTCACTATCTGCAGATAAGAAGAGCCAGTTAAGGCTTACAATTTAGTCACTTCTAATGACCTACCCTATTAGGAGTATTACAGTGGAGACCTGTTAAGATCTACTTCATTTGAAGCTTTTAACAACACTGTTAAGTGTGCACTCTGTTAAGAGATTTACAAAAGAAGGTTAAGTCCACCTTCTACAAAAGGATTTTAGATGTGATGCACTTGTTAGAATGCAACTACATAAGTCTTTGATCTGATGATAAATGCAATCTTCAATTGCTGATAAAACAGATCTTATGAAGCTCCAAAAATACTATTAATCACCCTTCCATGATTGAGTATTACCTTTATCTGCTCGTCGATAGCCTTTGTGTGTTCTTGTTAACGGATGTATTTTCTTTTTGCTCTCTGCATGAATTCTTCCTTCTTCTCCTTAGATGCTCTTCATGGCTATCAATTATTAAGAATTCATGTACTCACAATTGAGTACGAACATCTATTTATACTAATCTAGGCTCAATTCTTGATTCATGCATTTACACAATAACTCTAGATTCAAGATATACAGCTTGATCTTGATCTGTAGTTAGATACGCTTTTGATCCGTTAGGATGCTTTAAAGCATTTACATAAAGCTTTCATGACCATAACATACAAAAAAACAATTCTAAAAAATAGAATAACTTTGTCTTATCCGCCGTGTATAAATTAGATCCACAATTTGCATCTTTTCTGTCTATCGGTTATGATGGTCAGTGTTCTTGGTCGTCGGTGTTCCTTTCTCTGAACATGTCGTTGGGTATGCTTGTATGTTCCTGTCAGGTTGATTCTAAAAACTGTGTTTCCGGTAATGCTTGTGTTCGTCGGTAATGCTTGTGTTCGTCGGTGATGCTTGTGGTCGCCGGTGATGATTGTGTTTGCCAGTGATGCTTATGTTCGCCGGTGAAGCTTGTCACATTTATACTTAGCATTTTTCTCAAAATTCTTTGTCCTGTCGCGTATGCTTGTATTTCACTGATACTGCTTGTGTTCATTGGTGATGCTTTCTGTCTGCCGGTAATGCTTTATGTCTATATTTTTCTTTTGAGTATACTAATGGAAAAATAATGTCATCAGGAAAGACTAACACTAACAATGTATTACTTGTTGATGGACTTAAGCATAATCTGTTAGTGTTGTAAAATTAGTGGACAAGGGTTATCAATTGAAATTCATTGATGGGAAATTCTCTATCAAAACCAAATCAGGGGACTTGATCGCATCTGGTACTAAATCTAGAGGTAATGTATTTGAATTGAATACATCTGAAGCTTCTTGTTTTATTGTGAAGGTTGATGATAGTTGGTTATGGCACAGAAGATTTTGTCATGTTCACTTTGATAACATTATTAAGGTGAGTATGAAAAAAGAAGTAAGAGATCTACCTAAAATTGTGAAGCCATCTAACACTATGTGTAGAGAGTGTGTTATGGGGAAGTAGACTAGAAGAACTTTTAAAAGAAAATCTTATTCAGAAAAAGGGAAGTTGGATCTAGTGCATACATATCTGTGTGGTCCTACAAGAATAATATCATACTATGGTGAAAGGTACTTTATACTATTTGTTGATGACTTTTCTAGAATGATGTGGGTTACATACTTGAGAGATAAATCTGAAGCATTTGACAAATTTAAGTTATTTAAAGTAAAAGTTGAGAATGAATCTGGTTTGAAGATAAAATGTTTGAGATCATAAAAAGGTGGATAGTTTACATTAGACTTATTCAATTCATACTGTGAAGAACATGGACTATACAGATAGACATTAGCTCCTAGAACTCCACAACAGAATGGGATAGTAGAGCATAGAAACATAACTATATTAGATGCTGCAAGAATTATGTTGCTGGAAGGAAATGTGTCACATGTTCACTGGAGAGAAATAGTTGGCATTATTGTGTACACCCTAAATAGAATTTAGATTAGGGAAGGTACAAGTAAGACTCTTTATGAATTATGGTTTGATCATACACCTACTGTAAAATATTTTAGAATATTTGGTAGTAAATGTTATATCAAGAGATGATGAGATAGGCAAGTTTGATGCTAGAAGTGATGAAGGAATTTTTCTTGGTTATTCCACTAAGAGTAAAGCATATAAATGTTTCAATATGATATTGAGAAAGTTGATTGAAAGTTCCAATGTGAGAATAGATGAAAATTTTCAGATTCAGGAAAATATATATGACCGTGGTCAGATAACAGAAATAAAAGAGGTCACTGCAACCTGAAGAACCTTTGATGATCAAGAATGAGATTGAAGATGAATAGACTGAAGTTACTGAGACACTAAAGACACCAAGGTATGTTAAGAAGAACCATCATGAAGATCAAATTATTGGTGATGCATGTAAAGGTATGATGACTAGATCTAGAGCTAGAGATTAAATCTGTTTGATTTCTCAAGTTGAACCAAAGACTACTGATGAAGCATGTAGAGATGAATCTTGGACTAAAGCTATGGAAGAAGAACTTGAACAGATAAATAAAAACAATACTTGGGAATTGGTTCGAAGACCTAAGAATAAAAATGTGATAGGAACTAAATGGGTTTTTAGAAATAAGATGGATGAGGAAGGAAAAGTGGTAAGGAACAAGGCTAGACTGGTATGTAAAGGCTATTCACAACAAGAAGGCATAGATTATGAAGAAATATTTTCTCCTGTTGCTAGATTGGAAGCTGTGAGATTATTTATTGCTTATGATGCACATAAAGACTTTAAAGTATATCAGATGGATGTGAAGTTAGAATTCTTGAATGGTGATCTAGAAGAAGAAGTTTACATTGAGCAACCTAGTGGTTTTCCTTTGATAGATGATGAAAACATGGTTTTCAGACTGAAGAAGGCATTGTATGGATTGAAACAAGCACCAAGGCATGGTATGCAAGACTGGACAAATATATACTTCGTCTTGGTTTCATAAAAGGTAATGCAGACAGTAATTTATATTTGGGAACTGATGAAGATGGAATCTTACTAATATAAGTTTTTGTTAATGATATCATTTTTGGAGGCAATGATAAGATGAGTAAGAATTTTGCTAAAGAAATGGAAAATGAAATTGAGATGTCAATGATTAGTGAGATGAAACTTTTTCTTGGTTTGCAAATTAATAAGAGTAAGAATGGAATTTTTATATCTTAGACCAAGTATCTTAAGGAAATGTTGAAAAAGTTTGGAATGGAAGAGTGTAAACCTGTTGGGAAACCTATGGTGACTGGACACAAACTGACTAATAGTGATGAGACTCAAACTATTGTATAGACTAAGTACAAATCAATGATTGGAGGTCTACAATATCTAACTCACACTAGACTAGATATTACCAATGCAGTTGGAATTGTGGCTAGATATTAGGCAGACCCTAAAGAGACACATTTTGCTGCTGTAAAAATAATTTGCAGATATTTGCAAGGGACAATAGAATATGGATTGTGGTATGAAAAATTAGATGATTTTACTTTGCAGGTTTATACTGATGTTGATTGGGAAGGTAATGTGGATGATAGAAAGAGTACAAGTGGTGGTGCATTTTTCCTTGGAAAAAGATTGGTTTCTTGGTTGAGCAAGAAGCAGAACTGTATTGCTCAATCTACTGTTGAGTCAGAGTATGTTGTTGCTGCAATAAACTGTACACAATTTGTTTGGATGAAACAAATACTAAAGGACTTTGGAATAATTTTTGAAGAGCCAGTGGTTATCCAACGTGATAACACTAGCACAATAAAAATGTTGAAGGATCCTGTAATGCATTCAAAGACAAAGCACATTTCCATTAAGTATCATTTCTTGAGGGAGAAAGTAGCAGAAAAAGAAATTAAACTAGAATACATTAGCACAAAGGAACATATAGCAGATATATTTACTAAACCTTTTCCAAAAGATGCTTTTGAATATCTTAGAAGCATGCTTGGGGTGATGAACCCTCCCAATGGTAATTAATTGATGCAGATATGCATCAGTCCAGTGGATCTCAGAGCTATATCATTCTCTGGACTTGATGTATGGATCTACTCCTCAGGGGGAGTGATCGCAGGAGAAAACTATGGAGTACATTTGGGTGAGCTTGAACCTAGTTGATGGACATGAATATTTGAAAAAGCTACACCTTATAGACAACTACAGATGAGTTGTGGAACCCCTTTCCATTGCTACCAAAGGGGGAAGGAATCTATGTGAAAATCCCTACTATTTTGGGAGATTTGTGTTGAGGATATTGAGAAGATTGTATTGAGAGAGAGTACTTTTGGGTTGATGCATATGGACTTTTATATGTTGCCATCAATACTAAAGGGGGATATTGTTGGATGATATCAATTTTGGGTACTGATCATGTTGTTGATATTCATGTTTTGTCATTGATGTCAACATGTGTCTGTGGAGAGGACTGACTAGTTACTTGAATAACAGAAGTGTATGGACAGTGTACAGATGTTTTAGAACTATCAAAGACATGGATATGATGAAGAATGTGTGTTGAACTTATTCCTAAGGTTTCTTGGCTTTATGTTGTATATTGTAGATGTTATAGTTGATTTGGTGAAGATTGGTTTCTGGATTGTAACTGTGATGCTTGACAAAGAAGATCTTTATGTTTTAGGTATATCTTTCTGGCAAAGATATTTTAGATGAAGCAATATTACTGGTGGACAGTCGACATATGTTGGAATAATGGGTTTAGTTTGATTGTTGTTTGATGACTGGTGAAGTCAGCTGTGATGTGTATTCAGGAGAAGACCTATTTGGTGGCCAACTTCAGACATGTAGCGTGTAAAATGAAATGTGAGCATGGATTGAGGATCTAGAAGTATAAGTGATGGATTATATTTGATGTTTACCTATTATAGGTACCTTGTGTATCTTAGCAAGGGATTATATGATTATTTGTATATTGGAAAGCCTTAATTGGACAACCTAATTAATTATTTTTATATTAGGAAAGCTTAATTGGCCGACCTAATAAATTATTGTAAGAGGGTATATATGAGTGATCTTTTCTTTTGAAAAGGTGTGACAGAGATTGAAAAAGAAAAGAAGTGAAAGTTGTGAGGCTTGTTTGACTGTTGGATGTAGAACAGAGTTTATGAAAAGGTACTTCATTAGAACAGGCCAAGCAAAGACAGTTGCTATCACACAGTTCACTGGGTTGTATATTTTCTATATACACTTTTTCAAATTATAAATCCTTGAGGGTGGTTTTAACCTTCTTTGGGAAGTATGCTTGCGTAGTAAGCCTACTACTTTTTCTTGACTCCTAACAGGGTCTGTCTCCTAACATGGACTATGTACGGTAATGTTGTAACAAGCTCCTAACATGGCTAAAATATTTTAACAGGGATACTATACTCTCAATACATCATTTGTGGGTTCTAATTCCCACCGGGGTTTTACCTTTAATAGGGTTTCCTCGGCAAAAAATATTGTGTTATTGTGTTGGCATTTACTGTGTTATCTATTACATTGCAGTTTTGGTTTACAAAGATTAAAGTTTAATAATCTATATCACAATTGATTCACCCCCCTCTTAGTTGTCTTGTGGACTATTATTCCTAACATGCATTTCATCCATAAATAGATTGACAAATAGAGGTAGTGAACATAATTTTGGGTAATTTACTAAGATGTTTGGTTGGAGAGAAGATAGGGAATTGGGATTTAGTTCTTGCATAAGAAGAGTTTGCATATAATAATTTAGTGATTAGGAGTACATGGAATACAACCTTTGAGATAGTTACTGGGATGAGTCCTAAAGGAGTATCATAATTGAGGGATATCAGTTATGAATTTTAGAGTAGTGCAGAAGTAGAAGAATTTTAAGAACACGTGAATAGATTACACACTCAGGTAAAACAACATTCAGAAGATATGACCCAAAAGTATAAAGAAAGAGTAGAAATGAAATAGAGAAATATGGAATTTTTAGTAGGAGATGAGGTGATGGTTTATTTTAATAAGATTAGATTTCCTTTTGGAACATATAACAAAATGAAGATGAGGAAGTTTGGACCGTGTAAAATATTGAAGAGATTTGATCCAAGAAATGCATATGAAGTGGAGTTACCAGCTGACATGGACATATCACCTATATTCAATGTTTTAGACTTGTATGATTATCATGAATCAAATTTTTGTGAAAGGGATGAATCAGATGTTGAGAAATAGTATCCTAAGAAACAAATGGATGAGATAGCAGAGATATTGGATAGCGAATTGGTAGAAGTACAAGAGGAAAGCAATACAAAGAGTATCTTGTGAAGTGGAGAGACATACCAGTTAAATATTCTTCATAGATTTTTTAGGCTGAGGTTGAACATATAGGTTTTCCTTTAGCCCCACGAAAGTGAGAGACTCAATTTTCAAATAACATCGGGTGTCTGATGCGGGAGCGTTTTGAGATCTTTGCAATCTTGCATCAACAAAAAATATTTTTTTTTTTGTTTTCCAGTTTGTTTGTTGCTAAGTTTTTTTTAGAATTCCTTCAGTTTGGATCAGTTGTTGTTGTGCACCTCATGGAGTGTTCCCAACATCATTATTTACCTACACCTAGGTTCGCACCTTGATTGGATTCTTCGCATTTGAGATGTCTTGGATTTCTGGTGGGACATCTCTGTTCTTCACGTTTCATAGCTTGTTTGTGTTTTCCAATCTTGTGAAGGATTTTCCCAGTCGACGAAGCTTAATGGCTCATATATCAATGATTTTGTATTCTTGGTCAACCTACTTGTGGGTTTTCTCATCACTTTTTATCAATTTGTAGGAGATTCTTATGATTTGGGTCCTGACCTATAATGTAATACATTTTCTTGTTCTAGGAGAATGTAATCTTTCTCAGGCTGACCTGATGCTTGTGAAGGCTTTATAAACTCTTGTAATTGATTAATTAAGAGTAGGGAGAAGTAGTAGAACTTTCGCAGTAAGAAATATCAGCCTCATCTGGTGATAGATAGTATACAAACATAACCTATAAAAGGTTTGAAAACATGCATGTATGCCTAGAATGTAAGCCTACATGTTGTAGATTCATTGTACTCAGTTTTCTGATAATAAGAAGAATTGATCTGGCTTATATCTCAATCATTTTGTGTTGCTTCTGTCGTGTGGCTCTTTCTACGAGGATTGAACTGACTTCATTGAGGTTCCTCCTATCCTTGGATGCATCAATTACATTTTAGAAAAAACTGGATTGTATCCTATACACAGTCAAGAAAATTTAGTTTTGATTAGGTACAAAAAATTAGGGGAATGCTGATTTTTTTACAAGATGTGTCCATTTTGAAAATTAGTAAAAAATCAGACATTCATTAAATAATTAGCAAAAAAAATGGACAACTACATGCTATTAGCTAAATAGTACACTAGATGTTATGTTATATTTTTATAGGAGAACTTTTTATGGTACCACTTTTTGAGCCTGTTTAATCTTGACCATTATTTAAAAAATACTAGTTAAATAGAAAGTAGATTGAGTACTACAGCTCTTGTTCTTGTTTCATCTTCAACTTTTAAGCATAACTAAATTTCATTGCTCATCCAAGATCAATCATTTTCTATTTAAACAAAAGTGGCCACCTACAAACCTATTTTGTTTTCCAAATTTCATGCACATACCCTCATGTATAATTGATAAGATGATTGGTCAAGTGGAGTCATAAGTAAAATGGGACATTGGTTCTATGGATTCATCAAGTAGATACATTAACATCTATACTATATGGTCAATAGTTTTCTGTGTGTTCATCCTTCAACACTTGGACTCAATTCTTAAACTATGAAGGCCTACCATCTAGATGCTTATAATGAAATTTCCTATGTCATATAATTGTTGGCTTCACTTGAAATTGGTCATTAGTTTTAAGGAAGATCGGTCTCAAAAAATGGATCGAGAATCATAAATTTCCAAATAGAGACTTCATTTGGTGAAATCAAGGTGAATTTGAGATTCTATAAAATGATACTAGGATAGAACCTAAAAATTTAGTGAGTAATAAAACCTCTATGATGTCACCCATTTCTCATATGAATGCCAAGGAATAATTCCTTGGAATTAACCAATTTGCTGAGCAACAAGGTGGTTGTTCTAATTGTGAGGGTATTTCCCCTTTTATGGAAGATATTGACAACATGAGATCATTAAACTTCATTGACCATGATGATTTGGTTTTCCTTTTAATAGATTTTATTGTGCAAACCATGAGGGACAACTCAAAGCCAAACATTAGTGTTCCAAATAAGAAGAAAGGACAAAAATATGAAAAGAAACTATCGATAAAGGTCTAGATATTGTTGATTATGGAAATCGATGGATAATGGATGTCCTTCTCACTAGGAGCAAGAAAATAGAGTATCATATATACTTCCTAGTTTTCTTTTGATTTATTTTTACTTATCCTTTTCCTATGCTTCAATTTATTATATTATTTCTCCCCATTCATAGGTCTAAACTATTATCTTTTGATGAGTTGGGGAATATGACTTACTAGTCTAAACATACAAATTAGGAAGTGTTAGGAAAATGTGTCTCAACCTTGCATTTATAGATGATTAGTATTTATAGTAAGTTTACATTTGAGAATGGATTTTCCCTACACTTTCCCCAAAGGTTTGGATGGGCTAGATAAGCATGCTGATAAATTTTCATTGCAATATCATGTTTGGATTTGAAGATATTAAAGTTTTCATTTTTGAAGATGCTAAAGAAATTTATAAATACAATTCATCCATCACAAATTGATGTAGTCAAGGATGGAGGATCAAAGAATGGATAGTCCAAACCCTAATGCAGCCAAAAAAAACATAGAGAAACATAACAATAATATAGATAGGAAAAGATATTCAATTTATTGAAACATGTTGGGATGTAAGGCCTTCCCGATTACGACCAATTTACAAACATATAAATACAAGATCTAGCATAGATCTTCTGCAAGCATCAGGTCATTTGCCTTCTGCCCAAACATACAACTCAGATCCAATACTCAGATCCTCAAATCTGATCTCATTTCATCCCCTCCGATCTAATGCGATCTCATTCCCTAAGCTAAGAACATAACACTACTTAAATACAAGAGGAAACCAACAGGTCGACCATAAAAACAAACATAGGAGATACCAACGACCTAGATTTAGGTCCCCACAATCCCCAATCAGAGATCTAAATTAAATGCCACGCTACACAAATTAAATGCACTAAGTCGGCCTCCCAAATCTGCAAGAACCCCAGTCAGCAAGCCAAACTTCTGAGTGTCAGCAACACTACCGAGTGCCAGCAACCAACACATGTCAAGAAAGCATGATGACTGAGCACCACATGCAACGTCGAGAAAGTTCTTCCAAGCACCAAAGTTTCTGAGTTCTTTAGCGATCGAGCCCCTCGGCCAACACAACAGCCGAGCAATAACACTCCTCCATGACCGAGTAACACTTCACCAACTAAGATTTAAAAAAAAAACACCAAGTACTCTCCAAATAAAATATATTTCTGGGTGATACAAGATTTCTAAGAATCCTAGGATGCTCCTACATCAGATATCCTAAGTAAAAGAAGATATTCCCATAAAGTAAATCATAAACATCTTAAGGGAATGAGAACAGGTATGTCATATCTATTATTAACCCATATCTCCTCTTGTCCTTCATTCCATGTTGTCTTCACTCTATCCACTGTCCCATTTGGAAAGTTCATATACCCTGTACTTTTCTCATCTCTCCTGTTTGCAACTAATAGCAACTAACTTTGACCATCCTCTATACTGTTGATACCATTATTTTTTTGGTGAACCACATCCTCACCATACTTACTAATAAACTCAGTATCATTTGCATCTCTCTATGTCACTAGTGTCTTATCGGTTGCACTACCTTCATCAGAAATGCCATCTTCCCCTTAATCTCTGAAAGTTCCTCAAAGATGTCATTATCCTTAATTTTTCCCTGCAATTTCTCTTGCATTTTACTCACAGGCTTAGGTTCATCAACTCTCTTCTCCTCATGCAGCCAACCTCCTAGTGATAATAACTTCACCTTTGTTTGCAACAATCACCATGTCTTCCTCAGTAGTTAGTACAACTCTTCTTTTAGGACATTGAAAATCCCTATGACCCTTCTCGCCACACTGAAACCAAGTACCCACGAACTAATTTCTCCATCTTCCTCTTTGTCCACCATTGTAGTTCCTAGTGGTTTGACCACTGCCAGATCCTTCATCAGTCTATTTAGGATTCTCTATCATATTACTCCCATAAATTGATTCACCAGTCTTACCACCTTGGTTTCTGTTATTTTGTCTTCCCTCAAACTTCTTGTTCAACTTTTCTTCAATCTTTAATGTCATTTGATAAGTATCTTCTATCGTTTCCATCCGAATAGTAAGTAACTCTTCTTGTATACTAGATCTCAAGCGATATATATACCTAGCAACCTTCTCTTTATCAACTTCTGAATGACCAGTCCTAATCAGGGTTCTATAAAATTCCTTGATATATTCTTGCACCGACTTGCTTGCCTGCCTCAAACCTTGCATCTTCTTAAACATCTCCAATTCATAATCCACCGGAATGAATTGCTTCTTCAACTTTTCAACCATCTGATGATCTTGTCTTTACCTCTTTGACTTCTTTCCAATTTAACTTCTCTCCACCATATGTTTGCATGACCTTTTAACCTTGTCTTTGCAAACCAAACTCTATCAAGATCTTCTACTTCTTCATACTCAAAGTACTCATCCATCTCATTAATCCAATTGATCAACTCTTCTAGATTAAGGCTTCTAGCAAATGTAGAAACTCTGATCTTAGGTCTTTTCCCAATTTCATATACAACTCTCAGGAATCTAGCCTCCTCTGGATCTCTGACATCTTCTATAGCTTCTTTGAAATGATCTTCTTCTTTAGACTCTTCACTATTATCTCGGTGTTCTTTAGACGCATTCTTTATTTGCAACTCCTCCTGCAGATCTCACACCTACTTATGCAAAGCTTGGACATCTTCAAGATTGAGCTCCACCTTAGGTTCTTCTGTAATCTTGTGGTTCTTCCTCAAAGGCATCTTCAAGATCTCTGCAAACCCTCTGTGAAAAATTTCTTTCCAACCCAAGGTCCTGGTGCAAACTGCCTCACCTTCGGCGATATGTCCACACACTCAGGAACTTCAAGCTCTGATACCACCTGACACAGTCAAGGATGGAGGATCCTAGAATGGAAAATCCAAACCCTGATGTAGCCACAAAAAAAACACAATGAAACACAACAATAATAGAAATAGGAAACAACATTCAATTTATTGCAACATGTCGGGCTGTAAGGCCTTCCCAGTTACGACCGATTTACAAAGATATAAATCCAAGATCTAGCACATATCTTCTACAAGCATCAAGCCATTTACCTTATGCCCAAACACACAACTCAGATCCTTAGATCTGATCTCATTTCATCCCCTCCGATCTGAAGCGATCTCATTCCCTAAGCTAAGAACATACCACTACTTAAATACAAGAGGCAACCAATAGGTTGGCCACAAAAAAAACATAGGAGATACCAACAACCCAGATTTAGGTCCCTACAATCCTCAATGAGAATTCTAAATTAAATACCATGCTACACAAATTAAATGCACCAAGTCATCGTCCCAAATCCGCAAGAACCCTAGTCGGAAACCCAAACTGCTAATTGTTAGCAACACTGCCGACTGCCAGCAACCAACACATGTCAAGCAAGCTAGACATCACCGAGAAAGCATGATGACTGGACACCATAGGCAACACTGAGTAGGTTCTACCGAGCACCAGAGTTTCTGAGTTCTTCAGTGACCGATCCCCTCAGCCAATATAACAACCGAACAACAACACTCCTCCATAACCAAGTTACACTTCACCAACTAAGATAAAAAAACACACTAAGTACCCTCCAAAGTAAATATATTTTTGGGTGATACAGGATTGCCAAGAATCCTAGGATGCTCCTGCATCACAAATATTTGTAAACTCTTTGTCCAATAAGTGAAATTCATCGCACGAGCCAGACCAAAAGTTGACTTTCATGACCCAAGTGAGGTGATTTGTAATTATGGGGTGACAGTCCCACATAAATCTCCAAATCGCAGAGTTGTCACTATTGTTAGCAAGAGTTATAATCTTGCAAGGGTCATGCAAATCCATATATTTTTTCTTAAATATCCAGCACTAGAGTTTGTTTGGATGTTTATACATTCTCCAAATGAGTAATGATAATATTATTGAAATTTCACATTTGAATTGCTTATCTCAAAAGGTTCACACATATCTTAATATTGTAGACTAGAATATTAAATAATTAAATACTAACATCACCTCTGAGCATCACCTAGATGCAATGAGTGCTAAGTGTTCCATTCATTCTTATGAGAGATGGCTTCTTGTGAGCCACTACTCATGAAACATGGGTCAATGAGTTTGACTCAAAAACTACATAGTTGAATCCTGATAGCAATATTGCAATTTGACTTGTTGTGGAAAATATCTTCTATTTATCAATTATTTTTATTTTTACTTTTTCCATTTTATTATTATATTATTGAAATTTTGCATTTGAATTTGCTTAATTGGAAAGGTTCACATATTTATCAAAAAAAATAATAATTAAATGATAACATTATTTTATTTTTATTTTTTCTCTCCTTTATTAAACTTTTAAAATTTCATATTTCAATTGTTTAACTCAAAAGGTACACACACTAGATGAAATCAGGTAACCGTGCAAACAATGTTCCTATTAGAGGAAGCTCTTGCCAATTTCCCATTATTTAAATAATAATTAAATGATGACGTCATTATTATTTTTTATTTTTTCCCTCTATTATTATATTATTGAAAATTCACATTTGAATTTCTTATTTCAGAATGTTCACACATTTATCTAAATATTATATAGTAGAATATTATCTAAATAATAATTGAATGATAACATTATTTTCATCGTTGCTGAAGCTACGGGTATGGGGATGGAGGGAATCAAGTTTTATCGTGACAGGCTGATTTCAGACAAAGCCTGGGAGTCCTTTCTGGATAACGAGAAAGAGAAGAACAGACTGGTCAAGATTGATAC
>MU228144.1:2142418-2201933 GCA_018584345.1 Thuja plicata | reverse complement strand
GACTAAGGAAAAAGATGATAAAGATAGTGAAAAAGATGAAACTTTTAACAATACCAGTGATTTGAAGATTGATACTCAGCAGGGGGATGGTAATTTGGATCAGAATACCAAGAATGCTGATGATTCTGGGCTCAATGACTATCAGGACAATCTGGAAACAAGGGACCATAATAGTAATGATAACAAAGGTATTATCAAGGGTTTCTCTGGGCTGGTTAATAACATGTTCAATGACCAGATTATTCTGAAAAACCAAGTTGATAAAATACAGGCAGATATTAATATTCTCAACAGAATGGGGATTGGGGAAAACCCTGTGGCCGATTGTTTGAAATAAATGAAAGAAGCTATTGGTAACTTTGAAGCTCAGGCTGAGTATGCTAATAAGGTGGGTACTATGGAGAGACAAATTAAAGACATTAAAGACAGAGTAGAAAAGGATAACAGTGTGGAACAACTTAAGATTCTGAAGAATAAAGTGAAAATACTGGAGGCTTCGGTTAAAAAAATAGGGGAACAATGCCTTATCAGCCTCAAAGCGTATTGTGGCCATGCGCAAATTTTAATGGATAAACTGGACAAGGTTAACAAGGACAAGGATAGCAGGATTGTGGAGACTATGGGCCCGGGATTGCGCACTAGAGCTATTTCCAAGAAAAAGAGTCCTAAGGAGGATAAAGATATGGAGGAGCTCAAGACCTCGGTCAACAATATGCAGAGTATGGTCCTCGAAGCTGAGGAACTGGTGAAGGAAATGTAGTTGTTTCTTCTGCTGTCCCGGTTGGGTTCTTTTTGCTATCCCTGTTATTTTTTGCTGCATCTTTGGGACTTTTTTGTTCGGGTTGTTGCTTTTTTGTTCCTTTCTTCTCTGGTGCTCTGGCACAACTATTATTGTTTTTTATTGTATATCTCTCTTTATACTCTAGGTTTCAGGTCCTTGTTAAACCTGTTGAACTCTTTTTTTGTAAAGGTTTCGGGTCCTTGTAAAACCTATTTTTACTTAATCAGAACATTATTTTCATTATTATTTTTTCCCTCCATTATTAATTATTGTAATTCCACATTTGAATTTCTTTACTCAAAAGATTCACATATTTATCAATGTTCTATACTCAAATAATGAAGGAACCTCACGAATTGGATCAACTCTAGCCTATTATCTAAATAATATATATTTTTAATCAAAAGTGGCAAGCCACTAAGATCATATTAATTATATAATAATTGGTTCGAAGACTCATCAGAAAAAGAACCAGAAAGAAAACCCTGAATCCTAGCCAAATTACATAATCAGATAAAAGAAACAAAGTCCCCATCAGATCAAAAGTCTCTATAATCATATCCCCCCCACAAATACATACAATATTACATTTCTTTTGTAAAATCCCCACAAATTACAATATAAGGGCCAATAAGCATGATAAACATAACCCCCATCTACAAAAAAGTGTCACTCAACATTTTCTGTTGAATGCATGTACCATAATCTCGACCTCCAAATTGTAAGAAATACCCGTTGCAAATACATTGGTCAACATGGCAAAAGAGATTTGGTAAACACAACCAATCGACAACACTATGATATCTAGTCATCTTAAACCTTGCCATGCGGACAACCAAAATGCAGTACCAAGCAAAATGACGCGACTCTATCATCCAAAATCTTTTACATGATAACATTATTTTCATTTTTATTTTCCCCCCTCCCTTATTATATTATTGACAATTTCATATTTAAATTGCTTAACTAAGGCCCCGTTTGGTTGAGGAATTAGAATTTGACTCAAAACCTAATTATCTCAAAATAAGGTTTTGAAATTCTGATTTTGTGTATTCGGAAGATAGTTTGGACTGTTTGGTTGACCTGGAAGATGACTAAGACAATCCATCTTTTGCATTTGGTTGCCAATTTTGAAATTAGAATTCGAACTAAGAAGTTAGCCACAACGTCAGCGCAATAGATGACGACACTGGAATCATGACTCTCATTTTGATAAAGCACGTTCACAATAAGTGCTTTACGACTTCTCATTTTGATAAAATTTCCTACGATCACACAGAATAACCTCCCTTCAACGCATTATATCGAATGTTTCCAAATGTGCTTTTGTTTATGAGACCATATCTCTGAAAGACATTTTGTCAAATGGATCACATGCTTGTCTTGTGTGTCTATATATTTGTTGTGGCATTATGTAGAAGGCTTCTTAAGTCTTTTCAACAAATACATTTGACTGCATATTGTGTGATCATGGTATGCTATGAAACGGTCATCTCAGTGAGGCAGTTTGTTGGTCAAATCTAGTATATAGACTTTGGTCTCGCATTTTATGAGCATCTCTACAACCCATTGTCTATATATTTCTCTTGTATGCAGATTTGTCATACCATTCGCTATCGATACCGTGCTTTGTTTGTATATTGTGCGGCCATCAGAGAACTCCCATTCTTTTTGTAATAGAAATATATTGTGATTTTAATGATAGCACTATCATTTCACAAAGAAAATGCTCTACGCAGATATCAAACCGTCAATATCCCTTGTGTATACATGTATTCTATTGAATAATGGTAATATTGTGTGTGTGCTCCCATATTTGAATGTATGCGTATGGATATTTTGTCAAGTAGTTTACATGCACCAGATTTCAAAACCCAAAAGATGATTTCAAATTATGCCTATTGGGTGGGAAGATAGTGCCGCTCATTTTGGTGCCAACACCGAATTTCGATGTCCAAAACCCGAATTGTAGTTTAGTGAACCAAATGACAAATTTGGCAAAAAAGCAAAAGTTATGCACCCAATTCCGCCCCAATTCCGGTAACCTAACATGGCCTAAGAGATTTACACATCTATCAATATTCTACATTAAGTATTATCTAAATAATAATTAAATGATAATATTATATTCTTTTTTGTTTTTTTTTATTATTGAAATTTCATATTTGAATTATTTAATTTAAAAAAATCTCATATCTATCAAGGTTCTATATTAGAATATTATCTAAATAATAATTAAATAACAATTTTTTGGCACAATTGAATTGATTAACTCAAAAAATGCACACATTTATCAATGTTCCATACTAAATAGGGTATTACTACTCATCCTAATATTGAAACACAGAGTATTTTTCTTCAAATTATTCATTCATATTTATGTACTTTATTAAAAAATAATAATAATAATTTATCAAATAATTAATAAGAAAGCTTGTGTTCGTATATCAAATAGCTAAACACCCCATAAGTGTAAAACTTGTGCTCCTATTTTAAATAGCTAAACACACTTTAAAAATAAAACTTTTACTCTCATATTAAATAACAAAATACGTCTTAAATATACTTATACTCTTTATTATTAAATTAATGATATAATATACTCTTCATTAAATAAATACTACAATAATACCTAAAAGGCAATGTCTATACAGCCAACTAAAACGTAGTATGTTACCAAGGGGACACTTTGTCGTTTTTTCCAATCGTCTTTATATTTTTAACATTTTAGTTGGTTATTTAGCCAATACCTAAAACTAGGACCTGACTAGATTACACTACACATTTTTAAAAAACCGATACAATATATACTCATTAAATTAATGATTAATTGTACTCACTACCCAAGACTGATACAATATATACTCATTAAATTTAATGATTAATTGTACTCACTACCCAAGACTGTGTGGCCTAGTAAAAACGTATGCTACACATAATTTGCGGAAACTCCTCAGGAGAAGTAACTGATCGTTCTTGAAATCCAAAACTAAGTAATGTGGCCGTTAAGATGGGTGTTTATATAAAAAACGCTTTACGCAGATCTCTCAGGTGGTACTTTTCGTTTCGGATTCCTGAAAATCGACAATTTGGCACGTTAAAATCTCTCAATCAAGTATTGATGGGGGTCGTAATTATTGTTTGGGATCCCTGAGAATCGACAATTTGACCTGTAAGAAACACAGAGACTATCTGTTCGTAAAGTATACGAAATTTGAGAAGGAAGACTATCTGTTTCTAAAGCGCTTTTCATGGATTGATTGAAGACGATTTGATTCAGACAGACTTTTGCGCCCCCTCCATTAAAGCTATTAAAGCCAGCCGAGGAGAAAATTTAATGTAGAGCAAGAATTTAGTACAGAACAGGGGAAATTAATGCAGAGGAGGGGACATTAGTGATATTTCTTAGCTGTAGCTTTAATTTTCTTTACTTTTCAGCTGAGCAGGAGTTTATATTAACTGAGAATTCGCCATGGGCCTGCGGGAGTCATGGATAACTAAGCTTATTTATAATGTCATTTGTTCTCTTATACCTGCCATTGTTCTGTCCCTTCTCATATTTTACTCTTTTCTGTGCTATACTGGAGAAAATAAGTTTATGATTGGCCCTTTCAGAACCCCAAGATCTGTTTTTTCCAGAGCTCAGATACCCTCAACACCCATTTCAATCAAAGCACACAAGATTTCAGAGTGTGACATATATTCAGGAAGATGGGTTCATGATGATTCATACCCACTTTATCCCAATGGAGAATGCACCTATATGAGCCAAAGTTTTAACTGCAGGGGTAATGGGCGTAATGATTCAGAGTACACAAAATGGAGATGGCAGCCTGCAAATTGTGACTTACCAAGGTATTCTAGCATTTCAAATTCTTTAGTTCTTTCTTTCGACTGCATTTTTACAGTCAGTTCCATTGTTTGTGATCATTATAAGTAGCATTGAGATGCTCTGTTTTGTTTGTGATCATTATAAGTAGCATTGAGATGCTCTGTTTATAAAGCTTACTAAGCTAAAATGTAACAGCTATCTATTTCTCAAGCTTACAATGTAATGGATTAATTGGCTAATTTTTAGAAGTTGTAATTGACTGTGCTCAAGGTTGAATCCCACTGAAATGCTTGAGAGATTGAGGGGGAAAAGGCTGATGTTTGTTGGGGACTCCATCAATAGGAATCAATGGGAATCATTGCTCTGCATCTTCTCCACAGTAGTGCCTCCAAATAAAAAGACTCTTGGCAGCCCATCAGCTCATTCCACTTCCTTTATAGCTCAGGCAAGTTCTGTATATATTTTTAAATTTTGAGTTTCACTGAATTTCTCTAAAATGAATTGTTTCAGATCCATGTTGTATCTATATTTCTAACACACTTCAGATAAATTGCCTTTTCATTGGTTCAGTATGTTAACTAATTTGAGAAGTTATTGTATTTCACCACTCTTCAATATCACATTTTCAGATCACAAGTTGAAAATAAATGAAAATTATTCAGATAATTTCTAATTTATTTATGTGGGTTGTCTGAAATTATATTAGCTTTTTCAGTAGAATTCATCTATTAGTATGATTTCAGATGAGTCATTTAACCAAATTGAAACTAAGATCATGTTATTTAATCAAAATATAATAAAATTATGGTATTCCTGCACATTTCATTATTGTATTGATTTTCAGATTTCAAATTGAGAAGACTTGAAAATAATATGAATGATCTGAAACATTTTTAAGCCTAGTTCTGATTTGTTTATGTAGTTTTAGTGAAATTGTACTAGCGTTTTTCCTAGGAGCCGCTTATTAGTATGATTTTAGATGAGTCACTTTCATCCACCTATTAGTATGATTTCAGGCAAGCCATCATCTAAGCAAATCAGAACAATCATGCAAAATTGGAATAATGATCTATTGTTGGGTTGATGCAGGATTACAACTGCTCTATCGAATTCTATTGGGCGCCCTTTTTGGTAGAACAAGGCAGCATTAAGAATGACAATGAGAGCAGAGAGATATTAATTCTAGATGCAATAGAGAAGCATGGAGCATATTGGAAAGATGCTGATATATTGGTCTTCAATTCAGGACATTGGTGGACACATGGGAATAAAGTGCAACTGTAAGGCCTTTTCACAAACCTTGTTCTTAAGTTTTCAGAATAGGCTCATGTAAACGAATTTGTGGATAATATAATCTTTTGATCTCTTATCAAACTTTTGTATATATCAGACAAAATTATTTCATGGAAGGCGGCTATCTCTACCCTGAATTGGAACCATTGGATGCCTTCAAGAAAGGGATGATTACGTGGGCCAAATGGGTAGATCAGAACATTGATCCAAGTAAAATCAGAGTATTTTTCCGCGGATTTTCTCCAACACATTTCAAGTATGGCAATATAACTTTCTGTTCACTCTAATGCTGCAACCTTTCCTCAAACCCTAGAAGTATTTAAGCAAAACTAACTGTTTTCCTTTCCTCAAACCCTAGAAGTATTTAAGCAAAACTAACTGTTTTTTATTGAATTTTACAGCTCCAAACAATGGAATGAGCCCAACGGTCACAAGTGCAATTTGGAGAGAGAGCCAATATTCAATGAATCTTATATAAGTCCTTATCTGGAGAGAATGGTAATGGTAGAGAAGGTACTGAGTGAAATGAAGTTTCCAGTTTCTTTGATGAACATAACGAGGTTGTCAGATTACAGAAAAGATGGTCATCCATCAGTGTACACAACGAGAAGAGGGAAGAAGTTAACACCAGAAGAGCGCAACGATCCAGATCACTTTGGAGACTGTAGTCATTGGTGTTTGCCAGGATTGCCTGACATTTGGAATGAGTTATTGTATGGAAGTTTGTTCATGAAAGACAAACTTGATTCTTCTTCTAAATAATTCATACTGTTAAATTTTTCCCTTTAAGCAATGGGAAATTCAGATAATTTGTTCTTTGTAAAATCAAATAATTGACTTAGATCCTTCATATTGTTTTCTAATTGAAGACTAAAGTAAGATTTTGGTCATCAATATGTAAATTGATTTCTTAAGTAATCTATGTAAGTCCCATTGTTAAGGGACAGAGCCTAATTGATATTTGGTTTTGAAGATCTTCATAAGTTTATTTTGAAGGACAAATTAGACCCTTCGAATATTTATCCTTGACTGTCAGAATCCTTTCATAATGAGACATATAAGATTGTTTTATTGAAGAAAAATGGTTTCCTTAAAATTGTGCCTAAAAGAATCTTGTATTAAGATAAATAGTTTGAAGAATATCACATTCTAAATATATTGGGATCTTGTTTTGGCAAAAGTTGCAGACTTTAAACCTGCACATTCCATGAGACCACATTTCATTGAGGTATCCAGTAAAACAGTTTTCTCTACTTCGACATTTTGCATACATGTCTACCCAAGCATTTCCAATTGTAATATCTGACAATAATCCCACTTACAGGGTATGATTTGATGGGTTAATGAAAAGATCTACACTTTTTCTTGGGACAATGAAATCTCGGAGTCCAATAGTTGCAGCTCATTTCACAAGATTCTGCAATGATTTTCTGAAGATGCATTAAGAAGACACTCAAATGTGGTTTGCTCCATTACCTGTACACTGTTGCATCACATTACAAAATTATTAATAAAATCAGAATGCAAAAGTTACAGTCCATGATTTCAATCTCTGCGCTGCTCCGTTAAAGTTACCTTGAGAGAACTAATACACCATTGATGTCTAGATTTGAACCCTATAACTACCCTTCATAAGATTTTCTTTCTTAAAGCCATTGGACATCCTCAAGGAACAAATATTTATTCAGTCTCAAAGCACCATGAATGGAGTATTTGAAACTCTAGTTGTCAATAGGCTCCATGTGGAGTAGGAATTCTCAAATCTATGGATTATCTATGGATTTGATGGGATTTCTCTTTTTCTTAGCCTGTTATATTCATTATAAATGGTTTTCAATTGTTAATTCTTAGAGACATTGTTCTAGATTGACTATAAAATTTGAGAGTTGAATTGTGATCTTGAAAGTTCATTCTTTTATGAAAATTGATTTCGTTTTGGAAGACTTAAAACATATTGATACCTTACATTACTTATAAAAAATATTCATTTTTATAGTTTACTTCAAGGTTTCCAAACACATTAGTTGAACTTCTATTGTAGATTTATGAATAAAATGAATATTTGATTAAACTTGTTCATACTACTAGTAATTCGCTAATTATATGTTTTCCTTTGTAGTTAGCTTGAGCATTTTTCTATATGGTACTATCCTCATTATATTATAAGTTTATTGGTTAAATAAAAATTAATGAATTTTAAATCTATTTACTTATACATTCTAACATTGCAATAGATATTCAAAATTTAGGATTTTTGAAAAACCTTTTTCTTTTCACCCTATCTTTGTAATGACCATCTAAATATGTCTACCTTGGAGCCGCTCCCAATAAGCAATGTGGGAAATAATAAAATTTAATGGAAGCTATGATGTCCTATGTATACAAATCTAGACAATTCAGTATAAGACACTCTCAAGCTCACACGTGTATAAGGAGGAGATTTTTATGTCTGGGTACTTGGTAAACTAGATGGGTGGCCAAATATGATGATGATTTGGAACGAGGAGATGGGTAATGGGGTGGCAATTAAAAGTTAATAATGAATTGGCTATCCCAGCATTCGCCGTCATTTAAAATTTGTGAGGAAAGTGCCTCAGGTAATGGGATATGCAATGTAGGCTTTATTACTCGTAGCACATAAATATATTTTAACCAGATTTGGCCTGATAACCCAAGATCACTTTCCTTCATCCCGAGTTATGCTTGGTTTAATAAATCTAACAACATGATTTGTGGTATCCCTCTATTTAAAGCCTTTTCGACGGGGCCTCCATAGAGAGAAGTCACAGGCAAGAAATTAAAAGCCGTCCTCTCATTTGGGCACGACTTGGTTGTGCATGTTAAAGTCATTCTTACGGAGGAATTCATGGTGACATATCATAGGCATCAGGTCAGCATAGATGTGACCTCGATGTTCTTGGCCAACCTCTTGGATAGAGAGGGGGAGGGGGGGGAGGGTGGGTTAGAAGCTCTTTGAGAAAGTCTTCAAGGTTGAGTTCTTGGGCAAAATTGAGGATATTTTGGAGATTGTTGACAAGGAAAGGAAGATCCCTCTATTGCAGGACTTCTATGTGGTGCAAAGGAAAGGAAGATCCTTCGATTGCAGGACTTCTATGTGGTGCAATGTTGGTAGATGTAAAAATGTTTCTAATTATCACCTCACTAAAGCAAGGGAAATATGAGGAAAGGAAGTCGGTCATAGGTCAAAAACATTATCTTCTTCAAAAAGCTATTCAACTTTATACTGATGAGGGGAAGGATAGATAAAGAACTATATTCACATTGAGGGTTGGAGAGTGACATGGAGGACGAGTCTGTCATGAATGACATCATCAAGGAGACCTTGGCAGAGGAGGGGTTAATGCACAAAGGGAAGCTATATTGCAACTGTGGCCCTCGGTATTCCACTTGGGAGTGGACCTCTACTAGATGGAGCTCTAGTAACATTCAAGGGTGGGTGTATGTTAAATATTATAATAATATAGATATATCTTAGATATTACATATATATAGCATTACTCTAATAGCTAGCATATGGTTGGCCAAAATTTTCTTCTTTGTTGGCTATTTTTTAAATTTTTCATCAAGGTGTGTATATATTACTCCAAATTTTGTGTTTGGGTGTGGGAGCAGTATTGCATGAGGGGCAATTTTTTATAATGGGATCTAACTATGATTGGGTGGTTCCAGCTATATCACTTCTGTCATCAAAAACTAATGTAATTGTCTTTTAAAGTAATACAATGGGTATTGTCCCTTAGCAACTATTTACTTACAAAAAATAAAAATAAATAGGAAACATCAAATTTGGGGTTAAGGATGATATAAATTTTAGATCTTTTTAGATCTAATCCTTGGTGTTTAGTATTCTATGAAACCAAGTTGTTTAAGTATATCTAAATAGACCTTGGGATAATCATTTTCCATTATTTAAGATTTGAATCATTTCAAGTGAGGTGAGTTTCTTAATATCTTATCTACATTTATGACCGTTGAAAAAGGCACATCAACACTATACTCATATGCAAATTAGTTGCAAAACCACAAAGATGGGAGAAAATGTACCAAAGAGAAAAGGTAATGAAATGATGGCTTAAAATTTAGATTGTACATGCAATTCCATAATCTCCAACATTACTAGGGATAGGTGATAAATACATATATGTTAAATTTGGTTAATGTGGAAATATTTCGTTTATATTAGTAATCCCCCAATGAACATGTGTTGTACAATTGTTGATGGGACAAATAAATTGTCCCATAGTTATTATCAACTAATTTGAGAAAGTGGACATCTTACCATATTGATGGGGAGGAATTTATAAAACTAAAATGATTACTCTTGATAGTTAAATATAAATTTTGTTAGCAATTTTATTTTCCTCATAATAGTTATTATAAATGATGAACACTTTAAAGTATTTCTAATCATCCAAATAGATTTTATTAAAGTTAATATGATGCAAATGGAATCCCCCTCGATTATTAATTTTGAGAACCCCACATTAACAATAATACTTAGTCTTATGACTATTGCTTGGGCCTTAGTTTTATTGTTTGTACATTTTTTTAAAGAAATAGCCATATAAATCTTACCATCATAGCATCTTATAACCTAAAAGGAAAATAAAAATATTGGTACTGTAGAAATGATTAAGTGGAAACTATATTTAAATATGTTGAAGAACTACACATCTAATAGATTTATCTACAAAAGGAGAGTCTATAATAAACACCTTTCTTAATTTATTTAAATGATATTGTCTTATTTTTTGGTTTTCTATTTTTATAATTTCTATAAAAACTCTAAAATTCAATTTCCCTTTAATGGTTGCAAATTTATACATGAAATCATATAAATACTTCATACCTAGAACACAAGAGATATCATTCTCAAATTAATACGATCGACACCTCTTATAGCCTCCAACTTACTATGAAGAGATCCATTCAAGGGATATTTAATAACAATAACCATCCTTTCCACAAGTGTAGGAGATAATATATTGATGACCTTATGGCAAGACATGTTGTCAATTAGTGCCAAAACACTTAGGCATCACAGAGTTGACCGAGCCAGTAGTGCAACCCGAGCAATTACATTGTAACCCGAGTAGTGGCAGTGTCGACCGAGCAGACAGTGGTAATTAGTATTACCCGAGTGATTAATATCACCGAAGTACACAATGTAGCCCGAGTGCCAGAGTTTACCATGTTGGTCGAGTGCCAGTATATTGCCTGAGTGGATTACTGGACCCGAGTAACAGTTTTAGGCCGACTTAGCTTATATTGTTTGACATTAATTTATCATATGGAAGCTGACTTACAGAAGTATTTGATTTGGATAAGGTATAAATATAAGGTATTTTGTTTATCCAAATGTGTATGTGGAATAAGTGTATATGCGAATATGAGGTGGCAAACTAATTAAGAGGCTACATCAGTATAAAGAACAACAGAGACTCATCTATCACATTCAGGTGATTAGTATTATATCATTGGATCTTATTCAGAAAATTAGAGTTGCATAGCAAATCATCTACTGGTTCATCCTAATAGGTGCATCAACAAAATCCTCTAACAAGGTGGACTTAACAGTCCTTTACAAATCTCCTAACAAAGTTGCATACTTAATTGTATTGTACTAAATCCTTTCACAAGGTGGACCTAACAGTCCTTATTGCTCCTAATAGGGCAGGCCATCAGAAGTGGTAAATTATAAGCTTTAACAAGATAAATTTATACTGCAGTAATAAATCTTGTTGGTACCATTCCCACCACAGTTTTACCTTCTATTTGGAAGGTTTATGGGTAACCAAATATTATGTCAAGTGTTGTGGCTGTTTTATTGCTTTTCATTTCATGCATGCAATCAGATTAGATAATCTAATAAAGGATTAAAGAGATTAAGTTTTACTGGTTCCTGATTCACCCCCCCTCTCAGTCACCTAGCCTCATTATATTTCCAACAATTGGTATCAGAGCTGAAGGTTCTCTTAACAGAAGTTTAACAGCTTGAGCAAAGATCAGAGGCAATAGAAATATACAGATTGGAGAAAGCCATTGAAAATGAAAAGATAGATCTACAAGTGGCCATGGATCAAATAAGAAAAATCAAGGAGCAATTCTCTCTTTCCCTGAAAAGAAGAAAAAATTTAGCAGTGTAGATGAATGATAAAAGTTACATAGAAGAAAGAATTGAAGACTTATGCAAAGAAAGAAGTTTTGAAGAAGTAGATGCAACAATTGAAGACCTACTTGCAAAGAATCTCAATCTACATGAAGAAGTCATAAAGTTGAAGAGAGAACAAGAAATTCATTTAGTCAAAATATGTGAAGTCATGGAACAAAAGAACCAAGCAGAACATGACAAAGAAATGGCACAAGAAGACAAAAGATCACTAAGTACAAGATTATAGGAAAAAGTAAAAGAAATTCATCATTTGTCACTCCAGCAAGAAGATATGATAAATCAACTCAATAATGCAAATCAAGAAGTTATCAATCTTAGGACAGAAAATGAAAGACTGCAAAATGATCTCAATAGTGAAAAGAAAACCAATCAAAGTATGATGAATTCATAGGCAAGCATGGATCAGTTGACAGAGTAGAATCAACTCAAACATCATGGACAGACTGGATTATGTTATACTAAACAAGGTGAATCCTCACAACAAGGAACTCAAAAGAATAGAAAACCTAGTTGTAATCATTGTGACAAGTTAGGGCACACAACAAATAAGTGTTGGAGAAATGGAAAATCAAAGTTTAATGGTAAATGCTAAAAATGCAACAAACATGGACATAGGGCAAGTGAATGCACTGAGAAACCTAAGTTTGAAGGAAAACGTTTCAATTGTAACAAACAAGGTCACAAATCTTCCGAGTGCAGAACTAAGAAATGGAACCCTGCTGAACAACTAGCTAAAGCAATTTTTGGTTGGGATTACAACACATGGAGGAGATGTTGTCACTGTGGAGAATATGGGCATATAGGTGCAAATTGTGCAAAGACTCACCTCAGAAAGAGGAATCCTACTAATAGATGTTATGTGTGTAAACAACTCGGTCATCTAAGCAAGAATTGCATGAACAGAGAAAAGGTGGATACTGGTTTTGAGAAAGGCAAAGCAAAATTTTATGAAATCAGAACTCAAATGAGTCAGCAATGGGTAAGGAAATCTCCTAACAATTCAAATCAAAACAATGAAGGATCGAATGGCACCCAAAGTAGTGAATTGGGTGGATCTACCGTCTCTGAATAAATATGCAAGGAGACAACTGGAATTGTGCATACAAGCCATCATACATTAGTTCTAGACATGCTAGCAAGTCCAAATCAGCATATTGATGCACTAGGACACATTATGTTTTAACCGATTTGGGATCTCAGTTACATCCGAGTTACACAGGCTTAACCGAGTTAAGACGAGTTTTATGGTTTTGAGGATGCAGAAGTTAGTTTTCGCCGAGCTTTATTTTGAGCTATGCCAACTACCATGTATGGAGCATTTAATGAAAACTCAACAGTAAAATCTCTTATAAAAGATGAATTGGAAGTGTTATTGTTTACAAAGCTTTCAGCTTGTAGAGTGATTCAGAGCAAATTTGTGTTCAAAAGATTTAGGTTGCGAAGTTTTATCAAACCTCCAAGCATTATGGCATCTACATCCAGCAACAAGGTTAAGAAAGGATCTGATATGTTGGTGAGGAATGCTATCTGTGAACCTCCTAAGTTTAAGCTTCATCCAACAATTGCAGAGGAAATAGATCCGATGGGAGCTCATTCCCTAATTCCTCTGAAGGTACTATTGATCAACGACATCCGAGCCTTCTATCATTGTACCATTCAACATCTAGGTACACTGGAAATGTACAAAGCATATGAGAAACTCTATGAGGCCAGGAATCTGAAGCCAGAACATAAACACCTTGAAGTTAAGGGTTTGACACATATCATGCATATGCCACAAAATTTTTAGGTCAAGTGGATTAGGTTCATTCTTAGCCATGTTCACGACATGCATCTATGGTTGGAGAAACTAGTGAAGATTACCAAGACAATGGTACACCGTGTTACAGGGTATCCTATGCTTGACAAGCCAAAAGCTACCAAAACCCTACCTCAGGATGACCTATCAAAGAAGACTCTTGTTGAGTGGGACGGGAGAGGCATGAGACTTAATGGAGTTACAAACATGGAATTGAAGTTTGGAAATAATGTAATTATGCACAAAATCTATAGTTCTAGCCGACCAAATAGCGTACCATGTGAGGATGTGGACTTGTCATACAAAGTGGTCAAGAACAACCTGTCATTCGACCTTGCCGAGTTGCAGCTCATCCAATTGAGAAAGAAGATGGAAATCATCCGGGCATCAAAGACCAATCCATGTAAGTTTGGTTCACTTCTGATCTTCATATTCTTTTATATTCAGAAGTTGTTCCCTTCCAAAGGCACAGTTGTTTGGAAGAAGGACAAACCATAGTTTATCAAATAAATGATTTCATAGCAGAATTAGGAGACAATTTTGAGAGCATCATGGATTCATATTTTAAGGAATTCAGATAGAAGATGCAGAATAGATATAGAATTCCTAAACAATTGGTAGAAGACTACAAAGATGATGTTTTCTTCCTAGTTGATTGTGATAAAGTATACATTCAGGCAGTCAAGCCTAGGGTTGCATGGGTGAAACCTCTTGCATATGAGGTTAACATTGATGAGACCAAAAATATCATTGAGGCTCTTGTGAATGAGCCCGTTGATCCTAAAGTAGCATACTTTGGTACCCATGAAGAAGCCAAGAGAAGAATATCTCTGGAAATTGAGACTCCTAAGATCTTGAAAAGAGGAAAGAAGAGGTCAGAGAAGTTTGGAAAGAAATATGGCAAGACTTCAGACTCTCCTCCTTCTATCTCTGAAAACAAAGAAGATGAAGTTAAGATAGAAGATGATGAACCTAAAAAGGAAGAGGAAGAGATAGAAGTAGAACCTTTGAAGAAGAAGATGAAGGTAGCCCCCAAGAAGAAAATAAAGATCTCTACCATCGTCATCACTAAAAGAAGATCAAGAAGGAAACTTATATTACCTAAGGAAGATGAAGAAGAAGATATAGTAATATTCAAGAAACCCCCACCTACCTTTGAGCAGAAAATTGAAGAACTAAGAGAAGGTAGTGGTATGAGTTCTCTAAAATCATTGAAATATGCTTTCAGATCTAAGGATGAACAGAAGAAGATTGAGGAAGCAGTTGTAGAGAAAATGAATAGATGGAAGTATGATCCATCTGAATTGAAGAGTCATATGATTGAAGATCTATTCAAGGCAATATTTGTTCCCTAGAGCAATGCAATCCGAATAGAAAAGGATATTAGAGAACAGACCTTGAGGCAAGTCATGCCTACTATGAAAAATAAAGAGGTTAAAGAGGCCATGACCAGATATGAGAACAATCACACCCCAAGGTTTAGGACCTTTCAGATATTGAACAAGAAAATAGAGGATGTTGTGCAGGCCGCAAAAAAGATATGGAAGACAACCTTTGAAATCAAGGAAGAAGATAAGGCAAAAATACCGAGTACAGACCCCAAGGTAAAGACTGATGATGTAGATTTACCTGAGGTAGAAACCATTGAAGAATCCAATACTAAACAAATTGTAGTAGAAGTGATGGCAGCCCTACCCCAATTACCTATACAAAACATCCTATCTCCGAGAAAGGATAATGCTACAAAATCTACATCTAGACTAGTAGGAACCAAGCATCAGGCTCCACCTACTACCAAGCTAAGCCTAACTGAGTCACGGAAGGTTACTATGAATGTTTCTTCAGTGAGCATTGATGCTACAGTTGGTGCAACAAATGTCAATAACCTATTCCAACTGAATACTAAAGAGAAAAATGAGGAAGGAAAGGATAAGGATGATAGTGGAAAAGGTAAGGAAATTGTTCTTTCACCTAGTCCCAAGGTCAAAGGAAAAGGGAAGGAAACATACACTGATGATATTGATCTTGAAGAAGATATTGTGATTCCAAATTGGGATCTATCCAAGTTGATAGTAGAGAATATGGATACACTAGGGGAGATATGGAAGAAAAGAGCTACACAATAGAAGCTCCGAGTAGAAAAGAAGAGAAACAAAGTGCTAGAGGACATAAAAGGTATATTCCTAGATGCACTAGAAGTAGAAGTAAATGAGAATGATTCTATTATGGACCAACTTGTTGATATAGTTCACAAGTTCAATAAAGACTTAAGTGCTCAAGAGAAACTACTACATAAGGAAGAAAGGAAGTTTAAAAATAAAGTTCTAGAGAATGTTGCAGCTAAAATTGCAATTGATCAAGTGAAGCTAAACACTCTCATTAGCTCTCTAGAAACTACAGTTAATAATGTTGTTTCATTATTTGTAAATTTGAGTTATACTTCCAACTTTACCATGGAAATAAAGACAAAGATGACTAAGATAGATACAAATTTGAAGGAAAGTGAAAATCAGTTGTCACTTAACCCAAGTTTGAGTTCAGCACACTTTGTGAAGACCAAGTATCTAACTGATATGCAGGCAAAATTACTGAGGGAAGAAGCAAGAAAAAGGGAATCCCTTATAGCTATGCAAAGCCAAATCCTTCCACACATGGATGTAATGCAGAAGGATATAGCTCATGCCAAGACACTCATACATGACAACAAATTTTTAGTTGTAGAGCTTATGATGGAGTTGTCAACAGAGATACATATTGAATTGCACATCCTAAAGGTGTTACAAGATAATTGGGAAAACACCTTGTCTCAAATTTTGAAGGTACATAGTGATTTCCTATCCTACTTTGGTATTACCTTGCAGATATATTTGGCATTTGTGTCAAAAATAAGGGGGAATATATATAGGAAATATATATATATAAGGAAATACATGTACAAAAGAGAAGTAGAGAAGATATATATATAAGTGTTAGAAAAACAATTTTGAAAAATAAAAAAATAGTCAGTTGTAACCAAGCAGTAGAGCTATTGTCAAAACCCGAGCAAGTACCCAAGCACATGGTAAGGGGGAGTTTTGACTGAGAAGTTTGATCACTTTTTGGTATGATAAGTGTTTTTGTTCACTAATGCCAAAGGGGGAGATTGATGACCTTATGGCAAGACATGTTTTCAATTAGTGCCAAAACACTTAGTCATTACAGAGTTGACTGAGCCAGCAGTGCAACCTGAGCAGTTACATTGTAACCCGAGTAGTGGCAGTGTCGACCAAGAAAATAGTGGTAATCAGTATTACCTGAGTGATCAATATCACCAGAGTACACAGTGTAGCCCGAGTGCCAGAGTTTACTATGTTGCCTGAGTGAGAGCATAATTCCCGAGTGCCAGTATATTGCCTGAGTGGATTACTGTACCCGAGTAACAGTTTTAGGCCGACTGAGCTTATATTGTTTGACATTAATTTATCCTATGGAAGACAACTTACAAAAGTATTTGATTTGGATAAGGTATAAACATAAGGTATTTTGTTTATCCAAATGTGTATGTGGAATAAGTGTATATGTGAATATGAAGTGGTAGACTGATTAAGAGGCTACAATAGTATAAAGAACAACAAAGACTCATCTATCACATTTAGGTGATTAGTATTATATCATTGGATCTTATTTAGCAAATCAGAGTTGCATAGAAGATCATCTACTGGTTGATCCTAATAGGTGCATTAGCAAAATCTTCTAACAAGGTGAACTTAACAATCCTTTACAAATCTCCTAACAGAGTTGCATACTTAATTGTATTGTACTAAATCCTTTTCAGAAGGTGGACCTAACAGTCCTTATTTCTCCTAACAGGGGCAGGCCATCAGAAGTGGTCAATTGTAAGCTTTAACAATCTAAATTTATACTGCAGTAATAAATCTTGTGGGTACCATCCCCACCCCAGTTTTACTTTCTGTTTGGAAGGTTTCTAGGTAACCAAATATTGTGTCAAGTGGTGTGGATGTTTTATTGCTTTTCATTTCATGCATGCAATCAGATTAGATAATCTAATAAAGGATTAAAGAGATTAAGTTTTACTAGTTTCTGATTCACCCCCCTCTCAGTCACCTAGCCTCATTATATTTTCAACATATATATCTTTAATTTTATATTTCTTTATAGTCTATGCTCATGTGCACGCAACCTCACACCCATGAAGATGAGAGAAAAATGTACAAACGAGTTGAGGTGAGGAAATGGTGACTAAAAATGGATATTAGATTTTCTTCCACGAACCTTGATATTAATAGGGAATGATAATAATTGTATATGTGTATGTTGAATGAAGACAATATGAAAATGTTTTCTTTTTAGGCTTACCATCCCTTGAGTAAAGGTTAATTCCATTTGATTAATTTTCCTATACACTTTAAAGTATATTAATCAGCTTCTAATCATCAACGTAGATTTTATTAAAGTTAATGTGATGTAGATGGAATCCCCTTCAATTATCAATTTTGAGATCCCCACATTAACAATAATACTTAGTCTTGTCACCATTGCTTGGGCCTTAGGTTTATTGTTTGTACATTTTTTTTAAAGAAATACCCGTAAAAATCTTACCATCAGAGTATGTTATAATCTAAAACGGAAATAAAGATATTGGTACTGTAGAAATGATTAAGTGGAAATTCTATTTAAATATGTTGAAGAACTACACATCTACTAGATTTATCTACAAAAGGAGAGTCTATAATAAACACCCTTCTTAATTTATTTAAATGATATTGTCTTATTGTTTGGTTTTCTATTTTTGTAATTTCTAAATAAACTCTAAAATTTAATATCCCTTCAATGGTTGCAAATTTATGCATGAAATCATACAAATACGTCATACCTAGAACACAAGAGATGCCATTCTCAAATTAATATGATCCACACCTCTTATAGCCTCCAAATTACTATAAAGAGATCCATTCAAGAGGTATGTAATAACAATAGCTATCCTTTCCACAAGTGTAGGAGATAATAAATATATTTACTTTTGTATTTCTTTATAGTCTATATTCATGTGCACACAACCTCACACCCATGAAGATGAGAGAAAAATGTAGGAAGGAATTGAGGTGAGGAAATGGTGACTAAAAATGGATATTTCATTTTCTTCCATGAACTTTGATATTAATAGGAAACAACAATAAATGTATATGTGTATGTTGATTGGGAACAATATGAAAATATTTTTTTGTTTATGCTCAGCATCCCTTGAGAACCACATGTGATGTGTTACCATGCTAATTTATGAGTCATGAAATATGTCATAGTTATCCTCAATCAACTTGGCCAAGAGAACATCTTTTCATGCCAATGGAGAGGAATTACCGAAAGAAAAAGATTATTTTCAATGGCCAAATTAGCCAATTTGTTAGAAATGGTATGCCTCCTTATAATAGTGACAAATGATGAACTTATAGAAGGACTTGATTAATTACCAATTAGTTCCCATGCTCTCTTTAAAGTATATTACTTGGCTTCCTATTATCCAAATGATATTTTCCATAGTGTTTATGATGCCTATAGAATCCTTTTCAATTATCGATTTTGAAAAGAATATTTTGTCCTATAGCTAATGCCTAGGCCTTAGCTTCATTATTTGTGTCAACTTAATTTTTTCTAGAATTAGCCATAAGAATCTTCCTATTGGAGTCCCTTAAAACATAACCTCCACTCGAGATTCCTAGATTGCCCTTAGAGGTCACACCAAATTTTATTTTTATAAATTACATAAACCATTGAATGCATTCCATTTAAGTTCTATCAACTTAACCATTCTTACCACTCACTAACAATTGAACAAAAACTTTTCCCAACAATATTAAACCATATTCCCCATCAATAAAGAAATAACATTACATAATATATCTATAATAGTAAAATGTAACCTATCATCTACAATCATTTTATTGTAAACACTCTAAGAACTAAATAATGTTTTACATTAATAAATTATATTTTTATATCATATACATAAAAATATTGTTAAATTACTAGTTTTGGTTCTCACCCCAACTAAAATGAAAAGCTCACTATTTCTTATTATCTAAACAAATTTATATTGTATAGTAAAATATAATATATTGACATATAATAAGAGATTACAAGTCAACTTCAAATGACCTTATAAAGTGCCAAACAATGTACTAACGTATGCACAAATCACACATGACCAACACCAACCAATATAAAACAAATGAGGTTTTGTTGTCAACTCAAACCTTGTAAAATAATACATACACAAATTAAAAGTGTGCTTAAATTTAAAACAAGAATTGGTCATATAAATTAGACAAGAAATTAGATAGGCTTCATTACCAGCTTAATTATTTGTGTCATTTTAATTTATTTTAGAATTAACCGTAAGAATATTTATATTGGAGCCCTTTGAAACCTAACCTTCACTTGAAATTCCTAGATTTCCCTTAGAGGTCCCATCAAAGTTTAATTTTATAAATTACATAAAAGGTTGAATCCACTTCATTTGAGCTCTATCAACTTAGCCACTCTTACTACGCACTAACACTCAAACAAGAGCTTTCCCTAACATTATCTAATCATATTCTCCGTTACTACAGAAATAGGGATTTGCATAATATATCTATGATAATAAAATGTAACGTATCATTAACCTATGATTGGATTTTGAGGGTCTCCCCTTTCAATGTCGTCAATGCTTCTCTACTAGTCACTTGGCCACATATTTCTCTCTCTCTCTCTTAGGTCATAAATATGACTAACACTTGGTGAAAGGATGCTAATGGTGACCACTTGACTATCATGAACTTTGATTCTTCCTTTGATGTATCTTCATAGGTTGATGATGGTTCCTCCTAGGATTATATTTTGCCTCTTCCTGGTATGGCCTCTTCAGGCCTCGCAGCTCCTGGACCACCTCTTGTTGCTAGTGTGGCCCTTTTGGCCTCGTGGACTCTTCTCCACATGTTGCTCTTGTTCTGCTACAACCTTTGGTAGATTATGTGTTACCTCATCAACACTCTTCTCCTTGCGCTAATAGCCTCACTAAAGGGATTTCCCCAATTGATCCCCCTTGTGATGACATTTGTAATGATAGTATTTCCTGGACTACTCTTTATTAGCGGAGGAAAGGTTGTTCTTCCTTCTCTTCCCAAATTTTCCCCTTGTTGTGGATGAATTTTATAATACCCACCCTTAATGTGGCTTACTAGTTGTTTTGCTAGGTGTTTTAAGTAGTATGGTTTGGCCTTTCTTGTCAGTGACTTGCTCATGACTAATTATAAATGGTATTTTTTATTTCTCTTTGTAAATAGTCAACACCCTTGTTTTGTTACTTTCATAATATGAAACAATAGCACCCCAACAATGCTTGAACAACAACACTACAACTTAACTATCACACCATTCCAATACCCCAATCACTTTATTTTGAAAACTCTAAAAATATAAATATTTTTCAAATTTAATAAATCCTAATTTTATATCATAAATGTATACAATCTTAGATTACTAAATTTGACAATCATCCCAACTCAAATACAAAATTTAACTTTTCTTAAATTATTTTTACATATTTATATAAATTTAACTTTTCTTATTATTTAAACATATTTATATTGTATAATAAAATATGATATTGACACGTATTAAGATAATGCAAATCAACTTCAAATGCCCTTATAAAGTCCTAAACGCCGTGTGAACACATGCACAAATTGTGATGAAAAATAGAAGAAATGTTGAGAAAAAAGGTGATCTAAGAGGATGTGATGAAAGGAAAATGATAGGAAAATTTGTGCAAGTTTTGGAAATTGTGATTGGTTATGCTGCGAAAAGTAGAAGGGTTCATTCTCTAAGACACAAGAAAACAAGAGAAAACCTTTTTGTGCCTTCCAGATCTAGTTTACATGGCTATAGTTCCTTATTCCAAACACTTCAGATTTTCAATGTTACTTTTGTACTTAAGCTATAGAAGGCTCCAAATTTTGTTTTTAAGATGAGTGGGTCTTCACAAATCATTGAAAATAGAAAGTTATTGGTATATAATAAATGTAAAAATCAACGGTTGGTTACTTGGGCTTGGGAATATTGTAAGTTTTGTGGGATAATTTAAAATTTGATTGGAGATTGTTCATATTATACTAATAGTATTAATTCCATGGTGTATTGTTTTTTTATCACAAAATGATATAGAAAAGATTATTGTTTGTGTTTTGATATTAATGGTGTACTTTCTTTGAATATTTCAGTAGGTTTTGGCATATAATTATTTTAACAAACTTTAAGTGTTTTGGTATTTGGAACAATATTTTTTTTTAACAAATCATCATTTAGTAAAAAAAATTATTTATTTTTATATATTATGAAAATAATAATAGATTATTGAAAATAAAGGGTGGGTTAAAAAATACATTTTTAAGTTCAAGTAGAGTATTTTTTTATATAATTGAATAGAATAATTTATTATTTACAAAAAAAAAAGGATGGGTGGTAAAAGACATCTCTTTAGAGCCTAAGCAAGTCAAACTCTAAATAAGAAGACAAAACATTAAAAGAAAGCTTGGTTGGGAAAAATCCCAAATAACGAGAACAAATAAACCCCTAAGGTGGGAAGAGCTAAGCCATTGAGGAAGAACCATAATCATCTATTTTATCTATACACCAACAAGGATATAAGCACTAGCAATTGGTTCCCAACAAATTAGAGAAGTGTCCTCTTCTTGACCTCCATTTGTAAGATTTTGAACATAGATAAGATAAATTGATAAATCTAGACAAGGAAACTTGCTAGAATCTACCTAACTAGAAACACAATGCCCATGTCAAGAGGTTGTTGATAGGTGAGAAGGTTGAGACCACCCATAGGAAACATGATCCCTTTGGAAGGTGGATGAATGTCATTATCTTTTTCATCATATTGGTTGTGTTGAGTCATTTTTATTTGATTTGATGTTCTTATATGTGAAGGTTGTTTGAAGAAGCAGAAGGGAGAGAAGATAAATCAAGTTAAAATAAAAAATCCCCTTGAAAAAAATGAATTTCACCACTTCGTTGGATGTTTAAGATGAACCTGTGAAATAATGAAATTTCGTTAGGGCGCGAAGGCATATCTCAAAGGCTGCGAAATGGAAAAATTTCACAATGGCACAAAAAGGAAAAGTCAATGTTAGCGAAATAGCAAAATTTTGCTAGGGCGCAAAGGCAAAACTTAATGACCGTGAGATAGTGATTTTTCACTATTTTGCAAGCAACAAGAAAAGGGATTGCGAGACAACAAAAAAGGGAGCATTAAATGATAAGGTGACAGAATTAATAGCTCAAGTATCATGGTAGATTTTTCACACATTTAAAAAGTCCCGTAAAGGATGTTTGAATTAAATAAGCATTGATCTAAGTTAAATTCAGACACAACAAAAGCTTTGGTCTGCGTTGGCAAAGGTGTCAAGAGCTGAGTAGTTTGAAAGAGTAGAGCTAGCGGAGAAGGAACAAGCTTACGACATCTAGAACAATAGGTAGATCTATCCTTTGAGTTTGTATTTTTTTGCATTTGATAAATGTATGATGTCTAGAAAGAAAGAGATTAAGAAGGCAGACACAAAAGATGTTGATGATGAGGGAGTCACTGATGAAGAATATAATAATGTTAAGAGTGATGATGAACTTGTGTTTGTTGCAATCCAAGAGGATGAACCTAAGTGTGCAAATTTTATGTCTAGTGGTGTTGCTAAAAATCCTATGTCTAATGATGTTGTTAGAAATGTTGTTAAAGAAGAAATCTCAGTTGCTCAAGATGAAGTGAAGGCCCTAGCTAATAAAGATGTCAAGAAAAATGAATGGTTCATTGATAGTGTTTTCTCTCATCATATGACCAGTGATGAGAATTTTTTTGGAATATCAGAAGTATGAAGGTGGTACTATTTGTAATCACCTAAAAATGGTCATCAAAACTCTAGACCCCCAATCTCAATAATTAATCAAGAAACCCTAATCTTGATTATTCTAAGTCTTAAATCAAATAGACAATTCATCAAATTCAAACTGATCTAACCTAAACCCTAGGTCCTAATCGTTCATCTTACTTGATTAATTAATTAATCCCTAAAATCACATTACATTGGCAAATAAACCTTATGTTAATTATTTAATTGATATTCTGATATATTAATTAAATAAAATTACAAAATTGTCAATTAAATAAAAAAAGGGAATTAAATTAATTAATAAAAACAAATATGGATTCAAAATCATTTAAATTATTAAAAATGCATATGACATCATCAAATCCAGTTAACTGATTTATCATTTTGGAAACAATCCAGTTCCACTCAGTTAACTGATTCTCCACTGTTTATCATCTTGGAAACATTCCAGTTAACTGAGAACTGAATATGGAAGTTTCTAGAAAGACTGATCAGTCAGTTTAGTCAACTGACTCTCTCGACCAATCACATCGCTTGCATATGGATTGTGCTTCTTCAATTGAATCTGAGCCACTCTTTTCTTTCGATTTTGACCGTCGATTCGAGAGAGATTTCTGTAAAAGAGAAACTTTTTTCCTTCACAGGGATCCTAACTTTCTGATTATTGTTATTATACAGTATTTTGCATTCTAGCTTGTTTGCATCTTAGATTCAATTTCAATTAGCTTATTTCACTTTTTTTTAAGCATGCAAATCAATCTAACTTAGAGCACACTTTGTTTTGGGCTTAAAACTGAATCTCTCATATTTCAATTTGGTGCTTTAAAACTGAATCATAAGTAGCTTGGATTAACAAAAATCTGCATTTGCATTTTGCATGTAGTTAATCAATCATTTAGATCAATCATCTAGATTAAATCCTTCGTTTAGAAAAGTGTGTAGTCACTAAGCTTGCGATAACCTGAGGGCAAGGTCATACTCCTGCCTACTAGAAGGAAATGGATCAGTTTAGGTTAGCATAGTTGTTTAATGTTTTTAGATTTCTTGATTTCTAACCCGCTAACCATCTAATGATCTATTGAAGTGTGTGTTTGTCATGCAGCTTGCAGGTACCCCATTTTCACAAACACATTTCTAGCGCCTACCGTGGGGCACAAATCTTAATTTGAGCCAAACCCTACCTACACCTTCATTTTGAGCTAAATTTGAGCCCACCATTACATTCGAGTCATTGTTTCGGTGTAAAATGACTATAAACACGCCTATCTTTGCCCAAAAATCAAATTTGTGGAAAAAATATTTGCCGAAGAGGCTCTACGACCTTGACATGCAAACCAAGGTGGCTTTCCTACACGCAGACAGAGGCAAATATTTTGATTTTTTTATAAAAATATTTCACCAATCTGCCTGCCTGCGCATTTTTTTTAGTACCTACATTTCATTTCCTAAGGGTGCACATTAATCCTACATTTCTCAAACAAAGCCAAACCCAGCCAAACCCGAGGCAACTCCTTTAATTTATATTTATCTTGTTGTGCTTTGGTTAAAAAATTTTAAATATCTAATTACGGGGCGCATGTGGGATTAAATCCCTACACACCCCACCGCCTCCCCCAAGCTCCATGCAAAACATCCACTTCTCTACAACAACCCACACTTCTCTCCTAAACCCCGCGCTACCAGCACCCTCACCGCTCCACCCAATCCCCTGTAGTAACCCCTTCCTGCACGACCAATCTTCCTTCCCTCCACCACCCTTCGCCTCCCTTCCTCCCTTCCACCTGTGCTTAACTCTTGCCTTCTTCTACCACCCAACAACCTTCCTCTGCTTACCTCCCATCACCACAGCCCGTGCCTCCACACAGCCTCTCGTTGTCTAAACCTGCACTTCCTCCCATGCATCTCCTTCTCCCCTAGCGTGTAGCTCAAGCTACACCCTAGCCCATGCCACCACTTCCCACACCTCCATCTGCTTATCCTCAGCTGCTCCACCGAGCCACCTCTGCTTACGCTCCCTCACTGCGCTGCACAGTCAACCATCCACGCAGCCCTTAAACCATCCACACAACCATTAAACCACAACATCACCTCCTCTACTACCCAACGCAACTTCAAATCCAAATCAACTCAACCTCAGCCCTTTTCCCACCTTCCAAACTGACGAATAACACAGTGAAAAGTGGCACAAGGAATACATATCTTGGTCTCAAATTTGACACCCATCTAGCCGTCAAACAACAGGGTTATTGGATTTCTGTAACAACCACCAGACCATAAAATATAAATGTAGCAAATGATGATTTCAATAGCATCTTGAAAATCCTTTCCTTCACCATTGGGACTTTTGATTTTGTAGCCTAACTTTAAAGTTTCATATCTTGCTCATTTTAGGTCCTATTTTGGAGTAATTTTTTTAATTTTATTTTGTGTAGATTTTCCCAGGGATCATAGTGGTGGAGTTATTTTCTATTTTTGGTCTCTATATTTATCATAAATTGCACTTTTTGGTAACTGTACCTACTTAATCCTACATTTTGCAACTTCTAGAGCCTCGTACGGGCTCATACGGTAACATTTTTGAGTGCTTTTTTTTGAAAGTGCATAATTTCTCCTCTAATTTCTGAATATACAATCAGTTTTCTGATTTTTAGGATTATCTAACATGGACATGTTTTGGGCTTGGGTGTTCTCCTAATTATCTTATTGGTTTCAACCTAACTGTGGTTTGTAGGACGTTGAAAAAGAAGACTAAAACACATACTACTAACGAATCATCTTGTAGGTTTCCTTGATCAATAGAATGCTAAACATTGTGCTTGCATATTTTTTTTGTTTTATTAAAATAAGAACGTACATGCAAGAATTTTTAAAATGAACTTTTGTTTGGTGTTTTAGGGATGGCAATAATGTCAGGAAACTATGTTGTCGCCCTTTTGGGATGATCAAAAATCCAAAAATATTATTCTCATTCCCCATTTGAGATCTGCAACTTTAGAGGGCCTGTCCAAGTGGGTAAAAGTACTCTCCCTTGGAGAACGACCCAAGTGAGAACAAGCTAATGCCAAGCTTCTTCGACTCACTATAATAAAAATGCTTCCTTGAGGCCAAAACCTCGAAAGATAAGTGGCATTTGAGCTTATACTCAGATCTCACCTAATACAAAGCAAGGCCTCCGGGTCTCAATCAAATATCGTGAACCACTGGTGCTAAGGTTCTATGTGGGGTTAGAAGCCTGAATCGCACTTGTGCAAACACAAAAGATACACTTAAACGAAGACCCTTACTAAAACCCTTTTCAGCTAGTGGCCAAAATCCTTCTCTACTTGTTGATACATGCATTGTGAGATGCGCATGCCTAAGAAACCTCTAATGTACCCCTCTTGTTGAGACAGTAAATTTATCAGGATCCTTGGATCCTGAGAAATTTGAAGCTTGGTAGGACCAAGAAGTGTGCGTCGTGGAGGTGAGCCAGTGCTGCCAAGTTTCTAACTGTCTAACTTGAATGGGTATTTTATTATAAGAGGATTCAAACAAGTACTGTCCTTTTCTCGCCACCTAGGAATAGGGTTTGCTTGATGTGCTTGAATAGTTAAGGGCTTCTTGATGTGTCTGGTGTGAGTGTTCACTGAAACAAAAACAACAACAATCAATCAATCAAACAATCTGGAAAACTATACATTGTAGGTACTTGTCTGTCATATCTCATCTGAAACATCAACAGTTTGTCAAAAACTTATTGAAACTTTGACTTTTCATCAGTCTATCCTACTACATTTAGTTTGTTCTGAAATCTGTGTTGTTATAATGCTTCTGCTAGTTTGTATTTGACTATGATCTATTGTCAGTTCAACCTATCACTGTCTTGAAATCTGATGTCGTTACGCTTGTCCAATTGACCAGTCTTTTGTTCAAATATTATCAGTCTTTGTCTGTGTTGTCCTTATTCTGGGTTGTGAGAGTAGGTTAGTTAACCTTGACTCAAGATCGGAGTCTTTGCTATCTCCTCCTCAATTAGACATTTATCACTTGGTCTCTTTTGGTCTTGGACTTAGACAACACTTTAGATATCACCACAGTGTCGGTTAGGCGAATCAACTTATTTATGCCTGTGCGAACTAGAAGTCATTTTAAGGAACTCTAAAATCTATCAACTTGTTGTCTGAATTGCTCTTCTATTGTGAAAGTTATGTCTGAATTTTCACCAAATCTATGCTTTCACCAAAATCATCACTAGTCTGTCTTTGACTGCAATTTGTTGACAGTCTGACTCATTGTTGTTTCGAAATCTAATTTCATTGTGCTAGTCCAAGTAACTTGTTACTTTTATCATCTTTGTCCGTGATGTCCTTATCCTGAGTTGTGAGAGTAGTTTCGTTAACCTTGACTCAAGATTGGAGTCATTTCTTCTCTCTCTCAGGTGGACTTTATCTTCTTTTTCCTTTGGTCTTGGACTTAATCAACACTTTACATATCACTTCAGCACCTGACAGTCAATCATTTGATCTGTCATACCTCCTCTTCAATCTTCTAAGCAAGCACATCAAGACAATCTTACAATGTCTAAAAGCAAATGGGCTAAACCTTATGGTCCTAATAATGCGCAAGAAGAGATTCTTATGGCAGCTTTAGCAAATCAACTTGAAACATTGAAATCTAAAATCCAAGAATTAAAGGGGGAAAATGAGACACAATCCAAAAAATCCTCATCAAGCTTAATCTATCCTTTGCTATTTGGTCATGATCAAGCGAGTGACTCCAAAGCCCTAAAAGATGCTAAAAACAACATGAAGTCTACGTCGAAAGGGATTAGTAACCTCATGAAAGAAAAACCTTGGGTTAAATGCAAGAGGGACTTCACTCCTTTGGGATAATCTTATGAATCAGTATTGGAAGAACTTCTAGAGAATGACCTCATCACATTATCTCAAGCCACATCACGTGGATTGACATTGTTGAGTACCTATTGTGCATATCATCGACATAATGAGCATAAAACTTCATCTTGCATGGAGTTGATACATAAAATCCAAGATCTCATTGATGATGGCATTATCGAAGTGGAAAATCCTAATGTTTCATCTAATCTCAAGCATGATCAATATTAGGAATCCATGTCTAGCAATGGTTCCCATATCACATCTACTTCTTCCACCATTCCTCCATCTCCTAAAGCTTCAAAACCAACCACACCATCTCCATCAAGAACTGAGCCTAATGACGATTATGCCTACCCTCAGGGACTATCTCTAAAAGAGATCCAAGCTAATCAGCATATGACTGCAAGTCTCTCTTAGGATTTAAAGACAATAGACCCAAAGATTCCTTGTACTTCAATGCTTATCATGCCTACTAAAAATGATACTCCATCAATGTGTCAAGAATCCTTCATGCAGATCAACACTCCTACCTTTTCCTTAGAAGTGGCTCCATGTTAAGAGGACAATCCAAAGTATGAAGAAAAAAATATTAGTAATGATCAAGATCAAGACACCATCCATCCTTATCCAACGATTGACCAAAGTTGCATATCTCAAGAGTCCCGTGATGATTTCATCATCCCCTTTCATTCCTTCCAAGAAGATATCCCTCCAACTCAAAAGCTACATAGCCCTCCATCTCCCAAGATAGATCAAGATATCCTTTCCACCATCTCTAATGAGACTATTGAAAATCAAGAGAAAGGTACCCTTTGTACACCATCTAAAGATCCTTGTCAAGATCAGAGCATCCCATCATCTCTATGTCATACCCCTCCACCTCAAGAAAACATCATTCCTCCAAATCCCTTGCAAAAAAATGAATCCACTCAAGCTTCAGCTACTCCTATCAAAGCTACTCATGCACCTATTGATATAAAGGTGAATTCGAAAGAGAAGAGCCTTGGTCATGCAGCTCACTATAAAGATGTTGATATCCCTTCCACACCTTATCTCCCTCCATTCAAATGTAAGCGTCATCCTTCTACATCCTCCAAATCCATCCTTGGTCCCCATATCCCAAAGCGGAAACCGTCAAACCTTCCATCTATATTGGGTCGTTATATCCCTCCATCCACCATGCCTATAGCTACTATTTTGTCATCCGCTTACCCTATCACCTATCAAGACCAACAAAGACATGCATCCTTGAATCCTCCTTATCAACCAATCCATATGAACCATTCATATTAGCCCTATCCATCCATAATTCCCAAGTCTTTTGGAAGTAATTTGGATGTGCAACAAAGAAATCAAAAATACAAGAATCCACGTACATATGAAGATCACTATGTCCCATCTAATCGACATGTGACTACAAAGAAAAATGAAATATTCAAGAGACCGCAAAGGTCCACTGAGAAAAGAATAAAATCAAAGAAAATATGGGTTCCTAAATCCATCATGGAAGAATTGCATTCTAAATCCAAGCAAAGAATAAAATCAAAGAAAATATGGGTTCCTAAATCCATCATGAAAGAATTGTCCTGAATCATCCAAAATAAAAGAAAAATCAAAAGCTATGTGGATTCCCAAGTTTCTTCTAAAGGAATTGGATACAAAAAGAAAATCAAAAGTCATTTGGATTCCCAAGTATCTCTTAAAAGGCTTGAACAAAAAATAAAAGTCAGAGTTGGAATCCAAGCTTCCAAAGTCTTCCACTTCATCTTCAACTAAACATCTCCCATCATCTAACTCTATTTTGGGTCCTCACATCCCAAAATCCATTACCTTGAATACTTCATCCATCTTAGGTCCTTGTGTACCAAGATCCATATCCACTCATCTATCAAAGCCTCAAGCTATTCCATCCATTTTTCCTCCATCCATCCACTACCCTTCAAGGTGTGTGTCGATGTTGATCTTATCACCATACCCTATCCAATATCCTGCACCTACCTCTTATCCATCCATCCCATATCCTTCCACACCTCTTATCCAATCCCTCACATAAAATCTCTGGCTACCATCTTCCTTATCCTCCATATCATTCATTCTCTACCATCACCCTATCAACATCTTTGAGCATACTTTCAGTGACCTTGGCCTATCATAGCATATCTTTCCAAGGAGCACTATCTAAAGAGCAAGAAGCTTAAGTTCCTCCATAAAAGAAAAATTTAAAAAAACAAAAGTGCCTTGGTGAAAACTTGGTAAACAGCCACCTTGGTAGCAAAAGTAAAGAGAAATCAATCCATCCTATGGTGAAAACCACTTCTTGTGGCGCCTTAGATAAGTACCATGATGAAAACCTGGCAAACTCATGCGTAATTCATCCTGCTTACACTCTGTTGACTGGACCTTGTGACCGGTTCTGCCAATAGTGATAAGTTGTCACCAGGTACCGGGGTACCGGCCAACTTCACCTGTAAACCTTTTCTGGAGAACTAAATTCTCCGGGCCTTCAAGGACCTGAGTGTCGAGCCTTGATAGTGCGGGGAAGCTAAGTTGGGTGAGCAATTGTTTATTCGGGGGGATAGTTGGTTTTACTCATCTTCTTAGGGGATTTTAGTAATGGATCAAGGTTTCCTGCAAGCATGCTATGTTTACCAAATAAATTGCCAAAGATAAGCCAGAGTTAGAGTTTGTTACTTCTACTTATAGTTATGCAACATATTTCAAATATCAACAATGCTCCAATGTAAGAACTACACTAAATACTGAATACATACAAAACCAACGATTCATACATATTCAATAGCAAGGGGAAATGAGATCATTAATCTAAACAAAACATTAGAGTGAAGGACATTAGAAACATACAACACAAAAGATGTTCGTGAACTCCAAAATCAGAACAACACATAATAGGTAGTCATAAGGTGTTCCTTCTTCTTCATTAACTTAAAGCATTCCAACATCACTGGTAGATATAATCATGGCTCCAAGGGAGCATTCTAAACTATCAAGAACTAATGAGCATTGAGCCCCTGCAACTACTAAAAATGAAAAGCTATCTTCTATTACTTACTAGACTACAAAAACATCAATTTTTCCGACCCTTGCTATGAGGTCAGACTTATTATTTATACACATAGTTTGCCCTAAAATTAACCTAATCTAACTGTACACTCAAAATATAAAATACCTTATCTGGTGGCTGGTACTACCTACACCACTTACAATCACCTCAAAAAGAGCAGAGGTCTGACAAGGTAGAGGAAGAAGACAAGAAGAGAAAGCTAGAAGAGTGCCGGGGTATTAATAGAGGAAATCCAATCTTCCAGGTATTTGAGGTCACATTCCTCATAAATGCAGAATGTGGCTCACTATCTTTGATGCACCTCAAGAAGTTAATGTAGGAGTGGCACCTTGGGAGAATCACCTGTTAGAGCCATCCCTCTGTCTAACATGCCTTATTGGGATCACCTATCTATTAACCCCCTTATTAAATTATTGACAATGACCGGTCAGATCTGGTGAACCTGGATGTGGGTCATTGTGAAAGAATACAAAACTTTGGATCCAGAATTTCGGAGACTGTGAGCTTATGCTCAAAGGAATAATGAGTCTGCAAAATTGCACCCTATTGGTGAAAATATCTGGAGTTTGGAGAAATTTATTGTTCCTTTTTTTCCTTGAAGGCCTCCAAAATATGGCTGATATCATCCTCATCTATGTCCTTGACATTATCCCACCAGTCGCTGACAACCCTGAATTGTTCCTCAATATCTCCGACCCCATCTTGGAATTATGTAGCTACCTTTACTGAATCATGGGCCAAGAGCATCATCTTTGATAACCTTGACAATTTTCCTCCATTGAAATCCCGGGTGGACTAGTACCGGGATTCTATTAGCTCATCAAATTTTCTCAGCACATAATCCTCCAGGGAACAAGTCCCAGTAGTGAAGGGATCAACTAGTGAAAACCTTGATACAAATGCTATATATAACCTAAAGAATTCTAGACTCCCAGAATCTTATTATTTAGGGCCTCTACCAGTTGCTTGCTCACCTCAATTTTGAGGCCAAGTCTGGAGTGCTGGGCCCAAAGGAATTTGAAGGCCTCTTCTCCTGAAATCCCCATCTCGGTAATGGCTTCCTCCCCAAATTTTATTATTTCTTCTAATTCTAACCTCCACTCCTCATACTTCTCTATCTATTTCTCCCATAAGACAATGATGCAGTTTACCTGGCCCACAAGATTGTTGACCTGATAAAGGTCTTGGAGTATTGCCACCAATAATTTCCTTACAACCTTGATTTTCTCTATGATCTAGCCATCTACAGCTTGCGTCTTCTTTTCATGGCCCTTAGAGCATCCATGTCACCTTGTGGGAGCGGTGTTCTGAAGGTGGAGGCTTCTAGATGGATCTCGGCCAGTGGCTATGTTAGTTCTGTGAGAAGCCTGAGGAGATTTTCATTCTTCTCTCTTTCCTCCTTTAGCTTCTGCGCATGTTTTTCATACCAAACCTCAACTGCCTGGGTAGCTTCTTTTAGCAGGTCCAATTCACCCTGCTTATCTCTCCTCCCAAGAGGAACCTCTGTAACTGCATAGTCTTTGGCCCTTGATGTTGCTGCATCTGTATCTAGGGAAGGTGTTGCAACTATTGCAACTGTATTTACTCCCGGGCTGGTCCGGAGGGTATGGATGGCCTGGGCCTTCTTGGGATTTTTAACCTCTTGATTCTGGGCCATCATCTCAACCAAAGAGAGGGGAACACTTGCTGCTACCAGTGCCTTTCTCTTTTTGGATTCTACCAGCCATTATGGCAGCTGGGGTGGTCTTGCTACTAAGGCCTAAGCATCGGGGCCTTCTTCAAGGTTTGGTAGTGTTTCCCCAGTATTCATGGTCGTATCAGACTCTTTCTCTTATTCCTAGGGTTTTCAGTGTCTTCCACCCTAGTGGCATCTTCATCTGTGGTGTTGGGGACCCCGTCTCCACCGACACCAATAACATCTATATTATCAGGATTTTTCCCATTCTTTTCAGCATCTATGGTTTTAGTATCCACATTTCTGGGGTTGTCCCCCTCATCTTGTTGCTTCTATTCTTCTTTGGCATCATCCCCTGGGACATCCTTCTCTTTGGGCACATCTTCTGGAAAAGCCGGAGGTGTCTAGCCAATATTTGACTGTTGGGGCACTGAGACTACCTCACTGAATGTCATACTTTGGGGCATTTGAATATCCAAAGTAACTAAAGGCACCTGGCGTGTGACGACTGGGGATACGGTTTCTCACAAAGGTCTGGGTTCCCCAACCATTGTCGATTGCTCATCTTGTGTTGGCCTTTGTTCTATCTCAGTCCCCTCAAATGGTGTTTCCTCCATGTCTTGTGGATCCTTTTATATTTCTTCTAGTTCATTTTATTGTTCCCGAATTTCTTTTTCTGGGGCCACCTCTTCCTAGACCACTTCTTCTTGTGCATCTATCTCCTCCACTGCCTTAACCATATCGGCCTGCAGGTTCACTAGATCCTCCATCTGGAAGAGATCATCAAAGTCATCATGTGGAGGGGAATATATCAAAGGATCCTCTATCTCAGGAGAAGAGGGGATGAGTTCCACTTGGGGAATGTTGGGCATGCCAGGGCCCAGATCTGTGCTCGGGGGATGGTCTACCCTCTGCTTCTTTCTTATCAACTATAATGGGGCCTTGACATCCAAAATGTCTGTAGACTCCACCTCGGCCTCTGTCTGCTAGCTCATGAGTGCTGCTAATGAAGGGGATCTTGCCATGAGGGCATATCCCACCAGAGTGATTGGAAGACCACGGGCAAGCTAGGCGCTAAGTTTTTGAATTATTTGGCGAGACACCTCTAGCTTCATATGAACTTGCTCCAATAGGGGGAGCAGACCCTAGGGTGTAACTTGGGCCGAGGTACTCTCCTTTTCTTTCCCCTTGTCTTTCCTCAGTCTCGTGGCTCTGGAGGTCAAAGTAGACCCCCGCAAAATTGGACCCCTGTGTGTGCTCCTTTTGCACACTTGTGCAAAGTAATTGTGACTATTTTCTATGATGCTTCACGTCACATCCTCAATTGTTAAATTCTTTGGGGTGTCCCAATCCATCAGAGGGAGATCCAACATATTGATGCCTTGGTCCTTGTATGCTGGGTCCTCTAGAAGCCCGCTATCTAACAAATCTTTTGGAATGGTTCAAAGGTTGAGTCTCTTCATCATACCTTTGGACATCCGTGAGTGCTACCGGGCCCGAAGGTCAAAACTATCCTGACAATCAGCCCAAAAATCTTCAATGTGAATCTCATGCGGTGTGGATGCTCAGGGAAGTGTCGTTCTTATCTTATAAACTAGATCAAAATTATTTCTTGCAAGGTGGAACTCTGCAAGTCCCAGACTTGTCAATTCATTTTCAGCTTCCTTAACCGATGTAGGACTACAAGAATAGTTCCCGCAAGTGATTGGGAATGGAATGGAGGTGACCTTCTTCAATGTGAAGAATGTGTGAAGTTCCAGGATTTGCCTATAGAACTACAAAAGAATAATCCTATCACCGCAATGCCTGGTGAGTAGGTAGGACTTCCCGGAGAACCTAGTCACCCAAATGTAAGAATGCAACTGGAACTTAATAAAATAGTTTCCATATGTACTCACCAAGGTCATCGCCTCCTTGGACAATCGGTACCCGAAATCTCGAGTAAGTGTGAAAATGTTATGGTAAATAAATGTGTCATTTACCCTACAAAAATGGGGGAAGTTGGCTTCCCACTAGATCTGGGCATAATGTTCCCACAAGACATGTTGGCCGGGCCTGTTCCTGAGAACACCTAATGTCTGCAAACCCTGAAGTGTAGGTCTTTGTTGGGCTAGTTCCCATAACACATATGAGGTCATGTGGAACCTCAAATTCTGGAGGATGTTCTTTAGCTGGAAGTCCACATGATTGGCAATAATGGTCACCCAGTCAAAGGTCTAACTATAGGTGGTGATGTAGTATAAGAAATAATACATCCATGTCAAAATTTCCCTAGTATGGGGCTCTCCTAAGATCCTGCACAAAAAGATGATTCTCGCCTGTATGCATTCCTTGAAGTCTCCACAGGGAATCTCCAACTTCATCTTCTTATAGTCCCTTCTCAGGGACTTTAGCCAGTGGGAATTGAGATGTTGGCGGGCAAGAGTGGGGATATTCTCAAACTCTTTCAGTGATGTAGACTGAGAGATAACAATAGCACCTCTGAATTGGGGGATCCCCAGTCCTGAAGAAAAAGTGGTGGCATCAAGAGTAATAATGGGCACTGGGTAGTTCAATGGTAAAGAATCAGCAATAAAAAAAACCTGGGTGGGGCATTATAGTGGTTCTCCAGTTGAAGGATCAGCTTCGGTGCTTGCCCCGAGCAAGGGAAATAGCTAGCTTTGATGATGCTGGCAGCGGACACATTCTTGTCCATATCATCTCCAGCAGATCTTTGTTGGTACATCATCTAGACAAGGACTTGTAGTTCAGCCCATAGTCTGGGCTCTGTATCGGTGACATCATACAATTTGGAATCCACTTTGGATCCCACCAAGACACCATCCCTCAGGTATTTGGATGTCAATGGAAGCTTGGCCAACATATTTTATGCCTTCATCTTTGTTGCTGCCCGAGTGGTGGTATTTGGAAGTTCTGGACTTCCAGGAGGAGTTGTTACTTCAAACATTTTGTTCTGGAACCTACAAGACCAGACAATCGTTAATACATGTAGTAAAAATATAAAACAATTTTACGGACTCCAGAGAGTTCACTACCCTTTCACACCTGTTTCAAAAGATATTAGCCTACATCAAAATCCCAAAAATAAAGCAATTAACAATGACTAAATTCTGATCAACACCCAAAGGTTCCGGGGCATTCTTTTATGTGACAAAATGGGATGAAGGCCTGGGGACTGCTCAGCACTTGGAGTCTAGAGAAACTAGCCATTATCAAAGTGACCAGGCAGTGAGTCGTACTTGGCTGATATGGGTTATCACGTAGTCATGTAATAAACAGTGTAATGACCCTTAATGATGACAGATGTGTTGAAACAAGTGAAATGAATGCCAGATGGGATGTTTTTGAATGCTCACTCATGGGGCAATTAATCCCGCCATCAATGATGACTTGATGAAGGAGAGAGAAAACCACCATAGCTCGAGAAGGCAAGGTACCGAGTTCAAACCAGGTGGACAAAATGTGGGTGAGCTAAAAAATTTGAGTTGTAACATGTAGAGCACGACGAGCTCACTATAGGAAGGGTCGCTACAACAATGTATAGACTGGATATACAGGGGAAGCTGGAGAATGAGTGTAATTTACATGAATGACCCTATCCTAGGGATTATCTATAATTTACAGAGAAACTACACCTACTTACAAAGTCTACACTAATGTACACCATTTGCAGGGAATAAAATAACACGAGGAAGGAAGACAACCTTCCTGTAAAGGCATCCCACCAATGGGAGGCGACGAAAAACCAGAAAAAAAAGGACAAAACCAAAAAAGAGAAAACCATGCACGAGAAAAACAAAGAAAAACTAGAAAGGGGAGCTGAAGGACCTACCTTAACACTAGGAAATGCGAGAGGAGGAGCACAATAGGTGCTATACAAGCCTAGAAGCTTTCACAGACCATGAACACCCACAACCTTGTAGGGAAGATGAGAACACATGCAAACTCAAACACCAACTCAATTGCAAAGCACTGTTAAACTTCCAAAGCAATTCGCACTTAATCGCAATTTTTCTCTTAATCGCTCTAGGTAATCTTGTTCACCGTAAATGTAAAAGTGACAAGTAAATCCTTATTTATATCCATAGGGTAAAAATACACTACTTCCTTCCACAAATCCTGAGAAATGCAAACCTCTGGACTCTGAGCCTGGGATCCCATGCAACCACGCCCTTTAACAAAAGAGGAAGTAATGACAGAGAATCCCGGAGTCTAGAATCTGGCCGGCACAAAGAGAACAAAAAAAATCCAAGACTGGGTCCCGAAGGAAGGGAAACCAAAAAGAAAAGGAAATAACCCTCGCGAAAGCAAAGGCTGGAGGAAAATAAAAGGAAAAGGAACAAGGCAAAAGCAAAAAGGGGGGACCCAACATTTTTCCCACAAAATGTGGCGACGGGTATGCAGGGCATAACAAATGGTGACTCACTGGGATGAATGTCTTAGCACATTTGAGAACTACAGAATCTCTGGTTAGAAAAACTAGAACTCACCTTTACCCGGAATATACTTCTTGCAAGGTGCGAGGTGTCTGAGAAAATCTGACTCATCATTGATTCAATCCTTCGATCTTTTGTCAGTTGTGAAGTGTGTGCTTTGGAAGAAAATCAAGCCGATGATTTCTGGGAGAAGCAGAGAGAAGGCACTGAGTACATTGAACCAAAATCATTATATATTGCACGATTCCCCTGACACCAGAATTCTCTATTCTTTAGTTCTTTCTTTTCTTTTATTTTCCTTTTTTGAAGATGGGGAAGGTGGTACTTCTTTCACCGTGACCTTAAGCTTAGCTAATTTTTATGGTGGTACTTCTTTCACCTTGCCATCCATTTTAAATTATAGGGTAGGAGAGACATTTTGGACCTAGGATATTTTTATGATTTTCAAACTTGGCCAATAACTAGTGTAACCGATCTGCCCTCAAGGACCATGTGATTACTTGCTTCTTAGATTTTTTGTTTAACCGATGTCAAGACTTTCAAGATATGAATCTGATGAATATTACCCATAACCTTTTACCATACATACAAAAAAACTCCAGAGTGTGGATAAATTCCACCATACTAAAAATAGATTCTATAGTAACTGAATTGCATAAGGCACCATTCCAGGGACTAGATTTCATGCGACACATACCTGTCTACAAAAGGATAACAACATGCCGAGAACCCGAAAAACAAGACACGCAAAGAAAATGAAAGAAAATAAAAAAATAAAAAAAAGGAAGGTGGTCCCAGAAGACCTCGAACAACTATTTACAAGGATAAGGCACTCCCAAGGAGCACCAGGAAAGAGATATTTACAAGTGGGAGAAACTTTACATATAATACAACTTCAGGCAAACTTACCACCCGCCTCATTTGAAGTAGTGCTTGAGGAATTGTCCATTGATAGACAATGGGACAAATTATCCAGTCATGGTACTAAGGCGATAAGTATTAGCCCCACAGATCTCAGAAATTAGATATGGTCCAAGCCAGAGCCTTTGAAATTTGGTGTGCTTTCCTTTCTTCTCCTGGGCCTTGTACCACAGAAGGACCAGGTTTGATACTTGAAAGGATTTGTATTGGGATCTCCGGTAAAACCATCACTTAATGACTACTTGGTGATGTGCAAAATGTTCTAGTGCCACGTCTCTTTTTTCCTCCATCGTCACTAGGTTCAAGAGCTGAACCTCCACAATGTTGTCTTGATTATTAAATTCCTACATAAACTGTAAAACCAGGATTTGTAGGTTGATAGGGAACACATGATTCTGGCCATAAACTAGGTGAAATGGGGAAGTCCCTAGGGCAGCCTTGATTCTAATATGATCCGCCTAGAGAGTGAACCTAAGCTTTTGGTGTCAGTCCCGGGGGTTCTATTCTAGCAAAATTTTGATCACCTCCAGCAGATTTTTATTAGTAGATTCAATGACACCATTACCCTGGGGGTAGTAGTTGCTGGAGAACTTCAAGGTGATCTTCCTCTCATAGGTCCATTCAAGTAACTACACTGAAGAAAATGTTGGACCATTGTCACACACTATAGTGAAGGGCATTTTGAATCTGGTGACTATGTTTTCTTCTAGGAATTTGATAATTACATATGCTATGTTGTTCTTGCATGAAATTGCTTCGGACCACTGGGTACAGTAATTAGTCACAGTTAGAATATACCGGTGGTTGGCGGATGAGTTGGGGTTGATTTACTTGATAAAATTGAATGCCTCTTGGGTGAAGGGTTGAAATTTAAAGACCAGCTGCAAAGGCATGGCCGAGTTTTGCTTATGATGGGCTGCGGTTTGGCAAGTGTGGCACTTTCTCACATGAGCATAGACGTCTTTGAAGATGAAGGGCCAGTAGTATTTGGTCTAGAGAATCTGGTGGGTAGTGGCATCAGGTGAGCCATGCCTGGTTCCAAACTACTCATGGAATTCTTCTATCATTTTGGCAGTTTGGTCCCTATCTATGCACCGAAGGTAAATTCCTTCAAAATTCCTACGAAAAAATATTTCATTTTTTATCATGAAGTGTGTGCTTTTCAGTTGCAGGGAGTGACATTTGTTTGGGGGAAGCCCCTTTGGGCATCTGTTATTGAGTAAGATGTATACCATGTCAGTATACCATGGGTCTTGAAGGATGGACTCCATTATATAGGTTTGAAATTCAACATTGGGAGTTACTTCTGCCATCACTCTACATAGTCCCTGGCCTCAGACTATCTTCATTGGTTTCATCTCTAGATCATACTCTTAGAGGATAGCCATCCATTTCCCTTGAAATTTTCCTAGTTCACTCTATAGTAGTAAATATTTAACAACCTATTCTAGAATGATAGCATGCACTTTACTCCGGAGTATATAGTGCCAGAATTTCTTCATAGCCTAGACTAGAGCAAAAGCCTACTTTTCCAAAGGTCAATATCAGACTTTGGAGTTTTGGAAGGGGGAGCTCATGAAGGCAATGAGTTTCTCTTCTCCCTCAACTTTCTGGGTTAGGAATTCCACTGTATAATGTGGTGAAGTGAAGGAGTATATGTGAAATAGGATGGAATAGTCTGGACTTGCCAGGAGTGGTGCCTCAACTATGGTTTTCTTGATCTGAGAAAATGTTCTCTTTTCTCTGAGGCTCCAATAAATCTTGGTATCTTTCTTCATCATGTCATTGAGTGGCTTAACTATCTTAGTGAATCAATGAACTGCCAGAAATTTTTTATCTTTCTGAAGAAAGATCTCATTTCCTTTTTACTATCAAGCTTTTGCAGATTCAGCAGTGGCTCAACTCTCTCAGGGTCAATGGATATCCCCTTCTTAGAGACTATATGCCTGATCAACTTCCCTTCAGTTACCCTGAATATGCATTTCTTGGGGTTGAGGGAGATACCATATCAACGACATCTCTCACAAATTTGAGCCAGGTGGGTAGAATGATCACGCCTGTCCCAGGAAAAGACTGTTAAATCATCTATATAGAGGATTATGCATTTGTTTATAGGCCTTCGAATGCAATGTCCATAGCCTTTTGAAATATGGCCCCCATGTTGATGAGGCCAAAGGGCATTCTCTGATATGAAAATGTTCCCCACTTGGTGGTGAACACCATTTTATCTATATCCTCAAATCTAACCATAACATGGTTATATCCAGAGTACCCATCCAGGAAGGACATCATTTGGGAATTGTTAACAATTTGTAATACCTCATCCAACAAAGGGAGAGGGTGATTGGCCTTCTTGGATGCCTTGTTTAAATTGCAAAAATTCACACATAGGCGGATCTCACCATTCTTCTTTCACACAGAGATGAGGTTGGCAACCCATGTTGTATGCCAGATAGGAAAGATAATCTAGGTTGATAGCAGTTTTTGAACCTCTTGATGAATTAGAGGCTCGATCAATGGGTTTAATGACCTCTTCTTTTTCCAAAAGGGTTTGGCATCTGGTTTCAGTGGGATGGTATGAGTCATGATGGATGTGTCATAGGTCTTAAGATCCTCATACCCCCAAGCAATGACATCAATGTATTCTTAGAGAACTGCGAGAATCTTCTCCTTCTCCTCTGGGGAGCAGGAGGTACCAATGTGTATAAAAGTTTCTTCATCGACCTTGCCGATGTTGACCTTTTAAAATTTGCCTCTCTCAGAGTAGGATGATATCTTATCTTGGCCCTGGGGTCCAAATCAAAGATGTGTTCAAGAGCTACCATCCCCTTAGGGATGGAGTTGGTGGTTAGGTTGAAGATCCCATCATCTTCTTCACCATGCCCAGTATTTTCATGGTCAATTTCTTCCATTATCTGATCTTTGAAGACTCCAATGTTGGCCATGAAGGCTAGAATATGTTGGTCATCCTCAAAAAAATGAAATTGGGTGATATTATCTGGGATGGATGGGGTGGGGACCATCTCAACAAAAAACTTCCAGAGCCGGGAACCAGCCACTGACTCGAGGGTGCTGGCGGACATGACAAGGGCATCTGGAACATAGTTACATTTTTGGGGAATAAGCTCGATGCCAAAAGAATCAAAGTATTCAATTAGGCTCCATGCATGGTTGTGGTATGCAACCAACATTTTTTAATGACACATGTATTGGCTCCGGACCTATTTCACTATCAGCTCTGAATCACCCATTGCCCGGAGGTGTGTGATCCCTTTTCTTAATGTGAATAGAAGTTTAAGGACCAAGGCCTTGTACTCCATGAAATTATTGGTGTAGTTAAAATATAACCTATAGGAGGAAAGGAAGGATTTCCCCTGCGGGTTGATCAACTCTACTCTGGCCTTGCAGCCTTGTTTAGACCGGGATCCATCAAACTTCAGGATCCACAAGTCGTTGTTTTTTTTTCTGGGGCTAGGAAGGCAAAGTGGTGTTTGGATTGATTTTGGAAGGGTTAGGAGGTGATTCCTCTAGCTCTGATGGTGCATGGGTGATTTTTTCTCTGGAGAAGCCTCTAGATTGGATTCATGGACAAGCGGCGCCTCTGGTGTACCGCTGGATGGATTACATGGTCCAGGCGAACTGACTTTATGTTCTTTCTCCTAGAGGTCATTGATGTGGCAGGTAGCAGTGGAAATGCAAGGCTCATGCTCCAATTTAGAGTGTTTTTGGTAATGTACCTGACACTAAGTGTTGGACAAGAGAGTGGCTGGAGTTGTCATGTTACCTTGTGAGTCCACCTCACTCTTCAGTTTCTCATCCAGGTCCTGAATTCTCTGAGAGACTACTGGATCCTCTCTAGGAGTAAAATATAATGTTAGGATCTCTAGTGGTCAGTACACCCTAGGGAAAGATTCAGAGAAAAGGAATTCATTTAACCTCCCAACTTTGGTGAGGGCCTACTTCATTCTCAGTTTACTCTCTACCTGAATTTGATTTGATTTCCCCTTCTAGGGGAGCCACAAGTGGGAGAAGTCTATAGAGAAATACCCATTAAGGGCCTTGGACCAATTTTGACTTAACAACATCCCGTAGGTTTCAGGGATGTCCACCACTTGGATGTCTATTGTGCTCGATATCTGGGGGTCTTGGATGAGCTGAATCTGGACATTTTTCAGCTCACCCACCATTTTTACAATAGTTTTGTCCAGTTGGACTACTGCGCCTTTGGATGGAGTGGGAGTGAGTTTGAGATTCTGGCATATAGAAAAGGGCATGACATTGCTCGAAGCACTAGAATCTACCATGTAGTTGCATAGGTTCTTCCCTTGAATGTTCAAGCCTAGTAGGAAGGGAGGATCCTCTATGTTTCCCCAGAAGATGATCGAGTTGGTATCGTCAAATGTTACAGTATTTTGTGGATGACTTACGGCTTCTGGGTTTGCCAAGAGCTTCAGAAGGGACTTATTTTGCTTGGGAAAATTCAGTAAAACCTCCATCAAAGTCATGGAGGTGGTGGTTTTCTCTAATGCCTTAGTGATGTCAAATTGTCCCCCCGGATAAAGTTGACTTCCCTCAACTGGATCCTTGGCTTGGTTATAGCCTGGTCCTTTTCGAGGGAAGGAGCGATCAATTGTGATATATTAGGGAGGGGTATTCTTGGGAGGCATTGGCATATAATTTGGCCATTTTCTAGCCTAAATCTGAGTGTTATAGGGAGTCCATAGGCTGGTCAAGGTGTTGGCCTCAAAGGCCAGGATAGATTCATCAAAGAACCTCTGCAATTTGGGCTCTTTTTCATCCTCTTCGTCTGTCCTGAAGAAGATGGTCTCACACGTAAATGTTGTGTGAGGAGTCTCTAATGTGGAAGGTTCTAGGGGAGTAGGATCGATCAGTTTTTGTCTGTCCAACTAGAAGATCATGATGATCTTCTCCAGTGTGGCATACTTCACCTCGGAATGAGAGACTATGTCATACAATCTACACCAAGTGGTTAGAGGGCAGAATTCTGCAAGATGTGCTAAATGAATGGGTCTAGCATCACCCCGAGTGGTATTTTGGTTTAGAGGAGGACCTCTAGTATTCACATTGTTGTTCCATTTTTGTTGATTGGATCGAGGCCCATCCTTGTAGTTCTAACCTCCAGAATTGGTGTTTCATTGTATGGAGAAAATATTCCCCCTTTGGGAATTAGAGTTGTGAGGTGTAGAGGGCCCCACCTTCAACTGTCCCATGTTCATCATTAGAGAGGACACCAGTCACTGGAGGGATTCAACCTCAGTGGACATCTGGGTAGTTGTGTCACAGTGTGACAGTTGTTGTGGTGAGTTCCTGGGGAAAGCGACAACAGCTCCTGGAGTCAAGGATGACAATCCTCCAACCGTGGATGACTGGAAGAAAGGTACTCCATAGGGTTGTGTCAAAGGTTGTTTTATTTGCTATGGCTAGTTCCAGGGAACATATTCCAGACCCAGTATTGTTTGGGCCTACGATGGATAAATGTACTAGGCCTACTAGTCTATTGGTGGTGGGCCCATGGCCATCGTTGGGGCACCCATTTCTAGATTGGGTTGTATTTCTTGAAGTAAGGAGTTCTGCTGGGTATCATATTGAAGGGTAGGCTCTGTCTAATCCTGCCAGGAGCTTTTCTCAAACGGTGGGACAACTCCAGGGCTAGGTTGTAAACCTTCGCTAGAGTATCCCGGTCATTGCTGATGGCGGTTCTCAATAGGAGAGTGGAAACAATGCGGTCCAGAGCATTCAAGTATGTCTAGATAGTTGCGTCAGTGGATGGGATAAAGAGGCCCATGCACTACTTTAAGGAATGTTTGAACCAATGGTTGAATGTGGTGAGGGGTTCGCTCAGTTCCTTCCTGATAGAGATAAACTGGTTGTGGGACCACGCCGGGTCCACGTGAACGTGGAAGGCTGCTGGGAAGGAATCTTCCATATCCTACCAACTATTGATGGAGTTGGCCAAAAAGTTGAGGTACCAATTTAACTCATTATATCCTAAAGACAGGGGGAACATCCAGGTTATAACATCTTGATGTTGTATCCGGTGTCAGTTCATGGAATCCTTATAGGCCTGGAGCTGTTCTTCTACGTTCATGGGGCTAGATTCTCATATTTGGGACAAATCTTCTTTGGATGTGGAGGCAGCTTGTTGGTAGCATCGGGGAACAGCCCCATTGGGGACCCGGTGTTACCAAAGTAATTTTCCATTGGGGTTGTATGATGTTGGCTAGGTTGACTGTTAGTCCCCGGGATTATATGAGGAAATTGGGTATTTTAGTGTGTAGAAAATCCCCAAATAAAGTTAGTTGGTTGTTTGGTTTTTTGGGTCCTACTCTTTCAGACAGGAGGTCTGAGTTCTACAAACTCTCTGGGATTTGGGGCTGAATGAAGGATTCTGTCAAAACTTAAGGGTGAAGATGACCCTCTTCCATGGAAAGTCCGGCTCTTAAAACTACTGCTTGGTGAACCCTCGAGAGGTGTAAAATCAAAATCTTCTAAGGGAGACAAGCTCATGCCCTCCTTCTAGTGCCATTTTTTGTTGATAGGACCTTGTGATCGGTTCTACCAATAGTGATAAGTTGTCACCAAGTACCGAGGTACCATCCAACTTCTCCTGTAAAGGTTTTCTAGAGAATTAATTCTCTAGGCCTTCAAGCACCTGAGTATTGGGTCTCGGCGGTATGGGGAAGCTAAGTTGGGTGATTGATTGTTTTTTCGGGGGGATAGCTAGTTTTACTTGTCTTCTTCAGGTATTTCAGTAATGGATCAAGGTTTCCTACAATCATGCTATGTTTACCAAATAAATTTCAAAAGATAGGCCAGAGTTAGAGTTTGTTACTTCTACTTATATTTATGCAACATATTTCAAATATCAATAATGCTCCAATGTAAGAGCTACACTAAATAATGAATACATACAAAACCAATGATTGATACATATTCAATATCAAGGGGAAATGAGATCATTAATCTAAACAAGACATTAGAGAAAAGGACATTAGAAACATACAACATAGTTCGTGAGCTCCAAAATCAATACAACACATAACAGGTAGTCATAAGGTGTTCCTTCTTCTTCATTAACTTAAATCATTCTAGCATCACTCGTAGATACAATCATGGCTCCAAGGGAGCATTCTAAACTATCAAAAGCTACTGAGCATTGAGCCCTACAACTACTGAAAATGAAAATTTATCTTCTATTACTTGTTGGATTGCAAAATCATCAATTTTGTCGACCCTTGTTATGAGTTCAGACTTATTATTTATACACATAGTTTTCCCTAAAATTAACCTAATCTAACTATACACTCAACATACAAAATACATTATCCGGTGGTCAGTATTGCACCACTTACAATCACCTCAAAAAGAGCAGAGGTTTGAAAAGATAGAGGAATAAGACAAGAAGAGAAAGCTAGAAGAATCAACATAGAGAAGAGTGTCGGGGTATTAAAAGAGGAAATATGATCTTCTCGGTATTTGAGGCTACATGCCTCATAAATGTAGAATGTGGCTCACTATCTTTGATGCACCTCAGGAAGTTAATGTAGGAGCGACACCTTGGGAGAATAACCTATCAGAGCCATCCCTCCATATAACATGCCTTATCAAGATCACCTATCTGTTGACCCCCTTATTAACTGCTTGACAATGACCGGTCGGCTCTGGGGAACCTGGACGCGGGTCATTGTAAAAGAATACAAAACCTTGGATCCAAAATTCTGGAGTCTGGGAGCTTACACTCAAAGGAACAATGAGTGCAAAATTGCACCCTGTTGGTGAACATCTTCGAAGTTTGGAGAAATTTATAGTTCCTTGTTTTCCTTGAAGGCCTCTAAAATCTGACTAATGCCATCCTCATCTGTTTCCTTGACATTATCCCACCAATCGCTGATGACCCTGAACTATTCCTCAATATCTTCGGCCCCATCTTAGAATTCTATAGCTACCTTTACTAAATCATATGCTGGGAGCATCATCTTTGATAACCTTAACAATTTTCCTCTGTTGAAATCCCCGGCAGACTTGTACCGGGATTCCATTAGCTCGCCAAATTTTCTCAGCACATAATCCTTCGTGGCACAAGTCCCGATAGTGAAGGGATCAACTAGTGAAACCCTTGATACAAATATTGTATATAAACCTAAAGAATTCCAGACTCTCAAAATCTTATTCTTTAGGCCTTTACCATTTGCTTGCTCACCTCAATTTTGAGGCCAAGTCTTGAGTGTTGGGCTTGGAGGATCCGAAGGGCTCTTTTCCTAAAATCCCCTATCTTGGTAATGGCTTCCTCCCAAAGTTTATTATTTCTTATAATTCTAACCTCCACTCCTCATACTTCTCTATGTCTTTCTCCCATAAGATGACAACACATTTTACCTGGCCCAAAAGATTACTGACCTGATAAAGGTCTGGGAGTGTTGCCACTAAGAATTTCCTTACGACCTTGATTTTCTCTGTGATCTAGCCAGCTACAGCTTGTGCCTTTTTTTTCATGGCCCTTAGAGCATCCATGTCACCCTGTGGGTGTAGTGTTCTAGAGGTGGAGGCTTCTGGATGGATCTTGGCCAGTGGTTGTGTTAGTTCCACAAGAAGCCCAAGGAGATTTTCATTCTTCTCTCTTTCCTCCTTTAGCTTCTACGCCTGTTTGTCATACCTAACCTTGACTGCCCGGGTAGCTTCTTTCAGCAAGTCCAATTCACCTTGCTTATCTCTCCTCCCTAAACGAACCTATGTAACTACATAGTCTTTGGCCCTTTCTATTTTTGCATCTATATCTGGGGGACGTGTTGCAACTATTGCAACTGTATTTCCTCTCGGACTGGTTCGGAGGGTATGGATGGTCTGGGCCTTCTTGGGATTTTTAGCCTCTTGATTCTAGGCCATCATCTCAGCCAAAGAGAGGGGAATACTTGCTTCTTCAGGGGCCTTTCTCTTTCTGGATTCTACCAGCCATTGTGGTGGCTGGGGCGGTCTTTCTGCTAAGGCCTGAGCATCGAGGCCTTTTTTGGGGTCTGGTGGTGTTTCCCTAGTATTCATGGTCGTATCAAACTTCTTCTCTTGTTCCCTGTGGTTTTCAAAATCTTCCACCCTGGTAGCATATTCATCTGTGGTGTTGGGGACCCCGTCTCTATCGGCACCAGTAACATCTACATTATCAAGATTTTTTCCATTCTTTTCAGTATCTGTGATTTTAGTATGCACATTTCTAGGGTTATACCCCTCATCTTGTTGTTTTTGTTCTTCTTCAATGTCATCCATCAGGATATCCTTCTCCATGGGAACGTCTTCTAGTGAATTCAGAGGTGTCTTGCCAATATTTGACTATTGGGCCACTGTGAGTACCTCACCGAATGTTGTACTCTGAGGCATTTGATCACCCAAAGTAACTAAAGGCACTTGGAGGGTGATGACTGGGGATACAGTTCCTCCCGAAGGTCCAGGTTCCCCATCCATTGTCAGCTGCTCATCTTGTGTTGGTCTTTATTCTGTCTTGATCCCGTGGACTGGTGTTTCCTCTACATCTTATGGATTTGTATTTCTTCTAGCTCTTTTTCTTGTTCTCAGACTTCTTTTTCTGGGGCCACCTCTTCCTAGACCAATTCTTCTTGTGCTTCTATCTCCTCCACTGCCTTAACCATATCGGCCTGTAGGTTCACTATATCCTACATCCGAAAGAGATCATCAAAGTCATCATGTGGAGGGGAATCTGCTGGAGGATCCTCTGGCTCAGGAGAAGAGGGGATGAGTTCCACTTGGGTAACATTGGGCATGCCGGGGCCTGATAATGGTCACCTAGTCAAAGGTATGACTATAGGTGGTGATGTAGTATAGGAAATAATACATCCATGCTGAAAATTCCCTGGGATGGGGCTCTCTGAAGATCCTGCACAAAAGATGATTCCCACCTGTATGCATTCCTTGAAGTCTCCATGGGGAATCTCCAGCTTCATCTTCTTATAGTCCCTTCTCGGGCACTTTATCTAGTGGGAATTGAGATGTTTCCGGGAAAGAGTGGGGATGTCCTCAAAATCTTTTAGTGATGCGGACCAAGAGATAACAATAGCACCCCTTAACTAGGGGATCCCCAGTCCTAAAGCAAAAGTGGCGGCATCAAGAGTAACAATGGCTGCTGGGTAATTCAATGGTAAAGAATCAGCTAGCAAAACAACCCGGGTGGGGGCATTGTATTTCTTTGCCAATTGAAGGATCAGCTTTGGTGCTTGCATTGAGCAAGGAAAATAGGCAGCTTTGATGATGCCAAAGGCGGCCACATTCTTTGCCATATCATCTCTAGCAGATCTTTGTTGGTACATCATCTGGACAAGGACCTGTAGTTCAACCCATAGTCTAGCCTTTATGTCGGTGACATCTTGCAATTTGGAATCCACTTTGGATCCCACCAAGACACCATCCCTCATGTATTTGGATGTCAATGGAAGCTTGGCCAACATCTTTTCTTCCTTCGTCTTTGTTTCTGATTGAGTGGTGGTATTTGGAAGTTCCAGACTTCCAGGAGGAGTTGTTACTTCAAACATTTTGTTGGATAATCTACAACCTGCAAGACCAGACAATAGTTAATACATGTAATAAAAATATAAAACAATTTTAAAGACTTCAGAGAGTTCACCACCCTTTCGCACTTGTTTCAAAAGATGTTAGCCTATATCAAAATCCCAAAAATATAGCAATTAACAATGACTAAATTATGATCAATACCTAGAGGTTTTGGGGCATTGGTTTATGTGACAAAATGAGATGAAGGCCTAGGGATTTCTCAGCACACAGAGTCCAGAGAAACTAGTCATTATCAAACTGACCAAGTAGTGAGTCGTACTTGGCTGATATGGATTATCATGTAGTCACATAATAAATGACATAATGACCCTTAATGGTGACATATGTGTTGAAACAAGTGAAATGAATGACAGATGGGATGTTTTTGAATGCTCACTCATGGGGCAATTAATCTCACCATCAATGATGACTCGACAAAGGAGAGAGAAAACCACCATAGCTCAAAAAGGCAAGGTATCAAGTTTGAACCAAGCAGATACCATGTGGGCAAGCTTGAAACTTTCAGTTGTAACATGTAGACCATGAAGAGCTTGCCATAGGAAGGGTCTCCACAACAATGTACAGACTGGATATATAGGGGAAGCCAGAGAATCAGCCCAATTTATAGGAAGGACCCTATCCTATGGATTATCTACAATTTATAGAGAAACTACACCTACTTATGGAATCTACAATAATGTACACCATTTAAGGGGAAGAACACAATGCAAGGAAGGTAGAAAACCTTCCTGCAGAGCCATCCCACCAATGAGAGGCGACAACAAACTAGAAAGCAAAGCAAAAAAAAAACAAGGACAAAACCAAAAAAGAGAAAATGAAGCACAAGAAAAACAAAGCAAAACCAGAAAGGGGAGCCAAAGGACCTACCTTAACACCAGGAAATGTGGGAGGAGGAGCACAATAGGTGCTCTAATAACTAGGAAGCTTTCATAGACCATGAACACCCACAACCTTGCAGGGAAGTTGAGAACACGCACAAATTTGAACACCAACTCAACTGCAAAGCATTGTTAAACTTCTAAAGCAATTCAGACTTAATCAAAAGTTCACTCTTAATCTCTCTAGGTAATCTTGTTCGCGATAAATGTGAAAGTGACAAGTAAATCTTTATTTATATCCCTAGGGTAAAAATACATTGCTTCCTTCTAAAAATCCTGAGAAAGGAAAACCTCTGAACTCCGGGCCCGAGGATCCTATGCAATCATGCCCTCTGACAAAAGAGGAAGTAATGATAGAGAATCCCAGAGTCTGGAATCCAACCAGCACAAAGAGAACAAAAACACTCTGGGACCGAGTCTTAGAGGAAGGGAAACCAAAAGAAAAAATGAAATGATCCTCGTGAAAGAAAAGGTCAGAGGAAAACAAAAGGAAAAGGAACAAGGCAAAAGAAAAAAGGGGGGACATAAACATTTTTCCCACAAAATGTAGGGACGGGTATGAAGGTCATAACACACTCTTCATTTGGGGGTTAGTTCCTTTCATGTCATCTTATCCATCATATCTTACATCCAGCTATCCCATGAGCATCCATGTTCCTTCTAGTGATCTTGACAAGGTTGAGCCTATCCATGAGTATCATGTCTCTTGACATCCATTATCCTTTTCATCAGCTTATTCACTTGCTCTCATCCATGGAACCCTATCGTGATCTTTTTTATCCCAAGCCTATCCTTCCTATCTTTGAGCATTCCTACCCTAATCCAAAACATCCACTTATACCTCCATTGCCCTTTATCCTGATCATGCTATCCTATCCTATCTAATTGACCCCTTGGTCTTGATCAAAATGAAGAATGAAAAATGAAAAATATTGTTTCTCAAAAGTCTCTTGACATGTCCACTCTTTTGGACCACATTCTTTTCATGACATCGGGTCATTATTGTTAGAGTAATAAAGTGATTCCACTTATTAATTAACTCATATTGATTTAATTATTAAGTCACTTATTATCTCTCTTTTACTTAAGCTAAACTTTAGGCATTTAATAATTAATTCACTTATTAATTATTATTATGCAACCTAGATATTTCCCCTTTAGGGTTTCCCTTGTAGGGTTTCAGTATCATTTTATAAGAATTCCCTCTTTGTAAATTATTCAATTCGATGGTTATTAATTAATTGAGGATGTTATTGCATTAAGAGTTTTTCTCCATTGTTTTGCACAATATTTTTCCTCTTCCATCAATCTATGATTTTTGGCCTCCATAGCTTTTTTGATTCTCTTTCTGTGACAGGTTTGCATGTAGGTGATTCTTGGGAGTTGTGGTTTGATAGTTTTCATCAATTACAATATGGTATCAGAGCTCCAGATCTTTATGCCCCTGTTCTCTTCATGAGATATTGGCCTTGTTCTTTAATCTATGTTTTTTAGAGGTTTTTGTCTCAGATTTTAGTGGTTTTGGGGAGGATCTTTTGTTTGGGGCAGTTTGAGCAAAAACTGACATCTAAGTTGTGTCCAGAATACCCCTAAAACCCCTATTTTCATATAAGGCATGTCTTATTTGGACATATTTGAAATTTGGGCCCTCTTTTTTGCTTGCATAACCTTGGCATGTTTTTTGAGGCAAAAATCTACCTCGGTTTCTATGCCGCTGATGTCAGCAACCATAGGCCCCAAGATTTTTAAATTTTTTTCAAAAAAAAAAAAAAAAATCTTTTTTTTTTGTNTTTTTAATTTTTTTTAAAAAAAAAAAAAAAAAATCTTTTTTTTTTGTGTTTTTTTTTATATAAAAAAAAGCATGTGTTTTTTTATGTTTTTTTTCTTAAAAAAAATAAAAATAATGTTTTTTTATTTATTTTTCATTAAAAAAATAATATTTTTTTCTGCCATTTTGGTGGGAAATTTGGAGGTAGAATTTTTTTTGGATGAATTGCCAGTTTAGCAGGGCTCCGCCAATTTTGGCTGAGGTTTCATGAAGTTCCCTTCTGTTTTGACCTCCCAGTGGTTTTTTGCTCATATATGGAGCAAACGGAGGCTGATTTTCGACTTCCTTATATCACCAGAAAGCTCTTTCCGAGACGGACGTCTCTCTAGAGGATAGATTTTCTGAATTTTCCATCTTGAAGGTTTTTTTTCCTGTCAAAGTCAGCAATCACTTTTGCACTCTGGGAGCCATATCTTGCTCTTTTGGACTCCATTTTTTGACTTCCGCATGGCATCGGAAAACTAGTTCTGTCCTCTTTCTTCTTATATGGGTCTCATAACCAGATTTTTCTCCAAGTATCTATGTATTTAGTTTTTTTCTTTATGGCATCCTGGTAGATATCTTAGATGTTTCAGGTCCTGGGATTGTTTCCTTCTGTGAACATTGTATACACCTTTTTTTGTAGCTTTCTTTTATAAACACACTGAAATAAAGTGCCTGCAGTTGCATATCTAGGATCTTGTACACCTTGTGCTTGTTTGTACTTGCACTCAGTTATAAAGTGTCTTGGGGGGGTTATGATATTTTTCCTTTTGTGCTCATCCACCTTTGTCAAGTGAGTGTCCCTTCCACGACATTAGCCTCATGATGTGTGTCAAGAAGATCATTTCTTCTACTTTGACACTGCCCTTTATCCTGTGCTTGTACCTTCTTCTACACTATTGGTGTTCTTGATTCTTCTTCTTGCAGTTATTTTTTGGCATTGCATTTCAGTTTTCCTGTCAGACCTCTCCATGTTCAGCATTATGGGGGGTATCTCCTGTTGGTTTTAATGCTTCCTTGGTTTGATGGAGTGATCTATGTATTCAGTATTTTTTCCCATGTACTAGGTGGATGTAGTGGTTGGTACCTATGCATTTCGGTGAGATAGATCATTTACCATATGGACACTCTTCTTTCATTCCTATTTTGGAGGCATTCTTCCATCTTTGATTGATAAGCTCTTCAGGCTTTGTTTAAAGTATTCTCTACCTGATCATGCTCTATTATAGTGGAGGTTCTAGCAGTTATTTTTTGACAGTGTTTGCAGCTTCATTCTTTAGAGGTGTTCTACATGTTCTTTCTTTGTTCCTATTTTCTGGGACTTTCTCTAGTTTGGAGGCTTCTTCAGTCCTTCACTAGGCTTCATCTCTTTTTGGAGTAGGATTTTTTCCATGTGGTTTTCTCTATTTCTCCTCTTTACAGAGATTTTTGTACTTGGGTACCTCATCAGGCCTTGTTGTCGGGACCTATTTTCCTGCTTTTAGTAGCTATTTCTAGGTTTTAGCTTCTCCCTAAGTTTATCTTAAGGGGGGGTGTTAGAGTAATAAAGTGATTCCACTTATTAATTAAATCATATTGATTTAATTATTAAGTCACTTATTATTTCTCTTTTACTTAAGCTAAACTTTAGGCATTTAATAATTAATTCTCTTATTAATTATTATTATGCAACCTAGATATTTCCCCTTTAGGGTTTCGATATCCTTTTATAAGGATTCCCTCTTTGTAAATTAGTCAATTCGATGGTTATTAATCAATTGAGGATGTTATTGCATTAAGATTTTTTCTCTATTTTTTTGCACAATATGTTTCCTCTTCCATCAATCTGTGATTTTTGGCCTCCATAGCTTTTTTGCTTCTCTTTCTATGACAGGTTTGCATGCAGGTGATTCTTGGGAGTTGTGGTTTGATAGTTTTCATCAATTCCAATAATTATCCTATATGTTATCCAGCACCGCTCCATGAGCCTACATTTCTATATTCTTTTTTCCCTAGCTTGGTTAATCTTGAGGAGACTGTCCTTGAGGGTCGCATTCACCCTCTTCATCCATCATTGTCTTTTCACCTCATCCACCAGCTTTCTAATCTATCTGTAATGTCCTACACCTTGCTAGACATTGGGGAAAACCAATGTGATCTTGCTTGAGAATCAGTAATCTCTAAAAGACAAAAAAATCTAAAAATTGGAAAAATTCCTAAAAAAATGATCATCTTGGTGAGAACCTAGCAATAGGTACTTTGATGCATCAATCAAAAAAATAAAAAAATGAAAAAATACAAAAAATAATTGAAAATTTGAAAAAGAGGATGGTGACATAGGCATGCTTACAGGTACTTGCCCAACAAGCAAGACCCCATCACTTGGGGTATCTCAGCTTCATTGCATCACATCAAGTTGAGATTATCATAAATCAAAAGAAACCCAATCAATTTTCTTATACAATGATGGATACACTCAAAAATAGACAGATCAGTCTTAGACAAGTCATTCATTTATGAAACTAGGCATATTGATCAAATTGGCTTCATCGCTTCAAATCAAGTCAATTTCTACTATATAGAATCTCTACCAAGTAGGTGAAAACTTGGTAAACATACGCCTCTTGTACTCAGCGCTCCATCTATCAATGCTCAATCTTGGCATCAATCCTTTCCTTCAGTTTGTACATATCTTTCAGTCACTTTCATGACACCTTGGTTCTTCTGAGAACCCTCCTGGCTTGAAACCGATCCAAAGTCATAACCTGGGGGCAATCAAATTAGATTTTTCCTCGCATTATGATTCAAGTCAGTCATCACAGTTTTCTACTAGGGGCATGGGTCCTCAATTTGATCACATCTTTGGCTTACAACAGAGTCAGTCATCTTGTCATTTCTGAAGGACAACTCACTACTGACACAAATAGGTGTTTCTCAACACCCTAATCAAAAGTGTTTCTTAACACTATCTTTGGACACATTTGTGTTTCTTAACACACATTAGATATCACAAACGTAAACAACAGATCGATAGCAATCAAACACATCACACTCACAAGCACAATGGTGTTTCTCAACACCCCTATACATATACACATCTAAAAACTTTGAAACTCGCTGAAGTATGCTGAATTTATCTTTGTATGTTGTCTATTTTCATTGATTTTCATTAATCTTTTCTTTGTCTACTTCTTGTTGGTGTGGTCCCAATGATCCATCAATGTCAAATAAACTGGGTGTATGTGATAAGAGATCCTTCTTTAAGGTGGAAAAGCCTCACATCCCTCGATCTTGTTTATTTGTATGCCAAGGTGAGGTCAAAACTATCTCCTTGACTATTATTACTCTGCTTGTTTACGCAAGATCACACTCATGGTTATCTTGGCTTTGAATGCCTTGATACTGGTGTACTCTTGCAACATCAACTAGAAAAAACATTTAGGTCATCTCAGCTTTTGTGCCCTAATGGTTATGTTAGTTTCTCAAATCTAATCTGATGAAAGTCATGTTCATATTATTATGGTCGCAGTGACACCAGTAAGGATTGTATCGACTCTGATGTTCCAAAAATGCTCAATGATGAAAATTTTCATTGCTAAAGCTTCAATTATTACACCTTAGGTTGCATTCATGTTAGTCTTGCATCTGCATCTGGATTCGGCATGCTGTTGAAATCTGCACAATAACTTTATCTCTCTCTAATGTGAATGATCTGAGGTTCTTATCAATCAATCTTCTCATCATCAAGTGGTCAGTTTTGTGTGAACATGACACCCCTTGCTAATGCGACTGTCCTGAATCCATTTTCAGGATTGAAATTGAAATCTGAAATGGACCACTTGCATAACCAATGGAAATCTCTCATGCTTTTCTTCTAATCAATCCATGTATCTTACTTTTGGTCAATCTCAGTCAAACATGACCTTTCATCAAGTACAGATTCTGTCGTAACCACTTGGGACTTATTTTTAATCAAATCAGCTTCTTCTTGCACCATGTTATTAATCAAATTGTTTCTCATCACTAGGGCACCTAGCCATATTTTGATTTCTCTCCCAAGGGGGCAGGATCAGGACATCAACATTCCAGTGATCACATCCTCAATCAAAACCACATCGCTTGGGGCATCTCAGCTTCATCGTATCAAATCAAGTTGAGATCATCTTAAATTAAAGGCAACCTAATCAATGCTCTTATACAGTTGTGAATACACTCGAAACCAGAAAGATCGGTCTTATACAGGAAATTCATTATTGAAACTAGATACATTGATCAAATTGGCTTCATCACTTCAAATCAAGTCAATTTTCTTGCTATTCAAATCTCTTAATGGAAATTAGTTTCATCGCTTCAAATCAAATTGGTTATTCATTCAAACCAATCAAAAAGTTTAAGAGTTCTTGACAGATGTCCAATTTCATCGCTTCAAATCAAACTGAGCATTCTCTTTATATCTTTTGATCGATCTTCATCCAATCAAGCTCGGAATCGATCTTCTTCTTCAAAAGAATGGTTTTATCACTTCAAATCAAACTATTATGGGTCTTCTCGCCAACAAGTCTTTGAATCAATGTGCTCATCACACATCAATTCAAAGAGGGGCAAATGTAATCACCTAAAAATAGTCATCAAAACCCTAGACCCCCAATCTCAACAATTAACCAAGAAACCCTAATCTTGATTATTCTAAGTCCTAAATCAAATAGTCAATTCATCAAATTTGAACTGATCTGACCTAAACCCTAGGTCCTAATTGATCATCTTACTTGATTAATTAATTAATCCCTAAAATCACATTACATTGGCAAATAAACCTTATGTTAATTATTTAATTGACATTCTAATATATTAATTAAATAAAATTACAAAATTGGAAATTAAATAAAAAAAGGGAATTAAATTAATTAATAAAAACAAATATACATTTAAAATCATTTAAATTATTAAAAATTCATATGACATCATCAAATCTAGTTAACTGATTTATCATTTGGAAACAATCCAGTTCCACTCAATTAACTGATTCTCCACTGTTTATCATCTTGGAAACATTTTAGTTAACTAAGAACTGAAGATGGAAGTTTCCAGAAAGACTCATCAGTTAGTTCAGTCAACTGACTCTCTCAACCAATCGCATCGCTCGCACATGGATTGTGCTTCTTCTATCAAATCTGAGCCACTCTTTTCTTTCGATCTTGTTGATCGATTCGAGAGAGATTTCTAAAAAGACACTCTTTTCCTTCACAGGGATCCTAACATTTTGATTATTGTTATTATACTCTATTTTTCATTCTAGCTTTCTTGCATCTTAGATTCAATTTCAATTAGCTTATTTCACTTTTGTTTAAGCATGCAAATCAATCCAACTTAGAGCACACTTTGTTTTGGGCTTAAAACTGAATCTCTCATATTTTTAATTTGTTTCTTTAAAACTGAATCATAAGTAGCTTGGATTAACAAAAATTCACATTTACATTTTGCATGTAGTTAATCAATCATTTAGATCAATCATCTAGATTAAATCCTTCATTTAGAACAGTGTGTAGTCACTGAGCTTGTGATGACCTGAGAGCAAGCTCATACTCCTGCCAGCTACTAGAAGGCAATGGATTGGTTTAGGTTAGCCTAGTGTTTTAAGGTTTTCAGATTTCTTGATTTCTAACCCGCAAACCATCTAATGATCTATTGAAGTGTGTGTTTGTCATGTAACTTGTAGGTACAAAGGAAATAACACAAAGAATAAGAGGTACCCATTTTTGTTGTTCCACTAGCCGCCATTCTTGCTGCGGTACCTATTGTTGAGGTAGTCATCCACCCCTACAGCTAAGACATCTGTGAAGACAAGATCCTTTACTAGATGGAGGGCCCTTTGGGATGAACCACGTGGGCTGACATGAGGCTTAATGACAGACCTTAATTTTCTCAGTAGTATATAATTTTTGTGACCATTCCATACTCTTTAGTACTTAACTGATGTATCCAATGTATATGGTTGTGCGGAATATGTATCTATCTGGTTATACATGTATTTAGTATCTTGTTCTATCTAGGGGTAATTAGTGACTTACAATCAACCTTGATGCTAATACCCACATCTCTAATTTTGTAACAATTTTGCAATGTAATTAATAGAAAAAAATAATTATATATTTATTTTATATTTTATATAATCAATTTTATAAATATATATAGTGTAAAACATGTCTAATTATAAAGGTTTGTATTTCACATTTTCATCTAAACTTTTAATTTATGGTTGAAGAATTATTTAAATACATACTTACCATATGATAATAAAATATATTTATGGTAATATAAAATTCAATTTCAAATTTTTAAATTCAATCATTGAATACAATATATTACTATATCTTCTATATTCATAATAATAACAAATTTAACATCTACTATAAATGGATTGGTAAACTTATTTATTGTACAATTTTTGACATATTCCATATTAAAAAATGATTTATATATTTGATAACATTTAATATTAAATTAAATTTAGATTAATTAATCAATTATACCATTATATGCAAATTAGATGTCTACTAATATAAATGAAATACTACTATTGTAAAGCTAATAAATCTATCTAAATGTAGCACAATGAAGATTACAAATGATCAAATGAAATTAAAACAAGTTTACCTTCACTTACCCATCGTAGCTTGTCTCCATTGTCCTCCTTGCCTTGATTTCTTCGATGTGTTGAGCTCTCAAATTTCCAATTGAAGCTCTTTGCCCAAGATGTTACCAAAGTGTGGAGATTGAGTGGATTTGTATGCAAAATGGCCTAAAGCTTGAATATGAAACTAATGGATGATGGAAATGGTATGAAAATGACTTCAATTTCTTGAGTAAATGCTTGGATGCTTGATTGCTTGATCTCTAGAATGCTTGAATACTTGAAAGTTACTATTGCCTATTACCTATTCTCTATTTTCTCACAAAGGAAGAATGGGGGCTCCTTTTATAGATTTTTGGAGGACTCAAGCCTAGGTGGAACAATCCTAGGGTGGGGATTGAAAGGTGGAAGATCCTAGGGTTTCTATTGACTTGGTTGAAGGGGTTGAGAGAAAGGGGGATGTAGTTGGAATGTGAGAGGAAGAATAAGGGGGATGTTTCTCCTATAGAGGAGAAGAAGATGGAAGGGAAAGACACATGTCAAGTGTCTCACAAAGGCCATTGAGAGGAAGGAGGAAGGACTTTTTCCTCACGAGGACTCTTGGTATAAGTGTCCCATGAGTCACCTTAGACTCTTTGAGATGGCTTGAGAAGCTACTTAGGAATAGGGATTGCTTTTTGACTTGGTGTAGGAGAAGACATGTGGTCATGAGACCAAGTCTTATGAGGCCACATAGCCCTTAGGAATAGGACATGTGTGGGTGAGGATAATGATTTATTAATAATTAATAATAATTAATTATTT
>MU228144.1:2121697-2142368 GCA_018584345.1 Thuja plicata | reverse complement strand
AATGATTTATTAATAATTAATAATAATTAATTATTTTAGCCAAGGTGATGTGTCAAGTGACTAGGTCTATGAGGTGGACTAGGAGGTTTAGTCATATTTAGTGACTGTGTATTTAATCACTTTAATGGGACTAATTTAGAAGACTTAGGTTAAGAAGAATAGACTATAATGAATGTATCAAATAAATTGAATAATTTACTTAATAAATATTAATTAAATAATAAATATTTAATTAATTCATCAAGTCAATATTAATTAAATAATAAATATTTAATTAATTAATTAGTGAAGCCTTTTTTTAGTGTATACATTTTGGCCCTCTTTGAAATAATGTGTTGGTCACATTGTTTCAAAGAAAAATCCAACTTTTTTCCCCTATCCTAGATAATGTCGACGAAAGAGACCTATGCATGCCCCCTCAAGAGATTGATTGACAAAATTTATGATGTGTTGTTTTTGTTGTTTTTTATTTTTTTATTTTTCAATTAATCTCACCAAAAGAATCAGAAGAAATGCGAGTGAAAACATGGTGAAAGAAAATGATTTTGATGGGTAGGGTCTACACACCAAGCAAAAATATGTCTGTAAGTTATACATAGGGCCAAAGAGTCCACTATAGGATCATTGTACACACTTTTCATTTGGAGATTGGAGCTTGGAGAGAGAGAAGAGCAGAGCTGAGAATATATCATTTCCATTGTCAGATCACCGCTTTCAGAGAGTTAGACGCTTCCAGAGGCCACCAGATTCTAGAGATCCGGTAGGTGATTCATCCTGCTTCATCAATTTGATTTATTTTTGAATGTTTTGATATGATTTTAGTATGTTTAGGGTAGATTCAACCATAGGTTAGGATAGGGAATTTTGTTTTTTTAGGCAAAAAACAAATGCACAGTTGCGGTGCATGTATGCGTAGCAACTAGCCATGTTTGCGCAAAAACTCCTATCATTTGAGCAGATCTAACAAATTTTTATGTGCTATGCATTTATGTAAAGATAGAATGTGGATAAAGTGACAAGTCAATTAGGTCAAACTTGATATCAATAATCCGATATGATCTGGTCGGTGTTGTATTTTGATTGATTTTTGTCAATATAGGCAACATTGTAGCATGATCTCTAGTAAACCATCTTGTTTGTAGATAATTGATAGAATTATCTATTGATACATGTGATAAAAATGTGTTCAATTGATAGATATGATAGATAGATAGATCTGTTTGATCAAAACCTAATAGTTTGATTTGTTGATTGTCGATCATAGGAGGATATTACTAACATCTTGATGTCATAGGAGAGGTATCACATTATGCAGGTCTGAGATCAGCACTATCAGAGACCGACAGAGTACTAATTGGGGCGATGAGATTATACCATGTGATTTACACACCCAAGATTTGGGTGAACCTGGTCATGCTAACTGCACTTGCTGAGAGATGGCACTCGGAGATGAGTTCCTTTCATATCCCGATAGGAGAGATGATAGTGGCACTAGAGGATGTTTATCGCATCCTACAACTACCATCACATGAGATTTGGTGCAGTACAATCGACATAGTGGTTTGGCTGAGTGTAGAGGAGTATTTGGTGGTGATGATATAGATGAGCCAAAGATCAGCTGGGAGGATATAGTAGAGTTATATGAGCCACTGCCGGTTGTTTTGGCTGAAGCAATCAGAGGATATGTCTATCCAGACTGGAGATCGCATGGATTCATAGTTGGATGGGGCTAGACATTACAGAGGATGATGGAAAAGGGGACCCATTTTTCTTGGGGGTGTTCTTGTTAGTACATCTTTATCATGATCTAAATCAGGTAGTATATCATAGGGGATCATCTTTATAAGTTGGTGTCACATTGCTTCATGTATGGGCATGGGAGCACATAGAGATCACATGACCCACAACTCTTAGATTCCAAGGCATTCAGCATCCATACATATTTCATTATGCATCTATCTAGTCTTAGTGTAAGCTGGGATGATTGGATTTTTGGAGATATACTTTTGACACTGTTGATTCTGTGATCTAGAGACCCTACCTGGGGTGTGAGCCATGGGAGGATGAGCATCATCTCAAATAATGTTTTGAGTCTCGATGGTTGATAGGGAGGACTCCCTATATCATAAAGAGGTAGATTGTTAGTAGGGTCTTGTGACAGTTTGGCAGGATTTAGGGGATGCCGCAGGGGGTGAAGAAGTTAGCACGCACCCACTAGGAGAGACGAGACTGGGGCCCTATGGTTTCATATGAGGTTGTGGGGCAGGAGTTCTTGGACATGCCATTTCAGGTATGGTCGATGAGATAGGGAATCATAGATCCAAACATGACTGTGGAGTATGAGAGATATCTGAGGGATCATCTGTTCCCTAGAATGAATGACCTAGTAGAGAGGCCACCATAGAGAGATCTTGAGGATAGATGTCAAGATAGGCAATGAGGCTGGGACACGAGAGGCCAAGGGGGAGGCAGAGGTGGCGATGATGATGGAGATGATGGAGGTGATGGTCCTGGTAGAGGGAGGGGGGATAAAGTGAGACCACAAGATTTGATGCCACCTCCAGCTAGATAGGTGGGACGCCAGCCACTTGCACAGATACCAGTAGTTGCCCCAAGACAGGAATAGGTACAGGTATAGGTACTGATACAGGTACAGATACTGATATCAGTAGATCCCATGGTACAGGCATAGGTAGGGATATAGGTAGGACAGGTACATGATGAGGAAGATGTGATACTTGTCTAGGAGAGAGTGGTATGGGGTAGATTTATATAGGATGACATATAGGACAAGCATATGCTCAATGTTGGGGATGATGTACAGATGCCAGATGTGGGGGCACAGGATGTACAAGTAGAGATGGATGTCAAAGGCTAGGATCCCTATTTACAGAGGGATGATGTAGAGGAGGAGGATATAGACATTGATGCATTGCTAGTCAGACTAGCAATGATATAGGTACAAGCTGACCGCATCCCAAGATTAGAGAGATAGGTGGAGAGACTAGAGGGGGAGGTTGCAGAGGCTATACATGAGTGAGATACCACCATAGAGTGGTTAGGAGAGGAAGAGACACTACTAGATGAGCTTGAGTCTACAGAGACATTGGGGCCTCATGCAGATAGTCTCTAGATGATGATGCAAGCTGGTAGGGAGATCACCTACTGGAGGGAGGCATACAGATAGGTTGTTTTGCGAGATCAGTATATTGGGAGCTTTAGAGAGAGCTCATATGCAGTTAGGATAGTAGCACATTAGAGACATGGGTTAGCGGGTAGTGTAGGTACATCATCACACCCATTGAGACCACCATTAGGTTATGGAGATCCATCAGCGGCATAGACTTCTATTGAAGCACATAGACATCGACAGACAAAGTCTGGAGGTAGTGGATCTTATCTTTTTGATATACACTTTGTATTTATGGCTTCATTGTATCATTATTTTATTATCATCGTAGACTTGATGGACAATTATGGACACATGGTTATTTTATGAGATATCATTGGAAATCTGGACATGTTATTTTTGTTTTATAGACTCTTGATGATGGACTTTCTATATGATGGAGTTCTATTATGATTACTTCTATGATGCATTTCTTATGATGATATATATATGTGGATTCTGACACATGCAGGATGTGATGAATGACTTTGATTATGCATTTTACTTTATGACTAGTAATTTAAAAATCTATCTCTATATGGATGCATAATAGTTATGATTTGATCATATAATGACTAATGGTACCTAAATGAATTTCAAATAGATGGATGAAATGCTGATGATAATGAACTTAATGAAAAACAAAAATGATATGTTGTAATGATATAAAATGAAATGTATAATAATGTTAGTAATATAATGACATATAATGTGATGAAATGACAACTATGATAAAATGAAATGATCAAAATATGCATGTAAATATAAATGGTTATATACAAATGAACAATCCTAATAAAGAAAAACTAAGGACATATACATAATGAACCATGACAAATGCTATATTTTTGTTATCCAGAATGTCCTCAATTTAAACAATAATGTGTCTGACACAAGAAGAATAGACAAAGAGAAAAGGTGATCTAAGCAAGATATCCTACATAACTATATAAAAGGAGCATGGGTATGCAAAAAAAATCTATTAAATGTAATACAAAACGATATGTGAAATGAGTATCTCCACAACTTCATGAAACATCTTAGAACTTCATAATTATTGGAATTTGATTTTCATCATTGAGCTCATTATGTTGCAAGAAGATGCAAGCATCATGGTATAATTAAACTAGGATGACCTGAGCACTTCTTGCATGGAGTTTAATATAGCAAACTTGACAAGCATCTAGGTATAATTGAACCAAGATGACTTGAGTTTTGTTTTCATAACAGAAAAGGAATACCCCCCCCTCCATTGAGGAACAAATATTTGGAGTCAAGGTATGTGTGGCATATCACCGTCAATAGTATTCGCATAACAACATGATTTGTATGTTGTCAATACTTAGTAAACAGATGAAGGCACTTACACACAGACACCCCAATTATTTGTTCCTCCGACTTCATTGGAAAATATCCCACAAACAACAATCAAAGAAATTATCATGTCCCATCTCGGCTATCTTAATCAATGACATATTTGGAGTTTTAAACTCATGTCAAAGCTATCCCGAGATAGCATAGGAATCATGATAACAATGAAATCTATATATGAATGCATAATCTATAATAAATCATTCTAACATACCTGCCATGAATATACATTTCTTTGCCAAAGATAGTGTTAATTTTATTGATCAATTTGGTCGATGTGATGTTGTTGCAAATGTATAGATAAGTGGTCACATTTTGAAAAATAGGTTCACAGATTTATGAATCATGATTAGAATAGAATTGTGTAAGAACAGTTGATTGTGTTTGCTTGTCTGGTGAAAAATACTCCATTCTATCCTCTAAGAGTTGTGACTATCATAGATCCACTTCCCAAACTAGGTCGAGGACATGCCCCTAGCTAGGCGATGGAATGACTTATTATGGGTGAAGAAAGACACACTGGACTAGGATGAAGACCAAGATAGTATAATGAGCTATGATGGGGTTTTATTAGGGATTTATACAATGGATAGGATAATCATGTATTGGTCATTTTATTATGATATTTACAAGGCGAATGGTGACTTGAATAGCCACATTATTATGGGTATATACAAATGGGATGATGTGCTAGAATAATCCTAATAGAGAGAGGAGCTACCTTGTCACAAATGGTGCCTGTTTCTAGGTTTTCACCACATGCTTCTGATTTTTTGACTTTTTTGATTTTTTTTAATCTCTTTTATGAATTTTTTGACTTTTTTGATTTTTTTTAACATATCCCTTGCACTGAGATCTCAAGCATAAAACCTTTTGAGGTGCATGTTTTTAAGAGGCTCATCCAAGAGATCTCCCTCAAACATAGACAATTGATAAGCTTCAGAGCCATAAACTATTGTAATCACAAAAGGACCTAACTAGTTAGGTTCAAACTTGCCCTTCTTCTCACGATGTTGCTGATTTTTGGGATTCTCACGAAGAACTAGATCACCCACCTGAAAGTCTATAGGTTACACTTTACTATTATAATAACGAGACATCCTTTGCTGATATAATTTCAAATGATCAAAGGCTCTTTGACAACGTTCATCCAAAACTTCTAATTCAGTTAGTTGTGCAACTCTATATTCTTCATCTAGAATCAAATCTTTCAAGGACACACGAAGAGAAGGTAACTCAACCTCAAGGGACAGAACAACTTCAGACCCATAGACAAGGGAATACGGTGTGGCTCCAGTGGGATTAAAGATGGAAGTGCAATAATCCCATAGGGCAGGATTCAATTGGACATGCCAGTCACAACCAACATCATTGACAGTCTTTTGAAGGATTTTGACAATGGTTTTATTAGAAACCTCAGTTTGACCATTATCTTGGGGATAATAAATGGTGGAATAATGGTGGGTGATGTAGAATTTAGCACATAGTTCATCCATATCTTGATTTTGGAATTGCTTCCCATGATCAGTAATAAGATGCATAGGGATACCATATCTGCAAATGATATAATTAAGGATAAACATGGAAACCTGTTTAACTATGGCATTGATCAATGGAATGACTTCAATCCACTTGGTAAAATACTCCATTGCGGTTATAATGAAATTATGGCCATTATAATATGGAGGGTGAATTGTGCCCATGAGGTTGAGTCCCCACTGACTGAATGATAATATTGTTGTAAAAGGATGAAGCTGTTGTCCTGGTGCATGAATAAGATTCCCATATATTTGAGATTTCTTACATTTCCTAGCAAAATAAAAGGAATCTGTCTCCATAGTAGGCCATTAGTAACCCATATGCATGAGCTTCTTAGCCAAGGAAGGACCACTCGAATGTGTTCCAAAAATACCCTTGTGTACGTCTTTTAAGGTAGTTTGAGCTTCATCATGTTCAAGACATCTTAAGAGAGTACCGTCAAGACCTCATTGATACAGGGTGTCAGATATTAGGAGATAGCGGGAGGTTTGGCGTAAAAAGGTTTATTTTTGGTTTCTAGATAAGTCAGGTGGAATGATATTGTCTTTTAGGTAGGAATATATATTTCCATAGGTAGGGGAATCTTGTCTAATAATATGACATGATACTTGTATCAGGATCATCGTATGTAGGATAAGCCAAAGATTCCACTAAGAACTCAAAATGGGCTTTGGTATCTTCCCCATCAAATATAGAAGAAATTGTTTCCACAGCGTCTGTAGCCTTATTTTCATGTCTTGGAATTTTCTCAAAGGTAATGAGTGAAAAATATTGCTTAAAGTCATCTATCATATGCTTATATGGTAACAACTTGTCATCTTTGGTTTGGTATTCATTATTTGATAATCAAATAGGAGTCTCCATAGACATTCAATTTAGTGAGTTTCCATTGCATAGCCATCTTTAATCCAATCATCAAAGCTTCATAATCAGCTACATTATTTGTACAAGGAAGAGTAACTTGTAATACTTTGGTATTGTATATCCTTATGGTGTAACAAATAACACTCTAGCTCCCGGACCATGCTGAGTATATGATCCATCAAAGTACAATTTCCATGTTTGTGTAGATAATGTCAAGATATGCGCATCTAGAAATTCTATATATATATAGGTTGATCATTTGTTAGTGGTGCCTCGACTAATTGATCTACAATTACTTATCCTTTAATAGCCTTCTAATCTACATACTCAATATCAAACTCACTAAGAAACATAACCCACTTAGCCAATCTTCCTGTCAATGTTGTCTTACTCAAAAGGTATTTCAAATGATCAATCTTTGCAATAAGCTTGATGGAATGAGACAACATGTAATGCCACCACTTCTATGAAGAAAAGACCACTGCTAGACATGTTCATTCAATTGGTGAATAATTGAACTCATATCTCACAAGGGTGCGACTGATGTAATATATAGCCTTCTCTTTTCCTTCTTGATCTTGTTGGGCCAAAAGAGCTCCAAGCGAGACTTCTATAGCTGAAATATAGAGTAAGAGTGGTTTGTCTGGAATTGGTGACATAAGAGTAGGAGGATTTTCTAAATATTGCTTGATCTTAGTGAAGGCTTCTTCACACTTATCATCCCACTTGAATAAGATGTCTTTATGTAACAGGTGTTGAAAAGGATGACTTATGTCTTCTAATTGAGAAACAAACCTTCTGATTGATTGGAGGCATCCTTGTAAAGATCTTAATTGAATTTTATTCATAGGTGAAGCCATCCCCATGATCACATTAACTTTTTCTGGATCAATATCTATGCCCTTAGCTGAGACAATACACCCTAACATTTTTCCCGATGTAACCACGAATGCACATTTCTTTGGATTGAGTCTAATCTGGTACTTTTCCATTCAGGTGAATATTCTATCCAACACTCTTAAATTACCATCTTTGTTCTTGGATTTTGATAGTATATCATCAACAAAGTCCTCCATTATGGTATGCATCATGTCATGAAAGATTGTGGTCATAGCCCTCTGGTAAGTCGCACCAGCATTTTTGAGCCCAAAAGGCATCACATTCCAATAGTATGTGCCCCAAGGACATGTAAAAGCAGTCTTTTCCTGGTCTCCTAGCACAATCTTGATCTGGTTATAGCCGGAAAACCCATCCATTAAGGATAACATCTCACGCCCAACCATCAAATCAACTATAATATCAATGTTAGGAAATGGAAATTCATCTTTAGGACAAGCCTTATTGAGATCTCAAAAATCTATGCAAATCTTGATAGACTTGTCTGACTTGGATACTGGTACAATATTGGAAATCCACTCAGCATAATCAATGGCTCAAATGGATCCAACATCCAGTAATTTCTTCAATTCTGCTTTGACCATAAGTGCAATATGAGGATGCATTTTTTTGAGTTTTTGCTTTACTGGCTTGATTCTTGGTGCAATAGACAAATGATACATAATAATATTAGGATCTAGCCTAGACATATCAGCATAAGATGAGGTAAAGTTGACCTGACTCTCTTTGAAAAACTATGAAAAGGCTTCTTTTTCTGATTCTATTAAGGATGCTGCTATTTTCAGAATATGTGGGGACTCCTCTGTTCCAATATTGAGAGGCAATGTTGGTTCAATAAGTATTACAGATTGCTCTTGATACATATAATTGGGGAGAGTGTCAATCCTTCCATCTTCAGGCACCTCAAAGAGGTTTTCACCCTCAGATACGTCTTTTCTTTTTACTTTTTTAGGATCTAACACTACCACTGAGTGGTTTTCACCGTTAGATCTATTGATTATTTTCACATTTTTACAAGTGAAAGGATTGGCACCCTCTCCAAAATAATCCATGTCATTGAGTTCTATTAGAAATCTTGATTTATGATCCCCTAGTGGTAGATGATCTCTGATTCCAAGATAGTCTATAATTGCATCATAATTATGGAAAACATCAAGTTCTAGATAATTGGGAGAATCCCAAGCTATAAGCTTAGGGTGGATAAGGGGTATTGGATCATTTGGGTCAATTTCAAAGGTTGAGATGGTATGGATGGAAAATTTCTCAAAGTTTATGATTGTAACGGCAAGGTCTATTTACATACTCTCGTCTAAATTATCTATCACAAGATAATTATCACTTTCCTCACAATCACCAAGAGTAGTATCATGCGAATCTAATCCTAGTGGTTTTGTCCTTGAACTCTTCCACTCATCATAATCATTACTATAGGTATGAACAACATCAAATCCTATCTCTTCAGGATAGTCAGATAATGAATCCAATTCATAAGCATTAGAATCATCATCATCACCCCTAAGTCTGTTAATGATTTTTGTCGCTATATTTTGTTTTTCTAGATCTACATACATGCCATGTTTTCTAAACTCTAATGTAGGAGCCTTATAATTCTTGTAGAAATGTGTAATCTTTTCTTTACCTTTAGATTCCTTTGGTCCTGTTGACGGGACTTTGGCAACCGGGTCCACCAACAAGTGTAAGTTGTCACCGGGTACCGGGGTACCATCCAACTTCACCTACAAAGGTTATTTAGGGAAATGAGATTCCCTGGGCCTCCAAGCACATGAGAGTCAGGTCTTGAGAGTATGGGGCTCAGTTGGGAGATGTGACTATTTTTGAGGGGGATAGCTGGTTATCTTCAAATCGTTCTCTCTGGGGATTCAAGCAAGTAGGGTTTCTTGCAAGCGCGTGTTCACTTAACAAATAAAGTTCAAAAGAGGTACTGCAGAGTTAGAAACATTTTCATCTACCTATAGTTATGCTCAAATGTTCAAGACATCAACAATGGTCTAACAAACTACACTAAATATCGAAGAAATATACAACCATCAGTTCATATTTTATTAGTAGCAAAAGGAAATGAGGTCATTAATCTAATTTAACTATCAGAGAAAAGGAAATGGAGAACATAAATCATAAAATTTTGTTAACCCAAAAGATAGAATGTCAACAACAGTATTGAGAAAACTCTTCCTTCTTCACTAACATATCTTCTAGCAAACACTGGTGCGTGGTATAATGGTGTCTCCAAGGGAGAATTTAACTACTAAAAACTTAGAAACTATGGAGCATTGAGCTCTGCAACTAAGAACTGAGAAAACTAGATTGGTATTAACTTGTGGACTGCAAAATCATCAATTTCACCGACCCTTGGAAAGAGGTCGGACTTACTATTTATACACATCTTTCTATCTAGCCCTAGCCCTAATTTACCTTGCACTTTACAATAAAATATATTATCCGGTGGCTGGTACTACTTGCACCATGTTACAAAATACCTCGAGACGGAGAAGGTTTTACATGTCATAAGAATAAGACAAGATGGATGGAGTGGAAGAATCAGCCTTGAGAAGAGAGCTGGAAAGGAGAAGGAAGAAATCTGATCCCGGGGATTGAGGCTACATGCTCATAAATGGGAGAATGGCACCCTGTCTCCAATGTGCCAGGTGTACTTCTGAAGTGGCATCTCGGGAAGACCATCTGTCAAAAACCTCCCATTGAGCTGACATGTCTTGTAGCGGTTACCTACCTTCTGACGCCCTTTATTAACTACCTTGAAAGTGACTGGTCGACCTTGGGGACCGAGACATGGGCCACTAAAAGAATACAAAATTTATGATCTAAAACTCTGAGATATGGGAACTTGCATTCCAAAAGAATAAAGAATACAAAAAACTTAGGTTTTCTCTGGCCCCCGGATAATTTTTATTGTTTCTTAGTGTCATTGAAGGTCTTGAGGAGACGAGAAATTCCATCTTCATCGATGTCTTTAAGGCCAGCCTGCCGGTACTTGGCCACCTCAATCTGTTCCCCCAGTTCTGGAACATTTCCCTTAAATTCATTGGCCATGTTTGCCGCATTGTGGCCACTGAGCACCATGTGAGTTATTCGCATGATTGTTTCTTCGTCTATCCCCTCCGGGGATTGATATCTCAATTCCATTAATTCATCAAATTTACCCAAAACATACTCCTCTGACGTGCATGTGTCAATGCTAAATGGATCAGCTTCGGAGACCTTCAAAACAAAAGACTTGTATAAATTGAAAGAATATTATACTACATTGACCTTATCCCATAGAGTCCCCACCAGTTGCTTGAGTACCCCCAATGTGAGGTCAAGTCTGGAGTGTTGGGTCCTCACAAAATCAAATGACTCTTCCCCTAGAATTCCAGACTTGGAGACAATCTCTTCTCTGAGGCCAATGAGTTCTTCTAACTCAACCTTCCATGCCTCATAATTCTCAATGTCCCCCTCCAATATGCTGATGATGGTTTTGGCCTGGTGTAAGATGTGGTAGGCTGCATATAAATCTGGGAGTGTAGACACCAGGAAATGTTGGATGTTTCCCAACTGCAAGGAAACCCATTCATCAACTGCTTGGGCCTTCTTCTTCATTCCCTATAATGAGTCTATATCACTTTACAAAAGTGGTGCATCTAATGTAGAGGCCCCCAGAGGAATAACGCTAATGGGTCTGGTGAGCTCAGTCAGTAACCCCATGAGGTTTGCATTTTTCTCCTTTTTTGCCTTGAGCTTTTGGGCCTGTTTTTCGTCATGAGCCTCCACTACCTTGGCTACTTCTTTTAACAGGTCCAATTCACCCTATTTTCCTCTCTTCCCCAGCAACACCTCTATGAAATTGTAATCTCTGACCTTAGCTGTTGCCTCATCTGCGTCTGGGGAAGGTGTCATGATTACTGCGACTGTTTCTCCGCCTGGCTCGGTCTGAAGAGTGTGGACTGTCCAGGATTTCTTAGCCTTCGACAAGTTCTGTGCTTGAGACATCATCTCTACCAAAGAAATATGGGCTCTAGGTGTTGATGGGGCATTTCTCTTTCAAGATTCTACCAACCACTGTGGTGGTCGGGGTGGCTTGGTAGCCAAAATCTATTCCTGTGACCTCTCCCCGATATCCTGTTGTGCCCCTTCAATGGTATGAGTCTCCTCCAGCTTCTTCCCTGTGTTCCTCGACTCACTGGTGATGTTTTCTTTGGTGGTACTGTATATTTTTCCCCGCCATCTATATCTTCAGTAGTATTCGGGTCCTCGTTGGTTCCCCCAGGGTTTTCTTCTTCTTCCTATTGCTGCTCTTCCTCAGCTTCTATTGCTGGGGTGTTTTCTTCTGCCGATATATCCTTAGGTAGTGGGGGAGGCAATGGGAAAAGGTTCGACATTTGGGCTACAGTGATTACCTCCCTAAATATTTCCTTTGGGAGTGGCATCTGGAACACGGTGGTTGGGGTCATGGTTGTTCCTGTGGGTCCAGTTTCCCCAGTCGATGCCATTTGTTCACTTTGCTTCTGTTGCCCTGAAACTCCCACATCCTATATCTTTGGGACTTTGGAGGAGATCTCTTGCTCTATCCCCTTTTCTTCTTCTACTTGTTCCTCCTACTCCTGTGCAGGTTCCTATTCTGGAGCTTCCTCTTGCTTTGGGATTTCAGCCTCCGGCTGTACAATGTCTCCCTACAAATTCCCAAACTCGTTAGTTCTAAAAACACCATCAAATTCTTCCTAAGGGGGAGGATTGGTCGGGACATGAGTGGGCTCTGGTTCCTTTTCTGGCTCTGAGGAGTTGAAAGAAATGATTTCTACTTGTGGGATCTGAGGCATCCCTAGATCCAGTTCTTCCTTTGGCTTTGGATTAAGCATTTTCTTCTGCCTGGTGACCAGAGGAGGCCCCACATCCCTTAGGGTTGCCTGCTCCTCTTCTGGATCTACTCCTATCACCTTGACCATTAGTGCTGCTAGTGTAGGGGAAGAGGGAGGACAGACAGGTCTGGTCATGAGCACTGAAGTAGCCAACCGTGTGATTAATTTATTCCTCATCTGCTTGGAGGCCGCTATTGACTGCTTCAGTTGTTATTTTATGGGGGTCTCCTGTAGAGTTGGAGTCTCCATTATTATTTTTCCCCTATCTTCTCCTTGTGAAGAAGTTTTGGCCTTGGAGGTCAGCTTTGGTACCGCCGGGCAGCCCTGCGGGTACTCCTAGGGCATACTCTCTTAAAATATTCATGGCTGCACTTGACCACGTTGTGAGTAAATTCCTCAATAGTGGGCCCCTCCTAGGCATTCCAGTCTGCCGGTGGGAGGGCCAACTTATCAATCCCCTTTGCCTTGTACTGGGGGTCTATTGTGGGTCCAACATCTGAGAAGTTATCTGGAAATTTCCAGAGCTTCAACCTTTCCATCATCCCCATGGTCATCCAGACGTAATGCCAGATCTGGACTTCAACATCATCTTGGAAATCTTCCCAGAAGTCCTCCATGTGATATTGGTGGGGCTCTGATGCCCGGGGAAGTGCCAGTGCAATCTTGCCAAGTGGATCAAAGTTCTTCCGTGCTAGATAGAATTTTGCCAAGTTTAGGCTCTTGAGTTCACTGTCTGCCTCCTTGGCTACGGCCAGACTACACGAGTAATTCCTAAAAGTGATTGGGAATGGAACATTTGTCACCTTCTTTAAGGAATATAAGGCATACAATTCCATCATTTGCCTGCAATATTCCAAGAGAATTATCTTATTCCCACAATGTTTGGGCAACAAGTAAGGTTTCTCGGAGAAGCCGGTTACCCTTATGTATGTATACATCTAGAATTGCATGTAATAATAGCCATAACTTCTAACCAGATCCATTGCCTCCTTAGAGAGGTGGTACCCTGCATCTCGAGTAGGTGTGAGTAGGTTGTAGTAAACAAAGGCGTTGTTCACCCGGAAAAAACTGGGGAAACTAGCCTCCCATTGGATTTGTGGGAAATAATCCTAGGGAGCCTTCTGACCTGGGCTGACCCCAAGTACACCTGATGTGAGAAACCTATTGGTGGTGGGTTGTTGTTGTGCTAAGGCCCAAAGAACATAAGAAGTCATATAGAATTGGTGCTTTTGGGCCACCTATAGGAACTGAGAATCTACATGGTTAGAAATGATGGTGGCCCAATCAAAGTATTCCCTGTTGGTGGTGATGCCAAGCAAAAAGTAGTATATCCATCCTGTGAACTCTCGGGGATGGGGTTGCCCAAAGACCCGGCATAGTGCTATCATCCCCATCTGGATGCTTTCTTTAAACTCAAACCGGCGATCTCTAGCTTCATTTTCTTGGGGTCCCTCTTTAGAGTCTTGAGCCAATGATTGTTCATGTATTGTCGGGTTATGACCTCCAGCTATTAAAATTGCGCTAAGGCATTGGCTCTGGTAATGATAGTTGGGTTATCAAACTGAGGAATCCCCAACCCTACCCAAAAATTTGTGGCATCAAGAGACACCATGGGGGTGGGATATCCGGTTGGGACCGGGGCTGCGAGCATGACAGCCCAGATGGAAGAGTTGTAATGTGCTGCAAGTGTTAGAATGAGTTATGGGGCCTACACCGAGCATGGGAAACAAGCAGCCTTTAGGATCCTAGAATCCCCGATGTTGATCACCAATGGATCCCCGGACTATCGCTAAATGTACATTATTTTAACCAGGGCCTGCATCTTGGGCCACATTTCGACGCTGGTTTTGGTAATTAACTGAACTTAGGACTCAATCTTTGATCCCATAATAGCACTGTCCTTCACATACTTCATGCTAAGAGGAAATTTTTCTAAGGCTCTTTCCATTTTAGATCTGATGGTTGCCCTGGTGACCACCATGGAGGGAAGTTCCAAACTTTCGGGTGGTGATGATGTGGAAGCCTCAGACATGATGAAGGCATGTTACATTAAAAACCTACAAGGCAAGGAGACTGTTAGAATTTATAGATAAATAATATGGGATCCAGAGATCTTACCACCAAAGCATGTCCTTTTCCTGAAAAGTTAGTTTAGGTCCAAAATTCCAAAAAGTATATATATAATAAAAACTTGGAGAATTAACCAATATTCAGGCCCGGGGGTTTCAACATACTTGACGAAAGTAAGATGTGGGCTGGTGAAGACAAAAGACCCAGGATTTGGAAAAATAACCATTGGAAGATGTGTGAAAAGTGAGCCGTCAGGCCCATGTGGATGTCACGTGGCTATGCAATAAATGGGGAGTTATGGCCACGATGATGCCAACTGTTCAAATGCATAAAAAGTGGAGGCCACTTGGGCAATCTTGAATGTATACATGGGACATAAATGAAACATAGAGGTTGACATGGCTGAGGAGAGAGAAAACCACTTGGTTGAAACCAGCCAAGAGCCGAGTTTCAACCAGGTGGTATTCTCCCTGAAATGAGATTGCAGAATGGAAAATAGACAAAGCACAATGAGCTCAACGCAAGATTAGATGAATACATAGAAAATATACATCATATTTATAACAGAGCCAAAAGGTATATACATGAAAATGGAAGGATATACACTAAATACATCAAATTTACATATCAACAATAGACGCAGAGCAGCTACCCTAAAACAAAGCCAACATGTACAAACATATACATTATCTACATTATCCTACACTTGCACAAAGGGTGGAAAACCCTCAGGCAGAGCTAACCCACCAACGGGTGGCAAACCAGACGAAGGACGTAGAGAAAAATGAAAACAAAACCAAGCAAAAACACCAACAAAACACAAAAAGCTGAAAAATGAAGGAAAGAAACCAGACACCGACCTGAAAATATGAAGGAAGCAAGGAAGACAAGGTACCTTAGGCACTCTGCAATGACTTCCACCTCCAAATGATCACCAATCGACACCAGAAACCAACTGCAATTACTCAGAACAACTCAGAACTACTTCACACTTAATCTCACTCAAATATCCTAAGTGTTTTAACCGTGGTAACTGTGAAAATGACAGGTGATTTCTATTTATACCCAAGGTGAAAAGCAAGTTACCTTTCCTTCCGCAAACTCTAAAATAGGCAGACCCCCAGACTCCAGGCCTGGGGATTCCGTGCGACCATACCTTATTACAAAAAGAAGATATCATGGTAGAGAATCTTGGAGTCCAGAGTCCAGCTCCTAGACAAGGAATGACAAACCCCAGGACTGGGTCCCGGAGACACGATAGAGAAAACACAAAGCAAAACAAACACTGCAGGAAAGAAAAACTCAGAGAAGGAAAACAAAAGAAACAAAGGCAAAAAAGACAAGGCAAGAGCCAGAAGCAGAAAACACAAAAAAAGGGGGACCCAACATTTTGCACACAAAATGTAGGAATAGGGATGCAGGGCATAACAAATGGTGACTATCTGGGACGAATGCCTTAGCACATTCGATAACTATAGAATCTCTAGTTAGCAAAACAGGAACAAATCATTACTCACAACATTTTACTTGTAAAGAGAAATATGTTTGAGAAAATCTAGCCATACGCAATTTAGTCCAGGATCCTTTCATCAGTGGTGAAGTGTGTGCTTTGGAAGGAAATCAAGCTGATGACCTCTGGGAGAAGCAAAGAAGAGGCACTAAGTATATCAAACCCCAAAGTCATCAAATTTTCTCGTTTCTCTCAGAGACCATAGTTTCATCCCCATATCCATTTTTCCTTGTTATTTTGTACGTTTATGGGTGGGAGGGTGGTACTTCTTTCACCATCAAGCTTAAGCTTAGCTAAATTTAATGGTGGTAATTCTTTCATCCTTCCACCCACCTTAGTTTGCTAAATAGGGAAGGAAAACTCTGGATTCAAAAATAATCTTTTAAAAGTTCAGACTTTGGTCAACCAACTAGTGCAACCGATCTACCCTCAATGTGTCTGATTACTTGTTCCTTAATCTTTTATTTCACTGACTACCAGATTTCTGGGGATAAATCTGATGAAGATTACTCATAATTCACTACCAAACTTGCAAAATAACCCCAGACACTAGACCAATTCCATCGTGCTAACAATAGATTCCTAAGTTCACCGACATGCTAAAGACAATACCCCAGAAACTAGATGTTATGCGAAGCATACCAGTCCTCACAAGAGGGGGAGAAAAAAATGCTGGGGCCCAAAAAAAAGAAAGCAAGGAAAGCAAGGATAAAGCAAAAGAAAAGAGCGGTCCCAGAGGATGACCAACAAGACTATTTACAAGGCAAGGTACCTCTCTACGAAGCACCAAGAAAGAAATATTTACAAGCAAGAGAAATTTACATAGGATACAACTTTGGGAAAATTGGCCTTATTCGATGTAATATTTGAGAAACTGTCCATTGATGGGCAATGGGATAGGTTCTCTAGTCATGGTGTTAAGGCGATAGGTATTTTCCCCACAGATCTCTGAGATTAGGTATGGTCTAAGCTAGAGCCATTGGAACTTGGTGTGCTTTCCTTTCTTTTCCCAGGCCTTGTCCCACAAAAGGACTAAGTCTGAAATCTGAAAGGCCTTGTATTGGGCTCTACAGTTAAACCATCATTTTACCACTAATTGGTGACACACAAAATTTTCAAGGGCTGCATCTCATTGTTCTTCCATCCACACCAAGTTTAGGAGTTGAACCTCCACAATATTGTCCCGGTTACTGAATTCCTACATAAACTGCAAAATTGGGATCTGTAAGTTGATTAGGAACACTGGGTTTTAGCTGTAAACTAGATGGAATGGGGATGTTCCCAAGGCGACCTTAATTCAAATGCGATTAGCCCATAGAGAAAATCTCAACTTTTGGTGCCAATCCCAGGGATTCTATTCTAGCAGGTGTTTGATTTTTGTTCATTGATTCAACAACACTGTTCCCCTAGGGGTAATAGTTGCTGGAAAAATTTAGAGTGATCTTCTGATCATAGGTCCATTCAAGTAGTTGCACCAAAGAGAACACCGAACCATTGTCACACACTATAGCAAAGGGCATTCTGAATCTTGTGACGATGTTTTCTTCCAGGAATTTGATAACTACATATCCCTTGTTGTTTTTGCAAGGTATGGCTTCAGACCATCGGGTGCAATAATCGGTTGTAGTTAATATGTATCGGTGGTTGGCAGATGAGTTGGGGTTGATTTCCCTGATAAAGTCAAATGCCCATTGGGCAAAAGGCCTAGCCTCAAAGATTGGTTGTAAAGGCATAGTAGGGTTACGCTCACGATGTGCTACAGTTTGGCAAGTATGGCACCTTCAAAGGATCTGATGGGTGGTGGCATTAGCTGAGCCATGCCCGGCTCCAAATTTCCCATGGAATTCTTCAATCATTTTCATAGCTTGGTCCCTATCAATGCACTAAAGGTACACTCCCTCGTAATTCCTACGGTAAAGCATGAAGTTTTTGATCATGAAGTGGGCACTTTTCATCCATAGGGAACAACATTTGTTGGGAGGTAATCCCTTTGGGCATCTGTTATTTAATAATAAGTACACCAGATTGGTGTACCATGGGTCTCGAGTGATAGAATCCACTATGTATGTTTGGCATTTTATATAGGGAGTCTCTTCTGCCATCGCTTGACTTAGTCCCTGGACTCGGACTATTTTCATGGGTTGCATTTCTAGGTCGTATTCCTAGAGGATGGTCATCCATTTCCTCCATCTCTCACCTAATTCACTCTGCATCAACAAAGATTTCACAACTTGGTCTGGGATGATAGCATGCACCTTGCTCCGAAGAATATAATGCCAGAATTTCTTCATGACACGCACAAGAGAAAAGGCCTAGTTTTCTAATGATGAATACCAGACTTTGGTGTTCTTAAAGGGGGAGCTCATAAAAGCTATGGGTCGTTCTTCCCCCTTGACGTTTTGGGTCAATACTGTCACGGCAGAATGCAGCAAAGCGAAGGAGTAAATGTAAAATGGGAGGGAGTAGTCTGGACTGGCCAGAATGGGGGCCTCCGTTATCATTTGTTTAATTTGGGAGAATGCCTATTTCTCCTTAGGACTCCACTCAATCTTGGTATCCTTTTTCATCATCTCATTGAGTGGCTTGACTATCTCGATGAATCTAGTGATGAACTGTCGGACAAAGTTGATCTTTCTGAAGAACGATCGCATCTCTTTCTTGTTTCCGGGCATTTGCAAATTTAGCAACACTTCAACTCTCTCAAGGTCAATGGATATACTCTTCTTGGAGACAATATGCTCGAGAAACTTCCCTTTAGTGACCCCGAATATGCACTTCTTGGGGTTGAGGGATATTCCGTATCGGCGACATCTCTCACAAATTTGGGCGAGGTGGGTGGAGTGGTCACGCCTGTCCTGGAAAAAGATGGTCAAATCACCCATGTAGATGATTATGCACCAATTTACAAGGCCTTCAAATGCAATGTCCATAGCCTTTTGAAATGTGGCCCCTGCATTAATCAAGCCAAAGGGCATCCTCTGATATGCAAACGTTCCCCACTTGGTGGTGAATGTCATTTTGTCTCTATCTTTGTATTTAACCATAAATTTCTTGTATCTAGAGTATCTGTCCAAGAAAGACATCATTTGGGATCCATTCACTATTTGCAACACCTCATCCAGTGAGGGGAGAGGGTGATTATCCTTCTTTGAGGCTCTATTCAAGTTTTGAGAGTCCACGCAAAGGCAAATTTCACCGCTCTTCTTTCTCACAGGGACCAAATTGGAAACCCACGTAATATTCCAGATTGGAAAGATTATCTGGGCTAATAGCATTTTTTCCACCTCTTGACAAATCAGATGCTCGATCAACGGGTTGATTGGTCATTACTTTTGCTGAAAAAGCTTAGCATCAGGTTTCAGGGGTATGGTATGAGTCATAATGGATGTGTTGTATATTTTCAAATCCTCATAACCCCATGCGACCACATCTATGTATTCTTAGAGGACTGCGAGAATATTTTCCTTCTCTTTAGGGGAGCAGGAAGTACCAATGTGTATCATCTTTTCTTCACCGGGCTGGCTGATGTTTACTTTCTCAAAATTTTCTCCCTTAGAGGAGGACGATATCTTTTCCCGGCCCTGAAGGTCCGAGTCGAAGATACGTTCAAGTGTGACCATCCCCTTTGGGATGGTGTTGGTAGGTAGGTCCATGCTCCCATCATCCTCATCACCCTGTCTAGTGTCATCATGGTCTCGTTCCTCCACTATCTGGTCCTTGAAGACACCAACACTGGCCATGAAGGCCAGGATATGTTGATCATCCTCAAAAACCTAAAAGTGGGTGACATTATCTAGAATGGACAGGGTGGGGATCATTTCAATAGAAAATATCTAGAGTTGTGAGCTGGCCATGGGCTCAAGTGTGTTGGCAGAAACAGCGAGGGCATCTGGGACATAATTCTATCGCTGGGGGATAAGATCAATGCCAAAGGCATCAAAATCTTCAATAAGACTCCATGCCCAATTGCAGTATGCAGCCAGCCTTTTATCATGACAGGTATACTTGTGTGTGTGTAATTGGGTACCTATCAGAAGAAACACAAACACTCAATAGATCATTATATTAGCATCATGGGGTTAGTAAAAACATGAAAAGCATAGAGAACCCACTAAAATTGATCTATTGCCTGCTAACTAGGAGGAGTGTGATTGATAACATATCAGCCCTCAGAATATGCTATCGAATCAGTGACTAATACAACCTAGCATGAAGGATTTTGATTAAAAGAAAGCTAAATGATGACAAAACATGTAAACTAGCTTCAAAATATGAAATAGGAACAATGAACTAGCATGAGATGAAACATGAAATATAATTCTAGAGATAATCTAGCAGCATAACAATGCAATTTTGATCTAAGATGAAGGCTTATTT
>MU228144.1:2090913-2108146 GCA_018584345.1 Thuja plicata | reverse complement strand
TTATTTAATTCATTTAGAAATATAGGAATTAATTATTTAAACAATTAAATTGTTTTTTAATAATTAGAGGACTATAGCCATTTTAATTAAATTAAATAGGCTAGGGGAATGGGTTGAATGCAAGTGAGTACTTGATTTAGGGATTATTTAATTTCTTTATAATTAAATAATATAGCCATGTTTGATTTTGATTTGATCTGATTGGTCGAAATTGATTTGAATTGTATGGCTATAATAGATAATATAAATCAGTGATAAAAATCACCTAGGACATTAAATTGATTAAAAGAAATATGCCAAGAAGTAATAGGGTCGTTTGGACATAAATCGAGGGTATGATCACACTTAGGGCAAATAGGGTCTATAGTTGCGACAGACCGAATTTAGGTGGTTACAATACTGACTCTAGACCTATTTGACAATCAACTCTGAATCACCTAGAGCCCGGAGGCGGGTGATTCCTTTCCTTAATGCAAACAGGAGTCCAAGGACCAAAGCCTCATACACTGTAACATTGTTTGTGCAGTTGAACTGCAGTCTGTAGGATGCGAGGAAGGATTTCCCTCATGGGTTCATTAATTCTACTCTGGCCCCACAACCCTGTTTGGACCGAGACCCGTCAAACTTAAGGGTCCACAAATCATTGCTTGTAGTCTGGAGTTGGGGAGATGGAGTAGCTTTTGGATTATTCTTGGGAGACTTGGGAGGAGCATCCTCCTGTACTGGTGGTGCATGTGTGAGGTTTTCCCCCAGAGTGATTTGGGGTTGAGATCCCCAGTGAAATGGTACTGAAGAAGTGCTTCTGGTAGGAATACTAGATTCTGGGGAATCAACTGTGTTCTTTGTTCCGAAAGGTGTCAATGTGTCGGGTAGCGACGGAAAGGCAAGGCTCACACTCTAGCTCTGAATGTTTCTGATAGTGTACCCGGCACCAAGTGCCATACAAGAGTGTAGCAGGGGTCTCTATGGCACCTTGAGAATTGACTTCAACCCTCAACTTTTCTTCTAGGTCTTGGATTCTCTACAAGACTATGGGATCCTCCCCGAGGGTGAAATCGAACATCAAGATTTCAAACGGTTGGTACATCCTAGAGGAACACTCAGAGAATAGGACCTCGTTGACCTTCCTGACTTCGGTAAGGGCCCGCTTCATCTTGGGTTGACTTTCAACCTAGATTTTGTTTGATTCTCCTTTCCAGGGGAGCCATAAGTGAGATAAGTCAGTTGAAAAGTATCCATTCAATGACTTAGACCAGTTCTGACTTAATAACATCATGTAAGTTTCTAGGGTGTCCACCACTTGGATATTGATTATGCTGGCTATTCTGGGGTCTTGGATAAGCTGTATCTAAACATTTTTCAATTCACCCACCATCTTCACATCAGTTTTGTCTAGTTGAATCACTACGCCACTAGATGGGGTGGGTCTGATAGGGGCATGATGTTGCTCGAAGCTCCAGAATCTATTAGGTAGTTGTGTATATTTTTTCCTTGTATGTTCAGGCCTAGTAGGAATGGAGGATCTTCAGTATTTCCATAGAAGACAGCTGCATTAGCATCCTCAAAAGAGAGTCTTGGGTGGGTGACTGACGTCTTTTGGGTTTCCCAAGAGTTTCAGAAGAGATTTCTTCTACTCGGGGCAATTTAGAAAAACCTCCATCAAGGTCATGGAGGTGGTGGTTTGTTCTAATGCCCTTGTGATGTCAAATCTTCCTCCTGGGAATTGGTGGCTTCCCTCGGCCAGGTCTTTTGCTTGGTTAGAGCTAGAACCTTTTGAAGGGATAGACCGGTCGATTGTAATATCCCAAGGAGGAGTTTCCTTAGGAGGTGTTGGTGTGTAAACTGATCCTTTACCATCCTGGCTCTGAGTGTTGTATGGAGCCCATGGGTTGGTGAAGGCATTAGCCTCAAAGACCGGAATCGATTCATCAAAGAATTCTGGCAGTTTGGATTCTTCTTCTTCTTCTCTGGAGGATCCAAAGAAGATAGTCTCACAAGTGAATACACTTTGAGTTGGCTCTTGCATAGAAGCTCTGGGGGAGTAGGGTCAAACACTTATTGTCTATCCAGCTGGGAGATCATGATGACCTTCTCTAGTGTGGCACAGTTTACCTCATTGTGGAATCATGTGTCATGCAATCTACACCAATTGGTCATGGGCTAGAAGTCTATGAATGGTGTGAAATGGGATGGTCCAGCACCACTTGGATTGGCATTTTGGTTCGGAGGCGGACCTCCAATGTTCGCATTATTGTTCCATTGCTATTGGTTGGGCCAAGGCCCGTTGTTGAAGTTTCTTCCTTCGGCGTTGTTGTTTCATTGGCCAGAGAAGATATTCCCCCTTTGGGAATTGGAGTTCTGGGGTGCATAGGACCCCGCTTTCAGTTGACCCATGTCCACAGTCAAGGTGGACAACATTTTCCAAAGGGATTCTACCTTGACAGTCAGCTGAGTGTTTACGTCATAATGTGATGGTTTTTGTTGTTGGTTCCCTAGAGAGGCAACAATACTTGTTAGAGTTGAGGGCGGAAATCCTCTAGCCATGGATGACTGAAAGAAGGGCACTCCGAGTGGTTGTGTCTGCTGGTGTTGATTCTGCTATGGCTGGTTCCAAGGGAAAGATTCCAGGCCCGGTATTGCCTGAGTCTGTGATGGATAAACATACCGTGCCTATTGGTCTATCGGCGGTGGTGGGGGAGTCATTTCCATTGTGGGGGCACCCATTTCCAGATTGGGGTTATATCCCCTGGTGTACACAGTTCCGTCAGGGATCATGTTAAATGGTGTATTCTACCCAATCCTGCCCAAGGATTTGTTGAGGCCACGGGAAAGTTCTAAGGCTAGGTTGTAAACTTTTGCCAAAGTATCCCGGTCGCCCACGATGGTTGTTCTCCAGAGGAGAGTGGCAACAAAGGGGTCTATCGCATTGAGATAGGTCTGTATGGTTACTTCTAGGGATGGAATGAAAGGGCGCGTGCACCGCTTTAGGGCACGCTGGAACCAGTGATTAAATGTTGCAAGGGGTTCATTTGGTTCCTTTCTAATGGAAATGAACTGGTTATGAGACCAAGCTAGGTCCATGTGTATGCAAAAGTTAGCCAAGAAGGCATCCTCCATGTCCTACTAACTGTTGATGGAGTTGGCGGGAAGGTTAAGGTACCAGTTCTGTTCACCCTATCCCAGGGACAGGGGAAACATCCGGGTCACAACATCTTCATGTTGGATCTGGTGTTAGTTCATGGCATCTTTGTATGCCTACAAGTGTTCCTCTGCAGTTTGTGAGCCTAGGTGCTCATATCATGGGAAAATATTTTTCAGGTGCGAGGGTAAATCATTAGTTGCGCCCAGAGAAGTTCCCATAGGGGACCCGGTATTTCTGAAATATGCAGCCATTTGGGGAGTTGAAATTTGGGTAAGTTGGGCGTTGATTCCTAGGATTGTTTAGGAAATTTGGATACTCTGTGGTGTACTAGAACCACAGATAATAGTGGCCGGTGTGAATTTTGGGGTCTCTTTCTTTCGAGCAGGAGGATCGAGTTTGACAAAGCTTCTGAGGTTAGGGGCTGATCTAAGGATTCTTTCAAATATGACTGGGGAGAAAGACCCAATCCCACTGAAGGCTTGGCTCCTAAAACTATGGCTTGGGGAACCTTTGGGAGGTGTAAAATTAGAATCCTGAGAGGGGGATGAGTTCATGCCCTCCTTCTAGCACCAGTTTCTGTTGACGGGACTTTCTTGAATCCCCAAAGAGAATGATTTGAAGATAACCAGCTATCCCCCTTGAAAATAGTCACATTTCGCAACTGAGCCTTGCACCATCGAGACCCGACTCTCACGTGCTTGGAGGCCCAGGGAATCTCATTTCCCTAGATAACCTTTGCAGGCGAAGTTGGTCGGTACCCCCATACCTAGTGACAACTTACACTTGTTGGCGGACCCGGTCACCAAAGTCTCGTCAATAGGTCCTACTTTATATCCTAATCCTGCGGTTTCCCTTTGGTAATTTGGATTTTTTTCAGAATTGGTTTTATAACAACCTCTCTTTGCAACCCTATAGGTCCACTTCCTTGATATCCCATCTTTTGCAACAAAGTATATCCCTTATCGTATACATCGGGTGATATATATATTAATGTCTTTCATTTTCTTGATCTTTATGGTGTTTAAGAAAATGATTAGCATTACGCTTAGCTGCCTCATTTGATATAGTGCCCCCACTTATAAATGTGCCATAAATAAGTGTTGAAGGAGCTTCTGATTGTTTTTTGATAATCAAGGATTTTCCATATGACTTAGAAGATAAGGGTAACTCTTTGATACATAAAGTTTGACCTAAAGTGTATTCTCCCATATTTTTCTCTTTTATATCTATTTTGATTCGATGGGATTTAGAGGTTGATGCTTCATTACTTGGATCAATGGGTGTTGTTATAGAAGATCCAACTCTATTATAGGGTACCAAGGATTCAGGTGTTGTCTTCACAATGTTGTAATACTGAAAAGGATTTGGATCTCCTTTGTATTTATTTCTTGACCATTATGTGGAAACTTCAAACACTGATGATAAATTGATGACACGACTTGCATAGAATGAATCCAAGGTCTCCCCAAAAGAATGTTATATCCTAAATCCATATCAAGGACTTGACAAAGTACATCTTTGAATATAGGACTGACTCTGATAAGAAGAACAATAGATCCCTTTGATGACCTTTCTTCTTCATCATAATATTTAATTATGATTTCCTTCTTTGGATCTATAGCATTTTTAGAAAATCCTAATGCAAGGACAAGTTTTAAAGTGCATATATTCAAGCCAGCCCCTCCGTCTATTAGTACTCTTTTGATTTTATGATTTTGTACAAGGACTTCTATATGAAGTGGAGCATTATGTGGTTGATTAATGGCTAGATCATCATGCTTAGTGAAGGATAGGTAATGTGGAGTTGTCAAATGTCCCACCATAGCTTGGAATTGGGCTTGATCTAGATTTATAGGAACATTGGTTTCTAGGAGAGATTTCTCAAGAATATCCTTATAAGAAGGTGACAAATGCAAAAGCTCTAGTATATATATTTGGGCTGGTACTTTCTTTAATTGATCCAAAAGATTATATTGATTGGAAACATTTGGTGTGGACTTTGGAACATAGGCAGACTTTTTCTAAGAGGTGCTAGGTTTGGATGAGACACCTTGAAGAGTAACCTTCGATTGGGATCGAGTAGTGACATTAGATGGATGACTCTTTTCTTTGATAGAAATCACATTGACATAGTATTGGAAAGGATGGCATTCAGAAATGTGATTTATATACTGATAGGATGTGGTATTATAGTTGGCTTGATTATCATCCTTAGCTAGTGCAAGAGCACCCAAACTGAACCAACTATTCCTATGGACCCTAGGGGTTCTCTCAAGGTCCTAAGAAGCCTTTACAAATGCTAGGACATTGGGTTAGACACTAGATCAACATGTAAGGCCATAGTACCAAGATTGGCACATTATGAGCCCTTGGGTCACTATGAGTCATTTATGATCCCAAACCCTAGTTATAGGTTATTTTTGAGTTTTAGTGTTTGGATCCACTAGGGATCACCTAAATAACATATTGACCAAATTTGGTCACTAGATTTGCAAAAGTGCAAAAAATATAAAAGTCGCTCAAAAGTTGTCAAGCAACTTTTGAGCAAACTTAACAACTTTTCAAAAACCAACTCCCAAACGGTCAAGTCGGTTAAAAATTGTCATGTAACCATTGGGAGAGCCTACAATAGCCCTTTCAGGCGGGTGGTAGGTTGATGATGTACTTTGGCATTTTGAAATCAATAAAGATAACCATTTTCTTGCATTCTGAAGGAAATAATCACTGTGTATGGTCAGGTACAGATAGAGGGACATATGAGTCTAACACCAGGAGTTAGGCATATGAATTTTCTTCCTTTTGGTTTTGGTATAATGTCCTGGTCGATTTTTGTTTGAAAGTTATCCAACTTACAAACTCATTGCCTAAATTGTAGGCCCTAATTCAAGGTTTCTTAGAAATTTAAGTGTATCTTCACTTTCCACCATGGGAATTCAATGACCCTTGGTGGAAATATTTTTCTTATGATTCTTTTCAATATTCTACAAGATAGCTTTTTCAAGTTGTAGGGAAATGGCAATGGAGTGATGCCCTAGGTGTATATTCACATGTATGCACCTATTCAGAATTAGGACAACAGTCATAATTTGAGTTTGGGGATTGACTAGAGGGCCTAAGTCAGAGGAAGAGTCATTTGTGTACACCCTCACATGATCCAATCATTATTTTGTGCATTGGATGCATCTAGAAGACACTTGCAGTGTAAATGGAAGCCTAATTAGGGCTAATTATAGAAGCAAATTTGTGTTTTACACTGTCTCTTTCTCACTTCCAAATCCTAGGGCTTTAGTCCAAAGTATTAGGCCATAAAGGGTTCCTAAATACCCAATAAATTCATAGATTCATGTGGAATAATCTCAATTGAGATCAAATTTCCCTCTGAAAAAGGCTACAAGAATTGTTTTGGTTTTGTGAAGCAACCATGTCTTATGGATTTCATTTGAGTGAAAGAACCATTGGAACTACTCAATAGGGACCTAAATAGACCATACCTACAAGCATAGGTCACCCCTGGTCCTATATGTCAATTTTGGGACATTCTTGTGTTTAAGGGTCATTATGCTTGTGAGGCCAATCTAGGTAGTTGGTGTTGAAGGATTGATAAGACCTAGTGATTATGTTTCCCTTGAGGATTTGGGGTTGTGAGAACCTTAATCAAGTCCTTCTTCTAAACTTGTGATAAGTGTCAGGAATTTTGCCTTCACAAAGTTTGTGGTTTAGGGTACCTTGCCCTAATTTAAGACATCAAACAAGCTTCCATTTGGCCACTTTACATCAAGTGGTATCAGAGCTATGTCTGCTCTTGAGGATGAAGATGTCCCTTCAAGGGTTACAAACATAGAATTGGCAAAGATGGTGAGAGAATAGAGGGCAGAAAACGCAGCCTTGGCAAGAAGAATCCAAGAGTTGGAGAACAAGGTAGAGAAGGGTAAAGGAGACACTTTTGGTGGTGAAGAGGGGAGTGACTCAGAGAGTGACAACCCTGATTAGGATGTGAACATTCCTGCAGACCAAAGACCTTTCATAGATGCCTTGAAATCCATGGGGAGAAGAAGCATGGATGAGAAGTTGGATTTGCAAAATTTTAATGGAAAGATGAATGTAGACTTGGCCTTGGATTGGATAGAGGCTTTAACAAGTTTTTTGAGTGTGAGGACATCCCTGAGAAGCAAAGGGAGAAAATGGAAAGATCCAAGTTGAAGGGAGTAGCCCTAACTTGGTGGAATTTTATCCAAATAGAGAGGGTGAAGAATGGAAAGAGTATGATATCTTCATGGAATAGAATGGTTGCATTGGTCAAGGAGACCTATGTTCCTGAAGACTATGGGGTTCAACTCCATAAGAGGAAGAAAATTCTAAAACAAAAGGATATGGACATAGGCCTATATACCGAGGAGTTCCTAAAATTGTGTATGAAGACAAATGTGGCAGAAGATGAAGAAGAGAAATTGGAAAGATATATGAATGGGCTCAAAGTATCCATTCAAGAGGAACTTAGCCTACACTACCCTACCATAGTAAACAAGTGCTATCAAATGACACTTAAGGTAGAGGAAAAGTGGAAGAGAAAGAAAGAGTTTGGAAAGGGGAAGACTAATGACAGTGGGAAGAATTTAAGAGGAAGAGGAACCTCTTGGAATAGAGGGAAATATAGTGGTAATAGCAGCAAGACCCCTGACCAAGGAGACAAAGAAAATAGTGATACAAACTCCAAAGGTAACTATAGAGAGAGAAGACCCTTCAATAGGGGAAGAACAAACACTAGAAGAGGAAATGGGACACTAAGGTGTTACTACTGTAATCAGTTGGGGCACCATGCTGGAAGATGCCCTGAAAAGAGGAACAATAACAATCATGGAAAGGAGGGCACAACTCATTTAAGAGGACAAGCAAGAAGACAATGCAAATACAATGGACCTAGAACCAGAGGAAGGACAATTACTTATAGGTTCTAGCTCAACTAAAAATATTGTTTCTTGTGAAATGCTACAGAAGTTAAACCTCCCTAAGAAACCTCATCCTTTCCCCTACCATGTGTCTTGGCTAACAAAGGGTCATCAAACCTTAGTCACTGAACAAGCATGGATAGAGTTTTCAATAGTAGACTTTAAAGACAAAGTTCTTTGTGATGTTGTGTAGATGGATGCATCCCACATTATTTTAGGCAAACCTTGGAAGTATGATGTTGATGCCACTAATCATTGTAGGAAAAATACCTACTCTATCACCAAGGATGGGAAAACATTCACCATGAAACCCCTGCCTGATAACAAGACTGAGAAAGAACCAACTCTCATAACCTTGGAGGAGAAAGAAATGTTTAAAGTTTTGAAAGAATTTGAAACTGAAGTATATGTCTTAATATCCAAGCCTATGGATAATGTAAGGTTTGATAAGGATGATCCTATACTAGATGAAGTTCAGAAGTTACTGATAAAATATAGTACTATCACTACTAGTGACCTACCCACAACCCTCCCTCCCATAAGAGACATCAGTCACTAAATTAATTTGATGCCTGGCTCCTCTTTTCCCAACAAAGCCCCATACAAAATGACCCCAGTGCAGCATGCTGAGATAGCAAGGCAAGTGAATGAACTACTAGAGAAGGGACTCATCCAAAAGGGTCTCAGTCCATGTGTTGTCCCTTCAGTTTTGGCCCCTAAAAAGGATGGCAAATGGAGATCGTGCACTGACAGCAGAGCCCTAAACAAGATAACAATAAGATATAGGTTCCCCATTCCAAGAATGGAAGATCTTCTGGAGCAACTAGGCATTGCTTTCTACTTCACCAAGATTGATTTAAAATCAAGATACCATCAAATCAGAATTAAACCAGAAGATGAGTGGAATATAGTATTTAAAACAACCGAGGGATCGTTTGAGTGGCTTGTTATGCAATTTGGCTTGAGTAATGCTCCTAGTATATTCATGAGGTTAATGAATGAGATTCTTATTGACTTTATTGGCAAGTTTGTGGTCATTTACTTAGATGACATTTTGATTTTAAGTCAGAGTAGAGAGGAACACCTTGCACATGTGGAACAAGTTTTGATGACTCCATCAGCACAAGTTAGTGATTAACTTTGAAAAATGCATTTTTATGAAAAAGGAACTCATCTTCTTAGGTTTTTTCATCTCCCAAGGCACTCTCAAAATGGATCCAGAGAAGGTTGCAGCAATAATCAACTGGCCTACACCAAAGAACCAAGGTGATGTGAGAAGTTTTCATGGGCTAGCAAATTTTTATAGGAAATTTATAAAGAATTTTAGCCATGTGTGTGCTCCCATGTTGGATATAATAAAAGGTGGAAAGAAGACCATATTTGAGTGGACTAAAGAGGCAGCAGATGCTTTCCAATATCTCAAAAATAGAGTTGCACAATACCCAACTTTGGTACTCCCTGACTTCAAAAAAGTATTCACAGTTGAAACAGATGCAAGCAACTTGGCCATAGGTGCAGTATTGAGCCAAGAAGGTAAGGCTATAGCATTTTTCTCAGAAAAATTGAATGATTCCAAAAGGAGGTACTCTACTTATGATTTAGATCTTTATGCAATGGTACAAGCCTTGAATAAGTGGAGACACTATTTAATCCCTAAAGAATTCATTATTTATACTGATAACCATGCTTTAAGTTTCCTAAACAGTTAGGAGAAGCTTGGAGTCAAACACATTAAGTGGATGGAGCAGTTGCAAGCATACACCTTCAACATAAAACACAAAAAAAGAGTGGCCAACAAAGTGGCTGATGCCCTAAGTAGAAGGGTTGGATTAGTTGAGGAAGTGCAACTTCAGAGTGTAGGGATTGACTCCCTAAAACACCTATATGTAGATGATACATAATTTGGAGAAGCTTTTGAGGTATGCACCAAAATGGTTGGAAAATACCATACTGAATTTTCTGGTTTTCTAATTTAGAATGGGTTATTGTTTAAAGGAGCCCAATTGAGCATCCCTAAATGTTCCATGAGAACAAATATTATTAAGGAAAAATATTGTGGTGGCTTAGGAGGACATTTTGGCATAGATAAGACCACTGAATTAGTAAAAGAAGTTATTTTTGGCCTAAGATGGGGAATGAAATCAATCAATTTTTTGAGTCTTGTACTATTTTCCAGAAAGCAAAGGGTGTATCCACTAACCAAGGATTGTATCAACCACTACCAATTCCCTCTAGGCCATGAAAATCAATTTCTATGATTTTGTTATGGGTTTGCCAAGGACAAAGCAGGGTTATGATAGTGTTTTTGTAATACTGGAAAGATTTAGTAAAATGGTGCAATTTGTCCCTTGCAAGAGCACAAATGATGCCTCTCATATAGCACATTTGTTCTTTAAGGAAGTGGTTAGGATACATGGCCTACGACAAACAATAGTGTCTGATAGAGATGTCAAATTTCAAGGTCAATTTTGGAGAACACTCTTATAAAAGTTGGGCACAAATCTAACTTATAGTTCAGCATACCACCCTCAATCAGATGAACAAACGAAGGTGGTAAAAAAATCACTTGGTAATATCTTGAGATGCTTAACCAAACAGTATACACAAAGTTGGGACACGATCCTACCTCAGGCAGAATTTGCATTCAATGAATCCATGAATAGGTCCACTGGAAAGACACCATTTCAAACAGTATATGGACATCATCCTAAAGGTCCATTGGATCTAGTAGAGTTACCATCTGATTTCAGAGTGAGTGTAAAAGGAGAGGAGTTAGCTAAACTAATCTCTAAAGTGCAGACAGAGGTAAAAGAATCACTACAACAAGCAACTATGAAGTACAAAACACAAGTAGATAAGAGGAGAAGAGAAGCTCACTTCAAAGTTGGAGATAAGGTATGGGAATACCTAAGGAAGGAAAAGAGACTCCCTAAAGGAAGATATTCCAAGTTGCACATGAAGAAGATTGGTCCTCGCAATCCTCACAAAGATGGGTGAAAATGCTTATGAGATATCCTTGCCTCCTACCTTACTGATTTCTCCCATTTTTAATATTACAGACCTCACCCCTTACAAGTGTGTTGTAGACATTGTCAATATGCAGGGATCACAGGTTTAAGATGTTGGAGACTATGTAACAGATCTCCCACCAAGAAAGCAAGTGGAACTAGACACCATTTTGGAAACCAAAGTCTTGAAGAAGACAAGAATGAACAAGTACATGAAGTACTTAGTCTAATGGAAAGGACTCCCTCCAATAGATGCTACTTGGATGATAGATGACCAGATCAAACAACATGGAGCCACTGTTGACCATCTATCCTCAAGTGGGAACTTGAGTTCAAATCTCATGGGAAGTATGGTGTAGGAGCACCCAAACTGAACCAACTATTCCTATGGACCCTAGGGGTTCTCTCAATGTCCTAAGAGGCCTTTACAAATGCTAGGACATTGGGTTAGACCCTGGATCAACATGTAAGGCCATAGTACCAAGATTGGTACATTATGAGCCCTTGGGTCACTATGAGTCATTTATGATCCCAAACCCTAGTTATAGGATATTTTTGATTTTTTAGTATTTGGATCCACTAGGGATCACCTAAATAACATCTTGACCAAATTTGGTCACTAGATTTGCAAAAGTGCAAAAAATGTAAAAGTTGCTCAAAAGTTGTCAAGCAACTTTTGAGAAAACTTAACAACTTTTCAAAAACCAACTCCCAAACGGTCAAGTCAATTCAAACTTATTATGTAACCATTGGGAGAGCCTAAAATAGCCCTTTTAGGTAGGTGGTAGGTTGATGATGTACTTTGGCATTTTGAAATCAATAAAGATAACCATTTTCTTGCATTTTGAAGGAAACAGCCACTCTGTACAGTCAGGTATAGATAGAGGGACATGTGAGTCTAACACCAAGAGTTAGGGGTATGAATTTTCTTCCTTTTGGTTTTGGTCTCATGTCCTGATCGATTATTGTTTGAAAGTTATCCAACTTACAAACTCACTGCGTGAATTGTAGGCCCTAATTCAAGGTTTCTTAGAAAATTAAGTGTATCTTCACTTTCCACCATGGGAATTCAATGACCCTTGGTGGAAAGCTTGTTCTTATGATTCTTTTCAATAATTTGCAAGATAGGTTCTTCCAGTTGCAGGGAAATGGCAATGGAGTGATGCCCTAGGTGTATATTCACATGTATGCACCTATCCAGAATTAGGACATTAGTCATAATTTGAGTTTGGGGATTGACCAGAGCCCCTAAGTCAAAGGAAGAGTCATTTGTGTACACCCTCACATGATACAATCATTATTTTGTGCATTGGATGCATGTAGAAGACACTTGTAGTGTAAATAGAGGCCTAATTAGGGCTAATTGCAGAAGCAAATTTGTGTTTTAAACTGTCTCTTTCTCACTTCCAAATCCTAGGGCTTTAGTAAAAAGTCTTAGGCCATAAAGGGTTCCTAAATCCTCAATCAGTTCACTAAGTCATGTGGAATAATTTCACTTGAGATGAAACTTCCCTCTGAAAAAGGCTATAAGCATTATTTTGGTTTTGTGAAGCAACCATGTCTTATGGATTGCATTTGAGTGAAAGAACCATTGGAACTACTCAATAGGGACCTAAATAGACCATACCTACAAACATAGGTCACCTCTAGTCCTATATGTCAATTTGGGGACATTCTTGTATTTAAGGGTCATTATGCTTGTGAGGCCAACCTAGGTAGTTGGTGTTGAAGGATTGATAAGACCTAGTGATTAGGTTGCCCTTGGGGCTTTGGGGTTGTGAGAACCTTAATGAAGTCCTTCTTCTACACTTGTGATAAGTGTCAAGCATTTTGCCTTCACAAAGTTGGTGGTCTAGGGTACCTTGCCCTAATTTGAGACATCAAACAAGCTTCCAGTTGCGCACTTTACATCATTAGCATTGGAAGAACTTCCTTTCTCATGTTTGGGAAGTGGATCTTTAAAATTTGTATGTGACTCATTTGAGGTATGTCCATCAACACTAATTTATCCACTTTCAATCAAGTCTTGTATCGCATGTTTGAGTCTTTGACAATCATTGGTTTTGTGACCTTTGCCTCTATGAAATTCACAATAATCATTATCATTCCACCAAGAAGGCTTCACCCTAGGTTCAAAATCTCTAGTTTCAAGAAGTACAATGCGTTTCTTTGTGATCAACTTCCTTAATGCAAATTCAAGTGATTCACCCAAAGGAGTAAAAGTTCTTCTACGTTGCATAAAGGGTAATCTTGATGAATTGTTATTGGTATTCTAATTTGCACTTTGATTGCTATGAGTAGGTTGAGTAGCATTGGATTTGCTTGTGAGATTCAAAATTGGTTGTGTTGGTTTAACATGTTGATTGTCCACAATCCCATCATTGACAATGTTCTTGTTTTTGTTCCAAAATTTGGACTTGTCATTATTGTTGTTGTTGGAATTTGAATTTGAAGATCCAACATTGTCCTTGGAGTAAAGCTTAATCTCACCCTTTCTAACCATAGCTTCCTCAATTTTGAATCCATTTTCAATGACCTTGTTAAATTTTGGAGGACATTGCAATTGTAACCTATAGCTCATTTCTTGTGTAAGGTTATGCACAAAGATATCCATCTTTTCTTGTTCAAGAATTGTTCGTGGATACTTGGCAAACAATCGACTCCATCTTTGCAAAAAAGTAAGGAAGGGTGCTTCATTATTTTGTTGTGCATTGCAAAGATCAAGTATAGTGACTTCATGTTTGATATTATATGAATAATGAGTCACAAACTTGTCAATAAGCTCATTGAAAGCCTTGATACTTGGGGGTAGTTTGGAGAACCATTCCATGGCTTGTCCTCCTAAAATTCATGGAAATAGTTGCATAAGATATGTTTCATTGTGGGCAACTTCAATACAAGCAGAACAAAACTCACGAATGTGGCCTTGTGGATATGAATTCCCTTTGTATTTATCAAAATTTGGTACCTCAAAGTGAGGAGGGAATGGAATCATGGCCAACTGCTTATCAAAAGGATAGGGACATATATCATCCAAGGAATATTTATTGGTTGATGATCCAGTTTGTATGTCACGAATTTGTTGTTGAAGCATTTGGATTTGTTGTAGGACGAGATCCAAAGGTGGTGGAGGTCCTTGAGTGTTTTGGAAAGAACTATTTTTCTTGTCTTCCTTTGTTCCATCAGCATGTGTCTCTTGAGAACCACTAGGGATTTCTTGGTCATTTGTGATAGGTGGTTCTTTAAGAGTAGAGACATCAAAATCATTGGGTAGTTTTTCTCCTTGTTGAGAAAGCATAAGGAAATACATCTCTTTATCCATGTCCAAAAGTCTTTCCATGACATTGTATAATCTAGCATCTTGCATAGCATCTCTTAACTCTTGATCTGTGGTTTCGTGATTTGATGTAAAAATTAAAGTTTTCTTAGACCAAGGGTTTTCCTCATTGTTATTGCCTCCTTCCATCTTGTCTACAGATTCTAGATTAACGGTTTGTTTGAGTTTTTGAGATCGAGTTTGAACCATAAAAGGTGAGAGATGAAATAGATGAAGATGTGATGATAGAAAAGATGTGAGAAATAGATTCAAAAGTGTTGAAGTAGATAGGGTAACTTGATAATCTAAGTTAATATGAGTTATGGATCTCACTATGATATGACAAAGGAAAACCAAGAGACAGTGACCTAGGTAAGTTTTTGATTAAGGATGATAAATCCTGATATGATAAAAATTCACAAAAGACAAAAACTGATAATTAGGGTAATGTTTCAACACTTAAATGTAGATTTTGAAGATTGAGGAATGATTTGGTGAATTTGGGATGAAAGAAAGATGATAAAAAATGGTGAAGATGGTCAAACTGAAGATCAAAGGTCTGATAAAATCGAATGCACGTTTCCAGAATCATACTGAGGACAAAATGGGTATCTGAAAAAGTTCTTTTGAAATATTGAGGGTCTGTACAAAGGTTCACTGTTATGTATGCACTGGAACAAATGCACATCAAGATTGGACAAATGCGCAACAGAAAGTGATATCTGCGCAGGTTCTATTTTTTAAATTTTTTTGATGGTTTTGTGGATGTATTTTTGGAAATTTTGTAGTTTTCAGATGATTTTGGAAAAATGAAAATGCATAAACACACACATGTAAGACATAAATGATCTAATCTAATTTAATATAGTATGTATGCACAAACACGCTTACAATTCCTAAAGTTGGCAAGGACAGTATTTGCTGAATCCCCACTTGGATAATAAAATCCAACCATGCAAATTCACAACAAATAGCCTAGGAACTTGGAGGCATGAGCGCCTCCTTATAGTGCACTCACTCCTCTGGCACACCAAGTTCCAAATTCAATGGTTCATTACTTCCCAAAGAACTAGTATCTCTACTATGAATCGTGAGTAATGTGGGGTGTCTTCACGGGTTGGGCTACCCCTTGAACTAACAGATAGAAGGTTTTTGGCCACTAAATTTTTTTTTTAGTAAGGACATCCGTTCAGGTGCTTGTGATGAAGTCATTTTCCCAATTAAGAGGGCTCTCCCAATCCTTTCAAAGTAAGGTTTTCACCTTAACAATGTAGGGACTTTAACGCACCACATGGGTACTAGAGGAGATTTTGGTTGCCATAATGAATTCACACCTATCCACTGTGAGATTAATCACAATGGCATTTTTTGTATACCGGTTTGGAGGGGCTTGGCGTTAGCCTGTTATCGGTTGGGTCATTCCTTGGGGTGAGTACCTCTTTTCCCACCAAAGACCGCCCTCTAAAGCTTATAAAATTTTCTCTTACACCCAAGGTCCATGAATGGTGAGGGGAGAGGACGCGTTGTTATAATCTGGGATTACAATTAAGCTATAAAAGCAAGACACAATAGACAATTCGCTAAACTAAAGAAAACACACGAATTTGAAAAACATGTTGTATTTTAAGCCCAAATGAAGGTTATAGTTTATTTTGCAAATCCCTAGGAACCTGCAAGTAAACTGTCAATAATTTAAGATTAGGTTAGCATAGTTGGTTAATGTTTTTCAGATTTCTTGATTTCTAACCCGCTAACCATCTAATGATTTTATGAAGTGTGTGTTTTTCGTGCAGCTTGTAGGTACGAAGGAAAGAAGACAAAGAAGAAGAGGTACCCATTGCTGTTGTTTTACTAGCCACCATTCCTGTTGCGGTACCTATTGTTGAGGTAGTCATCCACCCCTACAACTAAGACATCCGTGAAGACAAGATCCTCTACTAGATGGAGGGCCCTTTGGGATGAACCACCTGGGCCGACACAAGGCTCAATGACAGACCTTAATTTTCTCAGTATTATATAATTTTTGTGACCATTCCATATTCTTTGGTACTTAATTGATGTATCCGATGTATATGGTTGTGCAAAATATGTATCTATCTGGTTATACATGTATTTAGTATCTTGTTCTATCTAGGGGTAGTTAGCGACTTACAATCAACCTTGATGCTAATACTCACATCTCTAATTTTGTAACAATTTTACATTGTAATTAATAGAAAAAACTAATTATATAGTTTTTTTATATTTCATATAATCAATTTTATAAATATATATAGTGTAAAACATGTCTAATTATATAGGTTTGTATTTCACATTTTCATCTAAACTTTTAATTTATGGTTGAAGAATTATTTAAATACATACTTACCATATAATAATAAAATATATTTATGATAATATAAAATTCAATTTCAAATTTTTAAATCCAATCATTGAATACATTATATTACTATATCTTTTATATTCATAATAATAACAAATTTAACATCTACTATAAATGGATTGGTAAACTTATTTATTGTACAATTTTTGACACATTCCATATTAAAAATCGATATTATATATTGATAACATTTTATATTAAATTAAATCTAGATTAATTAATCTATTATACCATTGTATGCAAATTAGATGTCTACTGATATAAATGAAATACTACTATTGTAAAGATAATAAATCTATCTAAATGCAACGCAATGAAGATTACAAATGATCAAATGAAATTAAAACAAGTTTACCTTCACTTACCCATCGTAGCTTGTCTCCATTGTCCTCCTAGCCTTGATTTCTTGGATGTGTTGAGCTCTCAGATTTCCAATTG
>MU228144.1:2049165-2090608 GCA_018584345.1 Thuja plicata | reverse complement strand
GGAAGAATAGGGAGGATGTTCCTCCTACATTGACATAAAGGAGAAGAAGGTGGAAGGGAAAGACACATGTCAAGTGTCTCACAAAGACCATTGAGAGGAAGGAGGAAGGACTTTTTCCTCATGAGGACTCTTGGTATAAGTGTCTCATGAGTCACCTTAGAATCTTTGAGGTGGCTTGAGAAGCTATTTAGGAAAGGGATTGCTTCTTGACTTAGTGTAGGAGAAGACATGTGGTCATGAGACCAAGTCTTATGAGGCTACATTGCCCTTAGGAATAAGACACGTGTGGGTGAGGATAATGATTTATTAATAATTAATAATAATTAATTATTTTAGCCAACGTGACGTGTCAAGTGACTAGGTCTATAAGGTGGACTAGGAGGTTTAGTCATATTTAGTGACTGTGTATTTAATCACTTTAATGAGACTAATTTAGAAGACTTAGGATAAGAAGAATAGACTATAGTGAATGTATCAAATAAATTGAATAATTTACTTAATAAATAGAAGAAATAAATATTAATTAAATAATAAATATTTAATTAATTAATTAGTGAAGCCATTTTTTAGTGTATACAACCATTAATAAAGTTATCCTAATATAACTAATATTATTAACTTTAGAAATTTGATTTTACTTTTTTTTATTTAACAATAAATATGTTGAAAATAAAAACAATCTATTATACTAATTAATTAGTTTTGCAAAAATAAAAAGTAAAAATTATATCTATGTAATATACGCTCATCCTAAATCAACTATACAAAATTAAGAACGGAATTTAAAATTGGTATCTCTGGATTAACGGAAGTTAGAAGGTGTTGTCCTAAGTTTAAAGAAAGCATCAGTGGCCATCATCCTGGGTGCTTCATGACAGACGACGCCAATTTGATTCTAACATATCTCCATTAAAGCTATTAAAGCCATTTTTTTTTGTAGAACAGGGGAAACTTATGCAGAGCAGGGGAAATTAGTGAAATTTTCTGTACTTTTTCAGCTGAGTAGGAGTTTACTGATTGAGATTTTGGCGGGGGTCTGTGGACTCATGGAGAAGTAGGCTTATTTATAATGTCATTTGTTCTCTTATACCTTCCATTGTTCTGTCCCTTCTCATATTTTACTCTTTTATGCGCTATACTGGAGAAAAAAGTTCATGATTGGCCCTTTCAAAACCCCAAAATCTATTTTTTATTCCAGAGCTCAAATCCCTTTAACACCTATTTCAATCAAAGCACACAAGATTTCAGAGATATACCGTGATTAGCCATACCCACGTTATCCCAATGGTAATGCACCTATATGAGCCAAGCTTTTAACTGCAGGGGCAATGGGCATAATGATTCAGACTACACAAAATGGAGATGGCAGCCTGCAAATTCTGACTTGCCTAGGTATTCTAGCATTTCAAATTCTCCATTTTCTTCCTTTCAACAACATATTGTTACAGTCAGCCTCCAAATAAAAAGACTTTTGGCATCCCATCAGCTCTTTATACTTCATTTATAGCTCAGGCATGCTTTGTATATGTTTGTAATTTTTAAGTTTTCCACTGTTAAATGTTTCACTGAACTTTTAAATGAACAATTTTAGATCTATGTTATATCTAGATTTCTAACGCACTTCAGAGAAATTTCCATTCAACTAGCTTTTTTTCCCCTGTATTTCACTATTTTTTTTTTGGGTTAGTACGTTGGTTTTCAGATTTCAATTTGAAATGAAATGAAAATAATGTGAATAATCAGACATATTCTAAGTTTTAACTTGTTTACTAGTTCCTTTCAGTAAGACCCATCTATTAATACAATGAGCCATCAGCTAAGCAAATCAAAGCTTAGACTATGATGTTAAAATCAAATATAATGACACCATAATATCAATCATAATGGTTGATTGTTGGGTTGATGCAGGATTACAACTGTCCTATTGAATTCTATTGGGTGCCCTTTTTGGTAGAACAAGTCAGCACTAAGAGTGGCAATGAGAGCAGGGAGATATTAATTATAGATGCAATAGAGAAGTATGGAACATATTGGAAAGATGCTGATATATTGGTCTTCATTTCAGGACATTGGTGGATACATGGGAATAAAGTGCAATTGTAAGACCTTTTTACAATAAGTTTTCAAAATAGGCTAATGTTCTCGTATCAGATATCTAAATAAGTTGGTGGATAATATAATCTTTTGTCTTTCATCAAAATTTTGTATATATCAGACATAATTACTTTATGGAGGGCGACTATCTCTACCCTGAATTGGATCCATTGGATGCCTTCAAGAAAGGGATGATTACATGGGCCAAATGGATAGATAAGAACATTGATCCAACTAAAACCAGAGTATTTTTCTGTGGAGTTTCTCCAACACATTTCAAGTATAGCCTTATAACTTTCTATTTACTCTAATGCTGTTTTCCTTTCCTTAAACCCTAGAAGTATTTAAGAAAAACTAACTGTTTTTTAGTGAATTTTGCAGCTCCAAACAATGGAATGAGCCCAAGGGTCATAAGTGAAATTTTGTGAGAGAGACAATATTCAATGAGTCTTATATAAGTCTTTATCTAGAGAGAACGATAATGTTAGAGAAGGTGTTAAGTGAAATGAAGTTTCCAGTGTCTTTGATGAACATAAGCAGGTTGTCAGATTATAGAAAAGATGGTCATCCATCAGTGTACACAATGAGAAGAGGGAAGAAGTTAACACCAGAATAATGCAATGATTCAGATCGCTCTGGAGATTGTAGTCATTGCTGTTTGCTAGGATTGCCTGACATTTGGTATGAGTTATTGTATGGAAGTTTGTTCATCGAGGAAAAACTTAATTCTTATTCTAAATAATTCACATTGTTAAATTTTTCCTTTTAAATAAAGGGAAATTCAAATTATAGATATTGCAAGGGGTTGTACAGCTAACCTTAATGCAGGGGTTTCTGCTGCCAATGGAGAAGATTGTACATTAACTGTTGATATCACTAAAGGGGTTTCTACAATATTAACAGTCAATACTAATGGAAGGATTGGGGTTTCTACATTCAGGGGTGATACCAATGGAGGGGTTTGGGTTTCTATATTGATGGGTAATGCCATTGGAGGGGTTTCAACACTGAGGGAGAATGACATTGCAAAGTATTATTGTTAAAGATGGGATGCTACGTATTGTTAAAGATTGGAAAGTATGAGCTTCTTTACCAGTTACGTAGTTTTATTTCAAATATGATTTTATGAATAACCGATGTCAAGATGGCGTTACACCACACTCTTTGTCGTTTCTGACTTTTAGCTAGTGTCAGTGGATATTTGAACGTCTTCTTTACATGCAGTGGTTGGTTTTCAGTTATAAATCTGGCAGAGTAAATTTGCTTGCACTTACCAATGTCTGTTGAGTAATGTAAAAGCGTCTCATATGTCGTTCGCTTATATTACAATTTTAAAATATGCTTGACTTTTCCCCAAAATTCATTTAGTTCGAAGGAATAATTTATTTAATTTTAATTAGAGCAGATTTGAGGTTAGTGGGTTTAACTTTCAGAACTCTCAATTTATAATATAGATTTGTTTCAACATTGACTTTTAAGAGACATAGATCTACCACTTGTAATTGAAAATTACGCACTGGTAGAAAGATAAAACTGATTAGAAAACCTCAAACCTAATTACATGAATTCCAAACCCTTTTCCATATCTTGTTGATAAGTGATGAATTTATCATTTGGTCAAGTCTAGTACACCGTCAATCTCTCTATACTCAATTTCATGAAAATCATTCTTAATATGGCTGCCAAAGAAGGTCCCTGATAGAGTTCACCTCATTCTTAATATAAATCAAAACTTTTGTAACACAATCTCTTTGCTTGGATTTACCCAAATCTGTCATATGTTCAAGAATCCTAGCCTTATACATAGGTGGAACCCCAACCTTATACATAGGTGGTGATCGTCCAACCCACAAGATGGTGAACTCTATCAGGGACCTTCTTTGCCAGCCATATTAAGAATAATTTTTGTGAAATTGAGTATAGAGAGATTGATGGTGTACTAGACTAGACCAAATGATGAAATTCATCACTAATCAAAGGGGTATGAAAAAGGGTTTGGAATTCACATAATAAGGTTTGAGGTTTTCTAACCAGTTTTATCTTTCTTTCAGTGTAATTTTTAATTACAAGTGGTAGATTTGCATCTCTTTGAAGTCGATGTTGAAACACAATTATATTATAAATTGTATGAGTTTCGTGCAGAAAGTTAAACTCACTGACCTCAAATCTTCTACAATTAAAATTAAATAAATTATTCCTTTAAAGAAAACAAATTTTGTGGAAAAGTCAAACATATTTTAAAATTGTAATATCTGCCAAATTTATAACCAAAAACCTACCATTTGTAAAGAAGACATTCAAATATCCACTGACATTCGCAGAATTAGATACGGCATAGAGCGTGGTGTAACACCATCTTGACATCAGTTATTGATAAAATCACATTTGAAATAAAACTATGTAAATGGTAAAGAAGCTCATATTTTCCTACCTTCAACAATACGTAGCATCCCATCTTTAACAATAATACTTTGCAATGACATCCCCCCTCAGTGTCGAAACCCCTCCATCGACATTACCCATCAATGCAGAAACCCAAACCCCTCCATTGTTATCACCCCTAATGTAGAAATCCCAACCCTTCCATTAGTATCAATTGTTAATATTGTAGAACCCCAATCCTTTCATTTCATTAGTATTGCCTGTTAATATTGTAAAAACCCCTTCAGTAATATCAGTGGTTAATGTACAATCTAATACATTAGCAATAGAAACCCTTGCATTGGGGTCAGCTGTACAGTCAGTTCCATTGTTTGTGATCATTACAAGTAGCATTGAGATGCTTTGTTTCTAAAGCATTTTTCAAGCTTGTAATTGATTGCACTCAAGAGTGAATCCAACTGAGATGCTTGAGAGATTGAGGGGAAAGAGGCCGATGTTTGTTGGGGACTCCATCAATAGAAATCAATGGGAATCATTGCTCTGCATCTTATCAACAGTTGTGCCTCCAAACAAAAAGACTTTTGGCAGCCGATCACCTCTTTCCACTTCCTTTATAGCTCAAGCAAGCTCTGTATATATTTTTAATTTTTTAGTTTCACTTAATTTCTCTAAAATGAATTGTTTCAGATCCATGTTGTATCTAGATTTCTAACACACTTTAGAGAAATTGCCTTTTCATTGGTTCAGTATGTGAACTAATTTGAGAAGTTACTGTATTTCACCACTTTTCAATATCACATTTTCTTATCACAATTTGAAAATAGATGAAAATATTGTGAATAATCATATGTATTCTAATTTATTTATGGTTATTGTTCAAATTATACTAGTTTCTTTAGTAGGATCCATTTATTAGTATGATTTCAGTTGAGTCATTTAACCAAATCAAATTTAGAATATGCTATTTAGTCAAAATATAATGAGATTATTGTATTCCTGCACATTTCATTATTACATTGATTTTCAGATTTAGAATTGAGAAGACAGGAAAATAACATGAATGATTAGACACATTTTTAGTTTCGATCCATTTAAACGGTTTTAGTGAAATCGTCCTCGCATTTTCAATAGAAACTGTTTATCAGTATGATTTTAAATGAATCACTTTCATCCACCTATTAGTATGATTTCAGACTAGCCATCATCTAAGCAAATCAAAACTTAAATCATCATCTAAGAAAATCAAAGCTTAAATTATGATGTTTAAATCAAAATATAGTGAAACCATAATGTCAATCATAATGGTTGATTGTTAGGTTGATGCAGGATTACAACTGTTAGAACTATTGAATTCTACTGGGAAACCTTTTTGGTAGAACAAGGAAACATTAAGGATGCAATGAAAGCAAGGAGAGATTAATTCTAGATGCAATAGAGAAGCATGGAACATATTGGAAAGATGCTGATATATTGGTCTTCAATTCAGGACATTGGTAGACACATAGGAATAAAGTGCAATTGTAGGGCTTTTTACAATTTTGTCTTTAAGTTGTCAGAATAGGCTCATGTTTTTGTATCGAATAGTTAAATGAATTCACATATGATATAATCTTTTTAGTCCCTCATCAAACTTTTGTATATATCAGACAAAATTACTTCATGGAGGGTGATTATCTCTACCCTAAATTGGATCCATTGGAAGCCTTCAAGAAAGGGATGATTACATGGGCAAAATGGGTAGATAAGAACAATGATCCAACTAAAACCAGAGTATTTTTCTCCGGATTTTCTTCAACACATTTCAAGTATAGCCATATAACTTTCTACTCACTCTAATACTGTTTTCCTTTCCTTAAACCTAAAATAATTTTGGCAAAACTAACTGTTTTGGATTGAAAAACTTCACAGCTCCAAACAATGGAATGAGCCCAAGGGTCACCAGTGCAATTTTGAGAGAGAACCAATATTCAATGAGTCTTATATAAGTCCTTATCTAGAAAGAATGATAATGTTAGAAAAGGTGTTAAGTGATATGAAGTTTCCAGTCTCTTTGATGAACACAACGAGGTTACCAGATTGCAAAAAAGATGGTTATTCATCAGTGTACACAATGAGAAGAGGGAAGAAGTTTAACACCAGAACAACACAATGATCCAAATCGCTTTGGAGATTGTAGTCATTGGTGTTTGCCAGGATTGCCTGACATTTGGAATGAGTTATTGTATGGAAGTTTGTTCATCAAGGACAAACTTATTCTTCTTCTAAGTAATTCTTACCGTTAAAACGAAATTCAAATGATAGATTTTGTTTTTCTTTTTTCTTCTACCCAAATTTTTTTGTATGGTTTGTAATTAGTAACTTTTTTTGAAAAATAATAATCTAATTGATTGATTAGCACACAATTAAATTTGGCTTTAAAAATATTTAAATATAATGTTTTTAATTGATTTAAAATTATTTTGTATATTAAATAATTAAAGACATAATTTTAGTACTTTTTAAAAATTTAATCAATAATTAGTAAATAATAATGTATTACTTAACAATAATACTATTTAATTCTAAGCGGATTTTAAGGCAATCTTAAAGGTAAGACTAGGATATTTCAAAATAAGTTAAAATATGTTACTTTAATAGAGTTTTGTTTATGAGGAATTAAAATATGTTATTTCAATAGAGTTTTGTTTATGAGGAATTAAAATATGTTATTTCAATAGAGTTTTGTTTATGAGGCCTTGTTTTTATGGGAAGGGAAAAGAAAATAATATGTTGTGGTAAATGCAAGACTAGGGGGTCTTTAAGATAAAATGAAAATAACCATCAAGTGACAATATTCTCAAATAAGTCAAATTATAAATTTTTGATAATATTCTCAAATAAGTCAAATTATAATATTTTTAGTGTTAAATTTAGATATTTTAGTGTGAAGTTGATCAATATGATTCAATTTAAGATGAGGATATTGTCTAAATTAAAATATAGTAAGTTAAAATGTGTATTTAAAAATATGATTTACTTTTAGAACAAATACATTGTGATTGGAGGTACATGTTCACAAGTTTACCTTAGAGGTTATTAAAGATATTAATTAATAAATTTAAATGAAATAAAATCAATTATTTATTGCACATGTTAACTAATTACACAACTATTTTTTAATAAAATATGTACTCATAAAATAAGTTACAAATATATTTTTAAATCAGAAACTTATTAATGAAAAAAACCCAAAACTATTTTATTTACATAAGAATTAATTTATTTTATTTACTACATCATTAACAAATAATTTTTTATTTTTGTTTAGTCATCGTTTGTTTTGGTATATCTTTCACTTATAATTTTATTTTTTAAGTAGACATCTATTATGTATTGATTTCTATATACAAATGGCAAAACATCAACTAATATTACAAAATACCCCTCCATATAATTTTCATATTTTCAAGTAAAGCTAATAAATTTGTTTTAACATTTTACCACTATGCTATTTTTCTAACTCATGACTTTGATCACTCTTTTAATATACAGTATTTTGGGTGTAGATTATGTGGTATTTCTAATTCTAGACTCTTGATACTTCTCCCATTAATCCTCTCAGGTTTAAGGCTAGCATAGAGGTACCCTCATTTTAATCCTCCCAGATTTAAGGCTAGCGTAGAGGTACCCTTATTTGGTGGATTTGAGATTGAGTTAAGGAGTGCTCCCAATCCTTGATCCTTAACATAGTATTCTTATAATATTTTTATGATTGATCATTCTCATTAAAGATTCTCTTTTGGTATGAGAGATTATATAAACCTAACTCCCAAACCATAGCATTTTACACTAGACATTATCTTTTATGCTCACAAGTTTATCTTTGCCCTACTAAACTTAAAATTTTCATACCTCAAATTTTAAAAGTGCATGCTTAGAATAAATATTTTTGACAAAGAGACCTTAGATATAATGCATTAATGAGTTAGTTTATTTCTTGAAATTTTCTAATAGATGACAAATAAAGCAATAGAGATTTAGGGCTTCACAATGCTCTAAAATTAGTAACAGAATTTAGATTAATATTTAAATTTTAAAGGCATGAAGTTTAGTTTTCAATATCCACAAGTTCATGAAATAACATTTTGTGATCCTTAAACGAAAGATTTAAAAAAAATGGAAATTCTATTGGCAATTCCACATGTTAGTGAAAACTTAAAAATACCAACAAGAATTCCAAAATCTCAAAATCATCAACCAAATAAAAGATTAAAATGAATTTAAGGTTTGTAGAATTCTAATCAAGAAAGATACTTCTATTATGTTGTCCTAATTTTTGTATGTCCTCTAGAAAAAAATAAACTTGTCTAAACTTTGTTTTTAATATTAGAAGTAGCAAAACTAGGGTGTTGTTTCTCTAGTACAAAACCCCAGAGGGCCACTATCAGTAGATTAGCACTATCAACACTTTAACAACACATATAAAAAAAACATAGTCACAGAAACTTCCACATTTAAAAAACAACCGATAGTTTGTTTGGCATAATAACCATTACTACTACTAACAATAAATGCTATGCTAACCATACTACTACTAGCATACATTATACTACATAGAATAGTATTAAAAGTCTTAAACAAGGGCCACACAGGGAAATACCAATATAAGTCTTTAGAGTAAAACATAACACTATCTGTAAAGTAATAAAACCAAGGCCATTAGGGCCACTTTCAGTTAGAGTGCAAAAATTAAATAGGGATTGAATCCCTAAACATCCTTCCGCTTGCATTGCTTGGATAGAATCATCCTCTCCCAGTCCTCCATCAGGAACTTAAAATTTCCTTGTAGTTACCATCTTCACTTTCCTTCTCACCAAGTGCATCCTTCTGCAGTACACACAGGGTGGTAGCCGAGCTATGCATGACCTTTAGACCGAAGTGGGAAATATCCTGAAATCATTTGTCATATCAACATTTTCCTTTTTAATTTTATCTATCTCCACCTAGGAAGCCTCAGATTTACAACATTTCCCTTTAGTGTGAGTCTTACCTTTATCCTTAACAAAAGACATAGCCTTACCCTCCGCTACCATATTCTAGGTGAGGTCAAGGGACTCAATTTTTAGGCTCTCCAAAACGTGGGAGGAACTACTAGCAGTAATATAATGGGCCTCCTTCTCAGTCATTTTTGCCTCCACGATCTTGTTTTCACTTTCCCCACCATCCTCTGAATCAGAATCCTCTTTCCATTTTTTCTCCTTAGTAAGCCTAGTTGCCAATCTAGTAGACTGGTGGGGAGTGTTGGTTTCTTTAGTTACTTCAATATCTAAATCAATTTGTTGTATATTAAACTTAGCATTTTTAGAGGCCTTGGACTTCATTTTGAGGTGGGGGGTCGTTTCTTTTCTTTTTCTTTAGTTTCTCCACAGACAAAAATGTTAGGGGAGGTATCCGGTGGGCCTGGTAGGATTTTAAGAGCAAGATTTTTAATGTACTTTTTCTTTCTCAGGCCACGAGAGACCAGTGAATTTTTAAATGACCTCCTCATTCATGTCAAAGAAGATGTCACCCATCGTCACTCTTATCTCCTCCCAAGAGGAAACAAATTGTAGAGAGAGGATTTCATCAAATCCCATTATATATTTGATAAACTGGACAACTCTCGCTTCCTTATAGATGTGCTAGACAACTACATTGTTCTTAATATCACCATTCTTATCTGGTTCAATACGCACTCTATCCCCTCCCATGGCATCACAAACTAGAGAAGAAGTGTTACTAAAATGAGGAAACTCTAAATTGAAACCAACAAAGGAAAAATGCACTTGAATCCAAGATAAATGACGGTAATCAATGCTTTCATTACAATCTGTGCCACTCTTCATATCTAGATCCAAAACGGAAGCTCCCTCGTGCAAATGATCCATCGTAAAAAAGGGATTAAAAGAAATATTAGGTTCAGACCAATTATGTAATCTAATAAAATCCATCAAACCAATCTTTAAATTAATTTCACGTCCACCAAAGCGTTCATTAAAGAAAGGGCCATTCCTAATTAAAATCAATAGTCAACTAATTGCTATTATAATTAATAAGATCAACATTCAACCAATTCAACCTATCATAATAGCTCTAAGGGACACATGAGCAATACAAGTACATACGATTTGGCTTCCTCATGTAATTCAAATCATGGAAAGAAAATGGGTAGTTTTTGAAATTTAAATCCCTGCCATTTTCATAGAGTAAAGCCCATAAACTCCATAAAAGGGCACATAAGAAAAGTTTGCTGACACCCATAAAGAATCAACGAGAAGTTTCTTTTCTTAACGAGGACAACAAACTAGAAGAAAACAAGTGTTCTTCCCTCTATCTAATTGTAACCCTTAAAACTCCAATGCCATGGTATTCATAGAATTAGCCACAACATTACCTTCTCTAAAGATGTGTTGTATAGAAAAATCATTAAACCTAGCCAGTAGAAATATAATATCCTCAAGGATCCCCTCCACAGTCCAACCATCTATCATAGAACCTTTAGTTCCTTCGATAATCAACCTAGTCATCTTTGATTTTCAAGTTCTTAATTCCAATTGAGAAAGCTATTTTAAGACCCCAAAGTGGCCATTCCCTTTGACTGTTTGTTGGCATAATCCTTAAAGTTTCTTGTGTAGAAATAATCATTTAATCACCCTTGTGATCTATACTCACACCTCCCTGAGTCTCTTTAGCCATTCTAGCTGCATCATCAAAATTTATCTTGCACCAAGGTGGACGAGGAGATTTACACTTAGTATTACTTCTAGTAAGCTTATGCGAATTATCAAACTTATAGAACTTGTCAGAGAGCTTCCAGTTTTTAGTCAACCTATAGGCCCACCCATTTGGAGGTCTATAAGGATTTTTCCAATTTCTTACAACAATATTCTCCAACAAGATTTTTTTGAGGACCAAAAGCACACCACCAACATTGTTCTCAGTGTACCTGGACATCTTGTTATTCCTCTCTTTCCATATACACCAACAAATATGGGGAGGTATTTGTTTCCACAACGGTCTAATGAGAGGGTGATTTGATGGGCACTTATAATTAAGAAAAAAATGTTGAATAATCCTTCTAAACACCCAGTGAAGGCAAAATTTCTAAAGGATATTCTACCAGACTTTTGAGGAAAATTGACATTGAATAAAGAGGTGTTGGGTCATATCCTCTTCCCACTTACAAAAGATACATCTTTTAGGGAACTGGAAGCCCCTTTTAACAAGATTATATTGGGTTAGAATTTTACCATGAAGGAAATTCCACTAGAAGAAATCAAACTTTGGTATAAGCTAGGAATTCTAGACTTTATTCCAAAAATTAGGGTCACCATTGTAATTTGTCAATATCTTATAAGAAGACTTAACCGAAAAATCTCTTATTTGATTCTTCATCCATATAAATTTATCCTCTTTAGGGAATAGAGGGAGTCTCACTCTCATCATTAGGGACTGAATTTCAACAAATTTGGGGAGAAGATAAGGTTTGTCCATAAAAAATTGAGCAAGGATTTTACATTTACTCATGGGAGTGATATAATCAAAAATATAAATCCCAAAGTGGGTCTGTGTCATTTCCATCAACATATTCTAAGGACCATCAACAAGGAGTTTATCCCCACTCCATCGGTCTTCCCAAATTCTAATTAAACTCCCATTTCCTATTTTCCATTTTAGGCTTTCCCTAATGAGAATTCTACATCTTAAAATGTTATTTATATTTTTGACCTTGTTGGGAAACCATTTAAATCAAGAGCTCTATAGAAATTGCCCTAGTTAAGGTATTTAGCCTTTATATTTCTACACTAATAAGCTTTGTCCATAGCCAAATTCCAACCCATTTTTGTAATTAGGTTTTTATTTAAACTGGTCACTTTTCTAATACCAAGTTGACCCTAATTTTTGGGCCTACAAATTCTATCCCAATTAACAAGACCCAATCTCTTTTTCTCTTCCACACTAGTCCAAAGGAAATTTATTTGGATTCATTCAAGTTTCTCTATCATGGCGCCTAAAATTTTGAAAAGGGATAAGAAATAGACCAGAATACCTTGGAGGGAGGCAACAAGCAGTTGAAGTTTACCTGTACTACTCAGGAGATTGCCATTCCAACCAAAAATTTTCTTTCAAGTTCTCTCTAGAAAAGTGTTCTAAAAAGCAGGGGTAACCTCTTTGATAGTGAGAGGGAGGCCAAGATAAGTTCCTGGAAGGATAACACATTAGTAGCCCAGGGTATCCTTGATTTTAACTTGCAAATCCATCTTGGTATTGAAAAAGTAAAGGGTACTTTTTTCATAATTAATACACTACCCATAGGCCTTTGCATAATCCAGAAGGAGACCCTTCCATTCCCTTTCTTCAACCACTGAAGATTTTCCAAAAAGGAAAGTATCATCAATAAAATGCTACAAAGCTAAAAGGAAGAGTGTGGAGGTAGCTTGAACTCCATGTAATAATCTAGATAGAGACAAGGCCTAATCCAGAAGGAGACCCTTCCATTCCCTTTCTTCAACCACTAAAGATTTTCCAAAAAGGAAAGTATCATCAATAAAATGCTACAGAGCTAAAGGGAAGAGTGTGGAGGTAGCTTGAGCTCCATGTAATAATCTAGATAGAGACATATTAAGAAAGTTTTTGCCTATAAATTTAGCTACCATGATGAAGAGATAAGGTGATATGGGAGTCCCCTTGCCTAATTCCTTTTCCAACTCTAAAGAAACCCAAGGAGACCCCATTCACCAGGACCAAAAAGTGAATTGTCTCAATAGATTCATAGACAATTTTACTAAGAACTTTGTGTAGGAAGTGTTGAGCGTTGTTTTGACACAAGCTAACTTGCTAGGATCTCGAGATTTGATTTCCTCTCTTGAAAGAATAACCGAGTTATTCCCAAGGTTCTCCGGGGTCGGGTCACAACTTGCTTGGTTACTTAGTTGAAGATAAATGTGATTTGTTCACGAGGAGGCCTTTGCTGGTACATTCAAGATAGAAAACTACAAAATATTGTTAGTTCTCTCTTTTTTTTTTGTATTTTCCATTTTAACAAGTATGGGTGTTGTAAATAAAATGCAATTTTGTGTTTTCAAGATGGTAATTTTTAGAATTAATGACAGCGTTTTAAAGAGGGAAGGGTAACGAGAAATAAAGCAAATTGTGAGAAAAGTGAAATCCTAAGGACATAAACCACCGTAAACCCTTCCTTGCAAATTAAATGCTGGAGAGATTTGGAACAACCCACGAAGCATAAATCAGACCAAGCCACAATTCACTACTCCACAGATGCAAGCATTTGGAGAGAAGACGTATTCACTCGTGCAAGACATTCAAAATCTATCAAATCATGAAGCCACTAAGATGTGCGCACCCACGAGACAGATTTATCGTTAAGCCCAAAGATGATCTCCTCCACACATTCATCACAGCAAGGTAGATATACGACAGCAAACTCCAACTAAAAGTAGCATGAATTCGAAACACAATAACACAAAGGACTCTCTGAAAATAAAGAATAATGCAAGCATACATTCAATAAATTCGCATAGATAGCAGTAATTCACACACCATGAATGAAGCACCCAATGTAGATATTTATTGTATTAAAAAGTTGGCCCTTTACATTATTTTCTTGATTACAATATATAGAGTTTTGATCTACAACTCTGATTTTCAGAGTTAGAGCATCAGAGAGTCTAAACTAAAGAAATAAAACTAAGACTAGAACTTTGTTGAAGGTAAACTATTGCTAACTGATACTATGTAACATGCATAAATTCTTAAACCCATTTATAATCCATTTTCTTCTACAAAGAGGGAAAAATCTGCCAGAGAAGAGGGAGAAAGGAGGAGATTTCCTTCTGTGAACTAGGTGTCTTTCTCTTGATTTTGGTGGATGCTTCTTGGATTCTTCACCTGGAACTGTTTATGGCGGTGGGAACTGATAGGAAACCTTTAGTCCTCCCAAAAAAAACTCAAGTTGCCCATGGATATGATCTGGAGTCTAACTGGTGTCTAAAAAAATGACCTCGCTGAAACACCCCAGTTTTTCAGACCTCGACCTCTACCCCAAAACTTTAATGCCTTTAAAATTTCCCAGGTGTCCTCAAAATCTTCAAACTTGGAGGTCCGAAAAGTTCAGACTTGTCGTGGGCCGAAAGGCCGAAAAACCTTGAAGAGGAAGAAAGGCCAAAATCTTCGAAGGCCGAAAGGCCGAAAAACACTCCTGGCTCTCAGGGCCGAAAGGCTGAAAACTCGGAGGACGAAAGGCCAAAAACTCTTCCTTGGCAGAATTTTGGCTAAGTGTTGAAAATCTTGCCCTGTTTTCCTGGTAATTGAACCTTGGAGCCTTATCCAGTGAAGACCTCTGGGTGAGCTTCCTGGAGCCTCTTCACTATCTCCTGGACTTCCTCAAAATTGATCTCCTTTCTTTTTATCTTAGTGACCCTTCATTCTTGCTTCTTTTTGAAGATAATCAATTTAGAAGCGAAGAACGTGATCTCTTCTTCGTGCTGTGACATTCTGTGTATTTCTTCTTTCATGTAGAACAATTTCTGCAAGGCCTCCTTGGTATTGACTCTGGCCAGAACATCTCTGAATTGTTGGACCACTTCCTTGGAGGGACGTAGAGCCTATTGGCTTTCATCTCGGTAGACGTTGAGGCCGACCCCTGTGAAGAATGTATCTATATCTTTGATCCATTTTATTACCTCCTCCCACTTTTCACCTATAAGGGCCTGGTGTTTCTTGTAGACCTTAATGATTTTGGTCATTTGTTTGATCCAAGTTTCAAATTTATCCAATTCTTCAGCCTCATAGATTTTTACCAAAATTTGAAAGCGTTGCTTTCAAATTATATCCAAATCTTGGAGAGCTGCTTGCCACTTAACTAACTCTGCATCCATACCCCCGTCATCTTCCACCAGGTCGATGAGTGAATTAACCTCAACCAATATGGTCCTGTATGGCCTAAATATTGATGGTATTGCCTTCTCTCCGAACTGTTCGAAGTCATTTATCCAATCAACGCTTGCCTGGATAAAAGAGGGAGTCAAACCTGCTGACAAATATGGTGTAGCCCTTTTATCAAGCATGGCCTGTAGTGAAGCCTCTGAACAATTTGGGTCAATGGGACCCAACATATTTTGGATGAACCCTTTTAAGGCTTCATTTTGGTCCGTTAAAGTTTTGATGGTTTCTTCATCTTTATTCATGAACCCTAGAGCATGCTTCAGCCCTAAAGCTGCTAATGTTTTGCTCTCTTCTCTTGTAGGTTCACCCAAATCTACCTCCTTGAATGTATAACCTTCTGATGAAACTGTCGTCTGAGAAGTGCTCGGGGGAGGGATAGCTATCTGGGCTTTCCAATGACCCCCAGTGTCTTGAGTTACATATGACATGATCTTTGTAGGTGCATTGATTTCTGCCTGGTGGAAAGCTTGTCTCACAGATGTCATACTTGTGTCCTCTCCAACCAATTCACTGGTGTGGGTTATTCTCCTAGGTTGTATTTCCTTGGTAAACCAAGTAGGTTTACGGGATGTAGTTACAGGTTCATATGGTGCAACCTGGAGGATCGAAGTGAGGCTTTGTATTTCTGGCTCTGTTTCTTTTCCTGATTCCTTTTCTTGCCCTTTTCCTTGTTCATTCCCTCCTTCCTTCATTCCTTCCCCTTCAGCATCTACATCCATTTCCCCTTCTTCTCTCTCTCCTTCTATCTCTCTTGGTTTAGTTACCGCATTATCCCCTTCTTTGTCCTGGGCTTCTTCCTCGGAAGTGTCAATTGATACCTTTGACTTCAGACTGGTCATGGCCTCCAGTGTGGTATGGAAAGGTGGTGTGTCTTTAGCACTCATGGCTTCTCCGGAAACCTGGGTGGCACATGTTGGATGGATTGATGTTGAGGGAACAAGTGTTGGTATGATTGGAGTGGGAGATGAGGAGATGGTGGTAGTAGACGGAGGTGGAGTTGGTGCAGGAGTAGGTGTTGGAGTCGGTAGGGAAGTTGGTGGAGTAAGTATGTGGGGTGGTGGAGTGAAAACATAACTCCCTCCAGCTACATTGTCTGTTACTAAACTTTGAGTTACCCCGTTATCTTGGGTTTTAGGCCCTGGAGCAGAATCAAAGCTTATTGGTGGAGAAGGAACATTCACCGGAGGGTTGGTGAACTGGACCGGTGGAGGAGTAAGGGCTACCTGAGGTTGCATGCGCGGTGGTCCCCCGGTGTATGTATTTTGGCCATGATCTGAAAAGCCCTTAAGTCCTTCAAAGTCAGAAAGAATAAACTCATCTGACCCTAAGGCATCCAAAGGATTATCCTATTCTTTGGGATCCTCTTTACGTTTCTTGGTAATCTCCTTTTCTCTCCTCTTTTGCAACCTGGTCCTCCGGACTAGGGGCTCGCCTGCGTCCTCTTCCTCAAGCTCTTCTTGTATAGTTTCTAACTGTGGAGATTCATAACTCTTCTTTCTCTTATAGGTTTTCTTCTTAGTGGTGGGGGAAGATTGGCCAGAGGTAGATGGGCCTTCTCTTGATTGGGGTTGTGACGACCCTGTTGGTGGGTCAATTTGGCCTATCATTCTAGTTTTCTTGGGCCTTGGATTAGAGCCATATTCAACTGGTCGTCCATGACCATACATAGTCCTAGGCTTCTGAGGGGGAGCTTTCTTGTACTTAGGAGTTGTTGATTTCTCTCCTCGCTATTTTTCTACCTTCCTTGAGGGATCCATTAATGTTTTCACTGGGATCAGACTCATCTGGTGTGGATTCTTAATCCAAGATATAGTGGTCTTTATCACGTACCTTGCCCTGAAGTCTATGTCATCATTTTCATCCTTGTCCACCTTGATGTTCATGATTGGCTGGTCATACACCTTATCTTTTGTGTAAATGTCTTCTAAGACCTCCTCTAAATCACATTCCCATACCTTCGAGGAAATAGGAACCTTCAACACCTCTTTTGCCAGAGCTAGGTTCATTCTGCAGTAATCTCAAATCCTGACCTCATGATCATCTATACAGTTTATCCAATGATCTTCCAGATGTGGCTCATGTACGTAGAATTTGCCGTTGATATGGGTATAAGTACCTATAGGATCAAAGAGGGCTCATACTGTCTTGTAAAGTTGTAAGGGACAGTCATCCAATTCAAAAGAAAGGGATTTGCAAACCTTGATATCCTATAGTGTATAGGGTCCCAAAGAGATGGGAAAGTCCCAACAGTGCTTTTTCTTATGTTTTATGTGCTCGTATGCATCTGTGAGCTGCCTGGCCATCTCCAATATGATTATCCAGTTAGATGGGTACTTGGGCAACTTCTTTGGTTGCAAGGTTGACCTGGCTATCCTGATATATGTGAACGTCCTAAACTGGATAAAATAGGCCCCAATGGCCCTTATCTTAGCAACAGCCTCTTCTGACATCCTTTTAGCAAAGTCACCCTCAATAGATCGGATGATTACAAATATGAATGCATCATTGACTATCCTATAATCCGGGGAATCCTCTGGCATGTTTTCTCCTTTTACCAGCTGCGGGTATACAAGATGGGGCCATGCATTTGGATCATTCAGACTTCCCCTCTTGGTGAGACCAGGATAATCTGCCTGTGTAGCTAGTAGATACACCACGTAAGTGCTCAAGTAAAACTTGGGGTTATGTTTTACGACTGTCAATTGCTCATCCAAATTGTCACTGATGATGGTGCCCCAGTCAAATCTTGCCTTCCATTCCTGGATCCTTTCTATCAATAGGATCATCCAGTGCTCAAGTTGGGTGGACTGTGGTAACCCATAGACCCTACTTATCATTGTTATAGCTACCTAGATATCATCCTTCATATAACATCTCCGGAGGTCTATCTTGTCTAGTTTGTTCTTGGGAAGTGGTTGCTTGAGGTATTCCTTATTCATCATCTCGTTTACGGTTTTCTCCCTGTTGCCAAACCACTTGGTCCCCTTTTCAATGTAGAAGTCATAGAACTTGTCTATGCCTTTGTGGAGGTGAATGATGTCCTTAATGACATCTGTCCTGATGTACAATACAAGCTGATCTTTTGAGTTTACTACCACCCTTTTGTCTGAATCATAGTGGTGAGCTAGGGTGACGATCAATTCTGAAGACAAAATGACCATTGGGTGTGCGACTGCATTTACTAGCCCGGATAGGACTAATGAAGTGCAATCCTTAGATCTGTTAGCTAGCTGGGATCACTGAGTCAAGAACTCATTCCAATCCACATTCCCAATGTTGGTGTCGGTTATCTCATTGTGCTTGTTTCCTACCTTTGAGCTAGGGAGATTCCCCTTGTATTGAAACTTCATTGGGGAGGCTATCTTTGGTTTAGTCATTCCTGCAAGAAAAGACAAATATCAGTAGCTTATTGAACAGAAAAAATAATTTAAACTAGGAAAGCAAACAAAAAGAGCTAAAGAAGAACAACTAAGTGCATGTTTTGGCACTTTCGGGCCTTTCGGTGTTTCGGACACCGAAAACTAGTTCAGAGACCGAAAAGTTTGAAAGTGCAAAAGATTTGTTGGAAGGACAAAGTTCATTGGGACTTTCAGGGTTTCGGACACCGAAAAATGAGGGGTGCTCACTCAGGAACACTGAATCGTTCAAACATGGTGAGGAACCCGAAAAGCCCGATTAGATGTTTCGATTTTGGCTTTTCAGACCTTTTGGTCTTTCGGAGCTTTCGGATGTTTGAAAGGCTGAAATGTTTGAAATGGTATTTGGTGAGAGCTTGAAGATCGATTTTCAGCCTTTTGAAGGCCGAAAACCTACGGCAAGGGCCGTGACTGAAAAAACACCAAAACCTAAAATGTAAGTCGAACTGACATGAGAAAACCCTAGGGCCGACAAGGAGGGACGTCCCTGTCGATGCACGAAGGTACAAAGGTCCAATGCGATAGAGACATGAAGTGCCCTAGGCTAGACAAGCACTAGGCGCACTGAAAAGACACAAAACCCTAGACCTAGAATGAAAAACATGAAGCAAAGGAGAGCGAGGAGGACCTACCTCGAACGAACAAGCAGGGGGAGGACAACCAGGCAGCTCAGAGGTAGAAGCAATCGGCAAGGAGAACCTGATAGAGTCACGAGTGGGAATACAAAAAATGCAAAGTGTGGTTTAAAATGAGCCTTCTTCTATTTATAGCCCGCGAGCTGACGTTAGCGGCTTCGGGGCTTTCAGACCCCGAAAGGCCAAAAATGTCGAAAGTGAACCAAGCTTTCAGCCTTTTGGTGTTTTTAGAGTCTGAAAACACCGAAAGGTCAGGTCTTCAGCCTTTCAGCCATTTTGAAACTTCGGAGGATCTAAATCCTCCAAAAGTCCAAAAGGGCCGAAAGGTCAGGTCTTCGGCCTTTTGGCCATTTCGGCACTTCAGAGGAACTAAGTCCTTTGAAAGTCTGAAAGGGATGAAAGGCCAAAAAAAGGTGTTCTTCCTTCTTCTGACTTGGTTTCAAAAATCATCTGGTGGCTGACTCGATTTCTACGAGGGGCAGACACGACGAAAGGATGAAAAGACAAAAAAAGAAAGGGGGGTCCCCATGGTCAGAGGACCTAAAATGGAGTGTGTGTTGTGGACCCACAACAAATATCCCTGACAAAAGGAGGAATGACCGAGGCATTTCTTTATCATCAACACTCTTCTAGAAAGTATCTTTGTAGTAGAATAGAACCAAGAGGTGGTGGAGTCGATGAGTCTTCAATGACCTCCAATCTGGGGTTCTTCCATTAGTTTCCCTGTGTGTGTTCATGTGTATTCATTCCTTGAACTTTGGTAGTGACAACCAAGGTGCTTGCCAGTTATCCCCAGCCTTCGCCAAATAAATTAGGGCATCCTGGAAAGAGATTTGCTGCCAGTTAGGCGTCCATAGCCCTGACAAAGTTTTCCCCGAGTACCAAGTATGACCTTGCTCTACTGCCAGCCGGGCATCCATAGCCCCAGTAGAGGTTGTCATAATCACCCAAGTTCGTCCTATCTGCTAGGCTATAACTTTCTTCTTCTTCTTTTTTTTTTTGTTTGAGAGCTCCGTCTTTTGGGAAATCATTTTGTTCCTTCTATTTTCTTGGAGATGTATCGAGCCTTAGACGTTAGTGTGTTCCATGCATTCAGGTCTGTGACCTCTTTTCTTCTTCTTTTTTTCTGGTCTGAGCAACGATTAGGCGGTGTTGCCTGGACCTTTCACTCATGACCTCTTTGGGGCACTTTTCTTTTGAGTGTTTCTTTGCTTTCCCTTTTGGCTCTTCTTTCTTTCGTTATTACCTTCGCATTCAGTTTAGACTTGGGTTCTGGGATTGGTGGGTACCTGAACCTATGCACTCAGGTTGGCTACAACTGACAAATGCCTTAGAAACCAACACCCTCTGGTGTTGTGCCTTAATGTGTCTTGTGATCAGGATGACCAAACTTTGAACTCCTTCTTGTCTATCAATGATAATCATCACTACTTTGTCTTTTGGGAGGGTTCTCTTACGCTGCATGTATCCTTGGAGAAATTTGACTAAGAAATACCTCTACTCTTCTTGCGAGACACCCTAGACTGGATCCAAAACACATTGACCCGAAACAAAAAACAAGCCCCGACAAAGAAAAGAACAAACCTGAGCGGAAGAAAGGACTAACGACAAGGACAACAAAAAAAGAAAAAACATAAAAGTGACTATGGTAAAAGGGACAGAAGGCAGTCCCACTTAGGATCCAAAGTAATGTTTTAGGAATTGCCCATTGATTGGAAATGGGGTCAACTCTCCATCCAATGTGTTGATCCTAAAAGTGTTTTCCCCCAGGATCTCTGATATTTGGTAAGGGCCTGTCCATAGTCTTTGGAACTTGGTGTGGCTGCCTGGCTTTTCTTTTGCCTTATCCCACAGGAGGATAAGGTCAGAGATCCTAAAGGATTTGATGGTAGCTCTCTTGTCAAACCACCTTTTGACTACGGCCTGATGCTTTGATGTATGTTCTAGGGCCAAAGTTCATTTCTCCTCTAGGTTCAGGAGATTCAGGAGTCTAACTTGTACCCGATCTTCCTCCCCTACATATTGGTCTATGAATCTCAGAATTGGGATTTTTAGGTTCATAGGAAAGATCGGTTGCAAGCCATAGACTAGTTGATATGGAGACATCCCCAGGACATTTTTAATCCTTACACGATCAGTCCATAAAGCATATTTCAGCTGTGTGTGCCAGTCCTTGGGGTTTTCATCCAGGAGGTGTTTGATCACTGTTGTTAGATTTTTGTTTGTAGACTCTGCTATGCCATTGCCTTGCGAATAGTACTTTGAAGAGAATTTGAGGATTAATTGGTTTTCAAAGGCCCATTGCATGAGTGAGGCTGAAGAGAAAGAGGGGGCATTGTCACATACCAGATAGAATGCCATCCCAAACCTAGTTATGATGCATTCCTCCACAAATTTGGTCATGACCTCAGTGGTACAATTCTTCAATGCTTGTGCCTCCGTCCATTGTGTGCAATAGTCGATAGCTATTAAGATAAAATTATGTCCTGCAGATGAAGGGGGGTTAATCACTCCAACAAAATCCAAGCCCCATTGGGAAAACGGGCATACCTCATAGAGTGGTTGTAAAGGCATTGCTGGATTTCTTTCTTGAGTCATGCTAGTTTGGCAAGTATGGTAGGATCTCATGTGCTTGCCGGTATCTTTAAATATCATAGGCCAAAAATACCCTTTCCTCAGGATTTGGTGAGCTATGGCCTCCGCTGATCCATGTGCCATTTCATATTTGTCATGAAAGTCCACCAATATTTGTTTTTCCTCCGTTCTATCCAAACATCTTAAGTACAAACCCTCGTAATTGTGTTTGTAGAGCTGTCCATTCTTTAGCATCTAAGAGTTGCTTTTGATCTTTAAAGCTCTTCTTTGGGAGCTGTTCATTACTTCAGGGCAGCGATTCTGCAACAGATAATACACTATGTCTTGGTACCATACATCCGTGATCACGCCTTGGTCAGTGTATGTTTGGCAGACCAGACCTTCTTCAAACTCAGAGATCAGCTTTGTCAGGCCCTGGCCTCTTACCAATTTCATCAGTTGGATTTCTAGGTCAAAATCTTGGAGAATTTCCATCCATTTTCCTCTCCGTTCTCCTAGCTCATTCTGCATCAGGAGAGATTTAACTACTGCATCTGGGACTATCCCAATGAATTTACTCCTTAAAATATAATGTCTAAATTTCTTCACCACCTTGACAAGAGAAAATGACTGCTTATCTAGGTTTGGGTATCTGAGCTTAGCATCTTTGAAAGGGAAACTCATAAAGGCGATGGGCCTTTCATCTTCACTACTCTTCTTCTGCGTGAGAATGCCTGCGCATGAATGTTCCGATGCGAAAGAGTAGACGTTGAAAGGGATGGTGTAGTCAGGAATGGCTAGGACTGGTACTGTGGCAATGGCATTCTTAATCTCTTTGAAAGACTTCTTGGCTAGGAGAGCCCATTCAATCTTGGCATCTTTCTTGAGCATGTCGTTCAATGGTTTCACTATTTCCGTGAAACCACTGATGAATTTTCTAACGAAGTTGATCTTTCTGAAGAAAGATTTTAGTTCCTTGCGGCTATGAGGCGGTGTCAATTTTAGGATCCCCACCACCCTTTCGAGGTCAATGGATATCCCCTTTTTGGAAAAGATATGCCCCAAGAGCTTTCCTTCAGTTACCCCGAACACGCATTTCTTGGGGTTGAGGGAGATCCCGAATTATCTGCACCTCTGGAGGCATTTTCTGAGGTCGCTTATGTGGTCATCTCTCAGTTTTGAGTAGACTATGAGATCATCCATGTAGATGATAATGCACCTTCCAACCAATCCTTTGAATGCTATGTCCATTTCTCTTTGGAAGGTGGCTCCAGCATTAATCAGCCTGAAAGGCATCCGTCGATAGGTGAAAGTTCCCCATTTAGTGGTGAATGCCATTTTTAGCCTGTCCTCTTCCTGTACCATCACCTGATTATATCCAAAGTAGCCATCTAGGAATGACATCATTTGAGATCCATTAACCTTTTGCAGCACTTCATCTAGAGATGGGAGCGGATAATTATCCTTTTGAGAGGACTTGTTGAGGTTCTATAAGTCTACACACAACCTGATTTCTCCAGTCTTCTTCCTTATAGGTACTAGGTTTGAAACCCATGTAGAATGTTAGATCAGGAAGATGATCCTAGTGTCGAGCAGCTTTTGGACTTCCTTTTGGATCAAGGGCTCCATAGTGGGATTCACGGGTCTTTATCGTTGCCTAAAGGGCTTGGAATTTGGTTTCAAAGGGATGTTGTGCACTATGACTAAGGTGTCATATGTCTTTAATTATTCATAACTCCATGCTATGACATCTCAATATTCAATGAGAAGCTGGACCATTTTCTCCTTTTCTTCTTTGGTCCCCACCTTTTTGATGTGGACTTCTCTTGGTTCCTCTTCCATGCCCAGGTTGTAGGTGTCACATTCTTTACCATCGAGTGTTACGTCAGGACGCCTTTGTATGGCAGTCTTATCACTATCAAAAATCCTCTCTAGTTCTACCATTCCCTTGGGTATGGCATTGGTTTTCAAGTTTATGATGCCGTAATCATCAGGTTCTTCAGGTTCAACTATTTCCTCCCTGTTCTTCTCCTTGTTGATGATCTTCTTTTCAAACACACCAGCGCACATGATAAACTCTAAGATATGCTGATCATCTTGGAAGACTTGAAAGTTAGTGACAATGTCTGGAATGGCTGGGGTTGTGACAAGTTCAACCAAGAATTTCTTTAGTTTGGATTTATCCATTGGGTGTAATGAACTGGTTGAGACAGCCAATGCGTCAGCGATGACATTCTTTCTTCTTGGGATGGTTTTGATGTTGAAAGCGTCGAAGTTGTTGATCATATCCCATGCCCTATTTCTATAGGCTGAGAGCCTCTTATCATTGCAAGTATACTGACTATAGATCTGCTTGACAACTAATTGTGAGTCTCCTTCCACCATCAAGATCTTGATTCCTTTCTCGTGAGCTAGGAGGAGTCTGTGAACCAACGCTTCATATTCTGCCACATTATTAGTATAAAGAAACTATAATCTATAAGCAGTATAGAAAGACTTACCCCTTGGATTTGTCAATTCAATTCCCACACCTGCTCCTTGTTTACATTTGGAACCATTGAAGTGTAGTTTCCATATCTAAGGTGGTTTAGTAGAGCTGGTTCTGGTTGAACTTTTCTTAGAAAAATCCTTGGTCCTTGGTTTTTGGCCCCTCTCTCTATCGCTGTCAGAAGAAGTTGATTCTCCTATATTTTGAGTATGCCCAGGTTTGAGGAGTTCATTGTCTTTATCTTCTAGTATTCCCTTGTAAGGGGGACATGCTCCATCATCTGAGTTACTCCAGTCACTAAGCATGTTTAGGGAAAGGCTTCTATCTTCCGGATCTGACCCACTGTCTTGATCTTGAGGTGGACTAGTTTGTCCATACTTGGTGCAACATTGTTCCCGTCTTCTATCCCAAGTACATCTCCTTTTTTCATCTGTGCTTCTGGTGGCTCATTTGGTCGGGCAATTTGAGCCAACACTTGTGATAGTGCTTCTTGAGAACTGGGGTATGTAAACTCAGAATGATTGGCCTGATGTAATCGGAAGTATCCAGGTAGCAATAAGATGTTGGGATCTGTGTCTTGACCCAGGTGCTGCAGGCTAGCTCTTGTGCTGTTGATGAAAATCTGGAAGATGTCATCACCAATTTTCAGCTCTAGGAGACCTTGGATGGGACTATGGTCTGACTCTTCACCTTCTCAAATTTGAAACATGAAAATGTCATCCAATCGATAAGTGCCCAAATCAGTTTGAGTGAACAAGACTTCATTTAGGGCATTGTATTCGGTGATCATCCTCTTTATCTTTGGTTCTGCATCTATCTTGATGTCGTTGTTCAAACCTCTCTAGGGTAGCCAGAGTTGGGTTAAATCTATAGAGATCCATCCTCTTAAGAATTTAGTCCATTCTCGGCTTAGCAACATCCCATAAGTCTCGGGGATGTCCACTATGTGTATATCAATGCATTCTTGTATCCGGTGATCTGCGACTAGTTGGATGTGTATGTCTTTGAGCACACCAATTACTTTGACCTTAGTTTTGTCTAATTGTATGACCACCCAGTTCATTACTTGGGGCACCATCCCCAACTTCTAGCAAATTGATAGGGCCATGACGTTGCATGAGGCTCCTAAATCAATTAGGCAATTATCTAGGTTCTTTCCAAAGATCTGCAGACTGAGTAGGAATGGTGGGACCTCTATCCTATCCATGAATACTATTGGGAATGCCTCAGATGTGTTGACATTGGACGTGGGTGCCCTGGTGCTATTGGTCGACGGGCCAGGTTTTGAATGATCCAAGTATCTTAAAAGGGCTTCCTTTTGAGATGGGCAACCCTGCAATAGTTTAAACATAGAGATGTTTGCCTTAGTTTTCTTGAGTTCATCCACTGTACTGTACTTGTCATTTGGCCAGGCCGTTCCTTGGTAGCCAGCATATGTACTTGTTATAGGAGGTATGGGAGTATTTGGGCCCTTTAGAGGTATGGGATTGTTACTAGCCCGAGGATCTGGTGGAGTCGGTTGCTTTCCTGGAGGTATGCCGTCATTGAGGGGCTCCTTTCTACTCTGAAGGTTATATGAGTTTTGCTGATCATTTTGGAAGGCGTGCACCTCAAAATATTTAGGCTCATTTTCTCTTTGAAAAGGGAACACGAACTCATCTTCTCCTGTATAAGCTTCTAAGCTTCCTTCCTTTCCAGACTCATATGAATCGAACACCATGGCATTGAATTGCACTGGGTCACCTTTGGATTCTGGGTATAATGGTCTTGGGAGTTGTTCACATATCCATTATTGTCTTGACGCTTAATTGGAGCCTCAACAAAATTGGCCTATGAAGCCTCATAAGTATTGGCATCATCTGCTGGGGTGCTGACATTATTTGGTCTAGTGTTCTATGGCCAATTTGGCCTTTGCTGTCCAAATGGTTTCTCTTGCGTGTTGTTTTTGCTATATGTATTAAAACCCCTGTTTGGATTCTAAGGGTATGTGTTTGGACTAGCAGACGCTCGTTGGTATCCACCTTGATTTTGAGATGGGTTTAGCTTCATTCTGGTAACTTCACTAGTGAGCTATGATAAAGTCTTCTTTACGATGTCTAACTCAAAAGCCATGAGAGCATCAGGCTCATTGTGGGGCACAACCCTCTGTTCTACGAATGCCTTTTTATGAGCTTTGTAGCCTGGATAAGTAATAGATGGAGGCACGGTTGTACATGGTTGTGCTGGTATAGGAGTTTGCATGGGCAAGTGGTTGGCCAAGGCTTGATTGTTTGCTGCAAATGGGTGTGGGACCACAAGATTACTTATGATAGGCACAACCGCATAACTTCCTTCTTGTGGGTCCATTTGCTGAGTGAAAGTGATGGCTTCATTATACACCTTTTCAATTGTATCTCTATTTGCTGGGGGAAGCCTTCTTAGAAAAATTGAGGTGAATGGGTCTAGAGCCTTTAGGTAAACTTGTATGATAGCCTCATTTGGTATAGTGTAAGGAGCTTCCAAATTTTGATGCATTTTGTGAAAATGATGATTAAACATAGCAATGGGCTCCTTAGGATCTTTCCTTGTGGTTATGAATTGGTGATGTGTCACAGCAAGATCGACATACAATTTGAACTGATTGAGGAATTTGGTTTCAAATTCATTCCATACTGAGATAGACCCTCATGGAAAATTAAGGTACCAATTGTATGCAAATTCTCCCAAGGTATATGAGAAGAGATGACAGACAATGTCTTGGTGGGCAATCTCTTTACGGTTGCAAATTTCCTTGAAGGCGCGAATATGTTCTTCTGCTGTCCTAGATTCACCATATATGAATCATGTACAAAATTTCTCTGGATTTTTAGGTAACTCATGGAGCTGCCCAATAAATTTCAAAGGTGAGCTTGTTGCATTAGAAAAAAAGGCCATCGGAAGAGGTTTCTGCAAATGTTGGTTTGGTAAGTTCTGAATTTGATTGATGGCTACAGTAATGGTTGGGCAGCGATGTGTGATTGCTGTCCAAGAGGATCCCGAGGTGTGGCAAGGTGATGAGAAGATTCACCTTTTTCTTTTCCCTTGTCACTGCGAGCCCTTCGGTGGTGAGTGAGTTCGAGGAACTCGCCTCTTTTCAGAGATGATCTAAGCACCTGCTCAAATCTCTCTAGAGAGAAAGATCCAATATTATCCAGCTTTTGGGTCTTGAGGCCCTCCTTCTAGCACCACTTCTATTGAGCATTGTTTTGACAAAAACTAACTTGCTAGGATCTCGAGATTCGATTTCCTCTCTTGAAAGAATAACCAAGTTATTCCCAAGGTTCTCTGGGGTCGGGTCACAACATGCATGGTTACTCAGTTGAAGATAAATGTGATTTGTTCACGAGGAGGCCTTTGTTGGTACGTTCAAGATAGAAAACCACAAAATATTGTTAGTTCTCTCTTTTTTTTTTGTATTTTCAATTTTAACAAGTATGGGTGTTGTAAATAAAATGCAATTTTGTGTTTTCAAGATGGTAATTTTTAGAATTAATGACAGCGTTTTAAAGAGGGAAGGGTAACGAGAAATAAAGAAAATTGTGAGAAAAGCAAAATCCTAAGGACATAAACTGCCGTAACCCTTCCTTGTGAATTAAATGCTAGAGAAATTTGGAACAACCCACGAAGCATAAATCAGACCAAGCCACAATTCACTACTCCACGGATGCAAGTGTTTGGAGAGAAGACGTATTCACTCGTGCAAGATATTCAAAATCTATCAAATCGTGAAGCCACAAAGATGTGCACACCCACGAGATGAATTTATTGTTAAGCCCAAAGATGATCTCCTCCACGTATTTGTCACAACAAGGTAGATATACGATAGCAAAATCCAACTAAAAGTAGCACGAATTTGAAACACAATAACACAAAGGGCTCTCTGAAAATAAAGAATAATGCAAGCATACATTCAATAAATTTGCATAGATAGAAATAATTCATACACCATGAATGAAGAACCCAATGTAGATCTTTATTGTATTAAAAATTTATCCCTCTACATTTTTTTTTATTACAATATATAGAGTTTCGATATACAACTCTGATTTTCGGAGTTAGGGCATCAGAGAGTCTAAACTTAAGAAATAAAACTAAGACTAGAACTTTGCTGAACGTAAACTGCTGCTAACTAATACTATGTAACTTGCATGGATTCTTAAACCCATTTACAATCCATTTGCTTATGCAAAGAGGGAAAAATCCACCAGAGAAGAGGGAGAAAGGAGGAGAATTCCTTCTGTGAACTGGGAATCTTTCTCTTGAATTTGGTGGATGCTTCTTGGATTCTTCACCTGGAACTGTTTATGGTGGTGGGAACTAATAGGAAACCTTTAGTGCTCCCAAAATGAACTCAAGTTTCCCATGGATATGATCTGGAGTCTAACTGGTGTCTAAAAAAGTGACCTCATTGAAACCCCCCAGATTTTCGGACCCCAACCTCTACCCTGAAACTTTAATGCCTTTAAAATTTCCCAGGTGCTCCTATAAATCTTCAAACTCAGAGGTCCTAAAAGTTTGGACTTGTCATGGGCCAAAAGGCCAAAATATTTGAAGGCTGAAAGGTTGAAAAATACTCCTGGCTCTCGGGGCCGAAAGGCTGAAAATCTTCCTTGGCAGAATTTTGGCTAAGTGTTGAAAATATTGCCCTGTCTACCCGGTAATTGAACCTTGGAGCCTTATCCAGTGAAGACCTCTGGGTGAGCTTCCTGGAGCCTATGCACTATCTCCTAGAATTCCTCAAAATTGATCTCCTTTCTTTTTATCTTAGTGACCCTTTGTTCTTTCTTCTTTCTGAAGATAATCAATTCAGAAGCGAAGAACGTGATCTCTTCTTCATGTTGTGACATTCTGTGTATTTTTTTTTTCATGTAGAATAGTTGCTGCAAGGCCTCCTTGGTATTGACTCTGGCCAGAATGTCACTGAATTGTTGGACCACTCCTTGGAGGGACGTAGAGCCTATTGGCTTTCATCTCGGTAGATGTTGAGGTTGACCCCTATGAAGAATGTATCTATATCTTTGATCCATTTTATTACGTCCTCCCACTTTTCATCTATAAGGTCTTGGTTTTTCTTGTAGACCTTAATTATTTTGGTCATATGTTTGATCCAAGTCTCAAATTTATCCAATTCTTTGCCCTCATAGACTTTTACCAAAATTTGAAAGCGTTGCTTTCGAATTATCTCCAAATCTTGGAGATCCGCTTGCCACTTAACTACCTCTACATCCATACCCCCGTCATCTTCCACCAGGTCGATGAGTGAATTAACCTCAACCAATATGGTCTTGTATGGCCTAAATATTGATGGGATTGCCTTCTCTCCAAATTTTTCAAAGTCATTTATCCAATCAACGCTTCCCTGGATAAAAGAGGGAGTCAAACCTGCCGGCAAATCTGGTGTAGCCCTTTTATCAAGCATGGCCTGTAGTGAAGCCTCTGAACAATTTGGTTTAGTGGGACCCAACATCTTTTGGATGAACCCTTTTAAGGCTTCATTTTTGTCTATTAAAGTTTTGATGGTTTCTTCATCTTTATTCATGAACCTTAGAGCATGGTTCGACCCTAAAGCTGCTAGTGTTTTGCTCCCTTCTCTTGTAGGTTCAACCAAATCTACCTCCTTGAATGTATAACCTTCTAATGAAACTGTCATCTGAGAAGTGCTCAGGGGAGGGATAGCTATCTGGGCTTTCCAATGACCCCCAGTGTCTTGAGTTACATATGACATTATCTTTGTAGGTGCATTGATTTTTGCCTAGTGGAAAGCTTGTCTCATAGATGTCATACTTGTGTCCTCTCCATCCAATTCACTGGTGTAGGTTCTTCTCCTAGGTTTTATTTCCTTGGTAATCCAAGTAGGTTTACCAGATGTAGTTATAGGTTCATAAGGTGCAACCTGGAGGATCGAAGTGAGGTTTTATATTTTTGGCTCCGTTTCATTTCCTGATTCCTTTTCTTGCCCTTTTCCTTCTTCATTCCCTCCTTCCTTCATTCCTTCCCCTTCAACATCTACATCCATTTCCCCTTCTTCTCTCTATCCTTCTATCTCTTCTAGTTTAGTTACCATGTTATCCCCTTCTTTGTCCTGGGCTTCTTCCTCAGAAGTGTCAATTGATACCTTTGACTTCAGACTGGTCATGGCCTCCAGCGTGGTATGGAAAGTTGTTGTGTCTTTAGCACTCACGGCTTCTCCAGAAACCTGGGTGGCACATGTTGGATGAATTGATGTTGAGGGAACAAGTTTTGGTATGATTGGAGTGGGAGATGAGGAGATGGTGGTAGTAGACGGAGGCGAAGTTGGTGCAGGAGTAGGTGTTGGAGTTGGTAGGGAAGTTGGTGGAGTAAGTATGTGGGGTGGTGGAGTGAAAACATAACTCCCTCCAGCTATATTGTCTATTACTAGACTTTGAGTTACCCCACTGTCTTGGGTTTTAGGCCCTGGAGTAGAATCGGAGCTTACTAGTGGAGCAGGAACATTCATCAGAGGATTGGTGAACTGGACCAGTGGAGGAGTAAGGGCTACCTAAGGTTGCATGAGCGGTGGTCCCCTGGTGTATGTATTTTTGCCATGATCTGAAATGCCCCCAAGTCCTTCAAAGTCAAAAAGCATAAACTCATCTGACCCTAAGGCATCCAAAGGATTATCCTATTCTTTAGGATCCTCTTTATGTTTCTTGGTAATCTCCTTTTCTCTCCTCTTTTGCAACTTGGTCCTTTGAACTAGGGGCTCACCTGCATCCTCTTCCCCAGGCTCTTCTTCTACAGTTTCTAACAGCGGAGATTCAGAACTCTTCGTTCTCTTATAGGTTTTCTTCTTAGTGGTGGGGGAAGATTGGCCAGAGGTAGATGGGCCTTCTCCTGATTGGGGTTGTGACGACCCCGCTGGTGGGTCAATTTGGCCCGTCATTCTAGTTTTCTTGGGCCTTGGATTAGAGCCATATTCAACTGTTCATTCATGACCATACACGGTCCTAGACTTCTGAGGGGGAGCTTTCTTGTACTTAGGAGCTATTGATTTCTCTACTCGCTATTTTTCTACCTTCCTTGAGGGCTCCATTAATGTTTTCACTGGGATCAGACTCATCTAGTGTGGCTTCTTGATCCAAGATATAGTGGTCTTTATCACGTGCCTTGCCCTGAAGTCTATGTCATCATTTTCATCCTTGTCCACCTCGGTGTTCATGATTGGCCAGTCATACACCTTATCTTTTGTGTAAATGTCTTCTAAGACCTCCTCTGAATCACATTCCCATACCTTCGAGGAAATAGGAACCTTCAACACCTCTTTTGCCAGAGCTAGGTTCATTCTGTAGTAATCTCGGATCCTGACCTCATGATCATCTATATAGTTTATCCAATGATCTTCCAGATGTGGCTCATGTACGTAGAATTTGCCGATGATATGGCTATAAGTACCTATAGGATCAAAGTGGGCTCGTACTGTCTTGTAATGCTGTAAGGGACATTCATCCCATTCAAAAGCAAGGATTTTCAAACCTTGATATCCTATAGTGTATAGGGTCCCAAAGAGATGGGAAAGTCCCAACAATTCTTTTTCTTATGTTTTATGTGCTCGTATGCATCCGTGAGCTGCCTAGCCATCGCCAATATGATTATCCAGTCGGATGGGTAATTGGGCAACTTCTTTGGTTGCAAGGTTGACCCAGCTATCCTGATATATGTGAATGTCCTAAATTGGATAAAATAGGCCCCAATGGCCCTTATCTTAGCAACATCCTTTTCTGACATCCTTTTAGCAAAGTCATCCTCAATAGATCAGATGACTACGAATATGAATGCATCATTGACTATCTTGTAATCCGGGGAATCCTTTGGCAAGTTTTCTTCTTTTACCAGCTGCGGGTATACAAGATGGGGCCATGCATTTGGATCATTCAGACTTCCCCTCTTGGTGAGACCAGGATAATCTGCCTATGTAGCTAGTAGATACACCACGTAAGTGCTTATGTAAAACTTGGGGTTATGTTTTACGGCTATCAATTGCTCATCCAGATTGTCACTGATGATGGTGCCCTATTTGAATCTTGCCTTTCATTCCCAGATCCTTTCTATCAATAGTATCATCCAGTGCTCGAGTTGGGTGGACTGTGGTAACCCATACACCCTGCTTATCATTGTTATAGCTGCCTTGATATCATCCTTCATATAACCTCTCCAGAGGTCTATCTTGTTGAGTTTGTTCTTGGGAAGTGGTTTCTTGAGGTATTCCTTATTCATCATCTCATTTACAGTTTGCTCCTTGTTGCCAAACCACTTGGTCCCCTTTTCAATGTAGAAGTCATAAAACTTGTCTATGCCTTTGTGGAGGTGAAAGGCGTCCTCAATGACATCTGGCCTGATGTCCAATACAACCTAATATTCTAAGTTTACTACCACCCTTTTGTCTGAATCATAGTGGTGAGCTAGGGTGACGATCAATTTTGAAGATGAAATGACCACTGGGTGTGTGGCTACATTTACTAGCCCAGATAGGACTAATGAAGTGCAATCCTCATATCTATTAGCTGGCTAGGAGTACTGAGTTAGGAACTCATTCCAATCCACATTCCCGATGTTGGTGTCGGTTATCTCGTTGTGCTATTTTTGTACCTTTGAGCTAGGGGGATTCCCCTTGTATTGAAACTTCATTGGGGAGGTCATCTTTGGTTTAGTCATTCCTGCAAGAAAAGACAAATATCAGTAGCTTATTGAACAGAAAAAATAATTTAAACTAGGAAAGCAAACAAAGAGAGTTAAAGAAAAACAACTAAGTGCATGTTTTTGCACTTTTGGGCCTTTCAGTGTTTTAGACACCGAAAACTAGTTTGAAGACCAAAAAGTCTGAAAGTGCGAAAGATCTGTTGGAAGGACAAAGTCCATTGGGACTTTCAGGGTTTTAGACACCAAAAAATGAGGGGTGCTCGCTCAGGAATTCCAAATCATTCGAATATGGTGAGGAACTCAGAAAGCCCAATCAGAGGTTTCAGTTTCAGCTTTTTAGACCTTTTGGTCTTTCGGACCTTTCAGATGTCCAAAAGGCTAAAACATCTAAAATGGTATTTGGAAAGAGCTTGAAGATCCATTTTCAGCCTTTCAAAGGCCAAAAACCTGCGGTAAGGGCCACGACTGACAAAACACCAAAACCTAAAATCTAAGTCAAACTGACATGAGAAATCCCTAGGGCTGACAGGGAGGGATGTCCCCATCGACACACGAAGGAACAAAGGCCCGACGCAATAGAGAAATGAGTACCCTAGGTTGGACAAGCACTAGGCACACCGAAAAGATTAAAAACCCTAGACCTAAAATGAAAACATGAAGCAAAGGAGAGCGAGGAGGACCTACCTCAAATGAACGAGAAGGGGGAGGACAACCAGGTGGCTCGGAGGTAGAAGTGATCAACGAGGAGAACTAGACGGAGTCATGAGTGGGAGCACAAAAAATTCAAAGTGTGGTTTAAAATGAGCCTTCTTCTATTTATAGCCCGCGAGCTGACGTTAGCGGCTTCGGGGCTTTCGGACCCCGAAAGGCCAAAAATGTCAAAAGTGAACCAAGATTTTGACCTTTTGGGGTTTTCAGAGTCTGAAAACATCGAAAGGTCGGGTCTTCAGCCTTTCATCCATTTCAGAACTTCGGAGGATCTAAATCCTCTAAAAGTCCAAAAGGGCCGAAAGGTTGGGTCTTCGGCCTTTTGGCCATTTCAGCACTTCGGAGGAACTAAGTCCTCTGAAAGTCTGAAAGGGCCTAAAGGTCAAAAAAAGGGGTTCTTCCTTCTTCTGACTTGGTTTCAACAATCATCTGGTGGCTGATTGGATTTCTACGAGGGGCGGACATGACGAAAGGAGGAAAAGACAAAAAAAGAAAGGGGGGTCCCCATGGTCAGAGGACCTAAAATGGGGTGTGTGTGTTGTGGACCCACAATAGGGAGTACTATTTATCTCTATCATAAGCCTTAGAGATATCCAATTTAAAGGCCATACTTGGAATCCAAATTTTATCCATTGAGTGGATGATCTTGTAAGTGGCAATGGAAACATCCAAAATTTGTCTTCTTGGGAAAAATCCTTTTTGACTATTGCTAATGAATTTATCCAAAAGGGGATTTAGACAGTTAACCAACATATTAGAAAAAATATTATAGATGGTATTACATAAATTTATGGGTCTAAAATCAATCATGCACTTAGGGTCTTGCACTTTAGGTACTAAAGCGATGTAAATGTTGTTCAACTTCTTCAAAAACTTGCCAGTCCTTAGAAAATCCCTGGTTTCCATAGTCACATCATAGATGAAATTTTTTTGAAACTCCTAAAAAAGTGGGAGGGAACCCATCAGGGCTAGGGGCCTTGTAAGCACCCATTGAAAACATTGTAGCCTTGACTTCATCTTCAAAAATAGGAGCTCAAGGAGTTTCTCATTATCATCTTCCCTAATAGCATTTGATAGGTGCCTTAGGAGTTTGTCCTACATGTCTCTGAAATGGTTCCCATCATTGTCCAAGTACATTTGGATAAAGTAATGAGAAGAAATCTTTCTAATATTTTCCTCTTAAGTGACCTCTTTATTAAAATCATTTGAAAAACATTTCATGGTGTTTCTTTTCTTGTGCCTACTCGCAGTCCTGTGAAAATAAGATGAATTCATGTCACCCTCCTTCAACCATTGGATCCTTGACCTTTGATTCTAGTAATTTGTTCCTTTTTGAGATTTTCTTTCCACTTTCTCCTCCATTATTCCTCCTCCTCATATAAGAATTGTGATAAATTACCAACAACAATTAAGTTCTTAATATAATCCAATTTGGAGCCTATCAACTTTTTTCTGATTAAAGATGTCACCGAAGGTTGACTTATTCCACCCTTTAACTTCTTTTCTATTGAGGTCCAAATTTTGAGAAATTATGCAAATAGAAGAGCCTTGGACATGAGTGTTCCACCATGTAAGTAGAGTATAGACTTTGAAATTAGGATGGGAAGCCCACATAATCTAATATATATAGGGAATGGGGTCAAAAAAGGGCTTATCCATCCATTGAAGGAGGATGGGGCTATGTTCTCAAATAGTTCTAGGGAGAGATTTGAGAGAAGCATTGCACCCTAAGTCCCAAAAACCTGAGACCATAAATCTATCTAGTCTAACCTAAATTAGGTGGACCCCCTTCCTATTGTTAGACCAGGTAAAAGGACTACCCTGCAGTTCTAGATCAAAACCACTTTTGCTGATGAAGTCAAAAATATCATTCATACTATCATTGTAATCTATCAAACCTCCTAGTTTTTCCAAAGGAAAAAGAGGAGAGTTGAAGTATCACACCACCATATAAAGTGCATTCATATCCTAAAGGATAAGAGAGGATACTTCCTCCCACACAAATTTTCTACCAACCTGAGTGTTAGGAGCATAAATATTGAATAGATGCCAGGTGCATCTGCCAAGTTTGAAAGTCACCACAAGGTAGTAGTGAGAAAATGAATAGGCCTCCCCTTCCACCTTGTTCGAGGATAATATTTATTTTAATACCCAAATGATAAAATTTCATTTTCAATAGGCATTACTAAAACCCACATTTTAAAAGTCCCTGTTTCAGGACCATACTATGCCTGTGTACGACAAGCAAAATTTGACCAAAATGAAACTATTTCTCTCAATCCTTTTGGGAAATGATATGTAACATAGTTAAGATTGATGTTTTTTGTTGAATATATATATATATATATATATATATATATATAATTTTAATTTTTTATTAGGCACAATTGTTGTTTTTAAAATCTGTCGTGTACGACAAGCATAATTTGACCAAAACATATGATTTTTTATTTTTTTTTAAAAGTGTGTAGAATTGTCTCTAGTTTGATGTCATATTATTTTTTTTGCGAGAAGCTTTCAAATAAAAAACTTATTAAAATAACAAAATAACCCATTATCTTTAGTTTGTGGACCTGTTTCAGTAGAAATTCAATGAAAAATATAAATTTTAATCAAATTTAAAAACAAATTACGTATTTGGAATCTGCACAGTCTGATCTATAATGGGTTTTTATTTTGTCAAAATATTCTTCTGAAAAAGTCTTCAGATATATGTCTAAAGTGCTTATTTAGTATGGACACTAGCAGAACCTTCAAGTTGCAGGTCAAACCAGGTCCAAGGCTATGGTTCGGCTACCCAAGCCTCTTTCCAAACCAAATTTCAACAGTAAAAGCGGTCTTAAAATTAAAAATTTTTAGAAACGGGACCTCGTTAGTAAACATTACCCCGTTTACCTTTTTTAAAATTCCTAACATACAAATGAATCGATGGAAGGTTTTCTTTAAAAAATAATATTTTTTCAAAACGACATCCTGTTTTGAAATAGGTTCCCATTTTTTTTTCAAAATGGGATCCCATTTTGTTTTTTGAAACGGGATCCTATTTCTAAAATTTTAGGCTTGGGACCCCGAAGCTAAATGAGACCCCGTTCGTTCTAAGCGGGAACCCATTTCATTGAGTGTGATTTTATGAATTTGGATAAGTATGAAAGTTTCTCCTTAAGTGGACTCATCTTCTTGCTTCAACCCTAGAGATGAAATTTTTTTGATGTCTAAGATTGAACCTAAGGATGTTGATGAAGCATGTAAAGATAAAAGTTGGGTTAAAGTTATGGAAGAAGAATTGAAACATATTTTAAAGAAAAAAACATGGATCCTAGTTCCTAGACCTAAGAAAAAGAATAAGATTGGAACTAAATGGTATTCAAAAACAAATTGAATGAATATGGTGATGTGGTTTAGAATAAATCTAGACTTGTTTGTAAGGGATACTCGCAGATGGAAGATATTTAATTTGAGGAGACCTTTTCTCTTGTTGCTAGAATTGAAGTTTTGAGAATATTTCTTGCATATGCTACTTACAAAGATTTCAAGGTGTATCAGATAGAGATTAAATTTGCATTTCTGAATGGAGAGTTGGAAGAGGAAGTTAATGTTGAGAAGCCTACTAGATTTTCTTTGACTGACTAGAATAACATGATTTTCCGATTGAAGAAAGCATTATATGGATTCAAATAAGCCCCTAGAGCATGGTATGAAAGATAGGATAAGTATCTTTTAAACCTTGGATTTAGTAAAGGTACTGCTGATAGTAACTTGTACTCCAAAATTGATCATGATAATATTTTGATTATTGAAGTCTTTGTTGATGATATCATTTTTGGTGGTAATGAAAAGTTGAGTAAAGAATTTTCTAATGAGATGCAAAAAAAGTTTGAGATGTCCATGATAGGTGAGATGAAATTATTTATTGGTCTGCAAATTACACAATTAGAAAAAGGTATTTTTATATCTTAGTCCAAGTATGCAAAAGAATTGTTGAAGAAGTTCAGTATGGAATATTCAAAACCAATTTGTACTCCTATGGTTACCAGTTGCAAATTGACAAAGGATGATGATTACCCTAACATAAATAAAAAAAGATACAAATTTATGATAGCTAGATTATTGTACTTTATACAAACTAGACCTAACATTATGAATGCAATTTGCATTGTTGCCAGATTTCAAGCAGAACCTAAAGAATCACATGTTGTTGTCAAAACAATATTTAGCTACTTAAAAAGAACAATTGAGTATGTTTTTTGGTATGGTGAGGATGATGATTTTACATTGAGTTCTTTTATTGATGCACATATGGCAGGTGATGTGGATGATAGAAAGAGTACAAGTAGAGGTGCAATCTTCTTGGGTAAGAGGGTAGTTTCACGGTCAAGTAAAAAGAAAAATTGTATATCACAATCTACTGCTAAGGCTGAGTATGTTGTTGTTGTTTTTAATTACACACAAGTGATATGGATGAAGCAAATATTGAAATATATCAGAGTAAGTATTGATGAGCCTATGACTATCTATTGTGATAATTAAAGTGTTATCAATATTTCAAAGAATCCTATGTTACACTCAAAGACAAAGCATATATTTATCAAGTATCATTTCTTGAAAGATAAGGTTAGTGAAAAGGAAGTCAAATTAGAATATGTGTATACTAAAGAGAATATTAAAGATATTTTCTTGAAGCCCTTGCCAAAGGATACTTTTGAGTATCTCTGAGGTAAGCTTGGGGTGATTTCACCTCATAATCAAAGCTAGAGATGCATTGATGTGCATCAGTCTAGTGTTCTTACTTAGATTATCCTTGTTCTGGATTGATGTTTTTGGGGGCTACTACTTCTAGGCGGAGTAGTCATCTTGTTGATTCAATTTTTTAAATTTTGAGAGATATGCTTGTTCATATTTTAATTTTTTTTTATTAAAGTACATATATGTTCCTTTTCCATTGATGTCAAAGGGAGAGATATAGTCATGTGAAAAAAAGTGTGAGACTAAGGGGGGAAGATTATTCTCAGGCCGAGAAGATTTGTTAGAGAGACTCTGAAAGATACTATTGTGGATATTATTGGTAGTACTAAATTGATATGATTTCTTTGTGCATTGATCATTTTTTACACCATATGTTGCCATCAATGCCAAAGAGGGAGATTGTTGGGAGATTGTTAGATTATCATGCATATATGTGTTGGTATTGATGTTTTTTCATTGATGTCAACATATTTCTTTATTTATGTTAGTGTTCTTAGTATGTTTTGTGAGAAGATTGGTTTAGTATGGATATTGTATTGAAGATCAGATGATGTGAATGTACAGATGGTTTTAGGGATGTCTGTAGTTGACTTATGTCAATTTATATAGGTTCACATGGTAACTTGAGTGAGTTATGGATGATTTATTAGAGGCTGGTATTTTAGATATTCAGGAAGAGACAATGTTTCAGTGTTTGGATTAGTGTGGTTCAGTTGTGCAATATTTATGGTTGCTAGCTTGGTGGTGAGTTGAGGACATGGATGTGTGTCCTCATTTTGAGTGATTCATGATTTGGATGCTAAAAAGCTATTTTTCTTAAGTGACAGAGGTTACTGATTGGTGTTCCTATTGAACACTATAGAGATAATGGTGAATTCTGAGACAACGTCATTTTGGTTGTTTCTATGGAATTTCACATTTCTTGTTGATGTTTCTAGATCATGTCCTATTTGTGTTTCTAGATCACATTGAGATATGTGATTGGATTTGGTGTTTTTCTTGTGGCATGTTGGTGTTATTATTGTTCTTGGATGACATGTTGGTGTAGTGTGTTGCGATAGATCAAGGTGTGATTTATGGAGCTGCAACATGATTAAAGATGAATATTTGGATCCTTACTATGTCTTTTTCGACATGTCTTGGATCGTATTGATAATTGTATTTTATTTTAAAATTAAATATTTGTAATCTAGGTCCTTGGTAGACCTTGAAGAAATAAGTTGATAAATTATATAAATGTAATGATGTAATATCCTTTTGGATAGGATCATGTGTGCATATGAGATATTGTGCAAAGAGGTATGAGTAGAATTGTAACGCCCCGCCAGGGAACCCAAGAGAGATTAACCTAGTACATGTCACTATGTGTGCTGAATATTTTTTTTTTAAAAGTTAACATAAAGAAACATACAATCATGCGGAAGTGATTACCATTTATACACATGTCTTACACTCACATAGATTACACGACTCAAGGGTTCCATGATGTTGAATTACTTAAAGCAGAACACAACTAACAATATAACAAAAGATTCCATCTGATTAATCATAACAAATACAACTTACATAACCATAAATAAAAACCTCATGGATAACCATGAAACCACCATAACTCACATCCACTGCACATGTCATAGGGTATGTGGTAATCACACTAAACTACTTACTATTACAATTTCCAGATTAGGTATCACATGCGATACACCAATGCAAGATTACAATAAAGAAAGTACATAATAAATGATGAAGGAACATAAAGAACTCAACTGCAAGAAACCATCAAGCACCTGGTACAAGGATGTCAAATCTCAATGCATAAAGAATCACTACCACCCGTCCGTGTGGAACCACAAAGGTCCACCCCACCATGCTGAGGAGATAACAACAGATCCCAATCGGATATCCAAAACCAACAAGGTATAACCACTAAGAAAGGGATCCTAATAGCTATCTAATCCAGTGTACTAATCATCATAAAAGGTAAGACTCACTAATCCGGAGGCAACTAACAACGTAGGAAATATAGCATGTGTAAAGGAAGGTGTCATCATGTACGTCTACCCTTAAGTTCAGCCTAGATAATCACAACGGATTTCGGCACCTAAGTGACCATACACAGAGCTAATGTACTCTCATACTGACAAGGCCCAACAACTATATCAGATACCTCGCAGGGTAACTAACATCTTCTCCAAACCATCTTAGCCTATACTAGCACTCAAGCATGGGTGAGGACACATCTTATTAATTCATTTTAATCTCTCAAATATGTCTTTAATTATCACTTATTAAGAAACTCCATAATAAGCAACCTAGTAGTCTCTTACGGACACGGAACTTATTGCAAGTCACCTCCTAGTACGCATCTAGGTAACCTACCCTAGGCTCAAAAATCCCAACAGATCTAGCATAGGTCACAACCCTAGTGTAACCCAAATCAGTATCCCATACAACAAGAATAGTCACACATAGGTACACATACAGGTACATAATCGAAAGGGTCATCATGGTCAGTTAAGGGTAATAGCAAAGAGCACACACGTCATAAAGTAATAGAAATATCATTACACCCCCAGCCTCTATATACATCCTATGTCGTCTAATGCCCCCAAATAATAACATATACAAGCACAAGAGATCCACAAAGATGTATAGAAATAGAACGTCTTAAAAGACTGAAAAATGAACATACACGGATAACATTTCCCTTCTATTTAAACCATCTACATGTATACGACAAACTC
>MU228144.1:2012904-2025039 GCA_018584345.1 Thuja plicata | reverse complement strand
TAATCCATTAATTCATTAAACATGGAAAATCACTCAATAATCCAAAAATCACCTGAAAGCATAATCAAGCAAAACACACACAAACTCAAGAGAGAGGGTATTCAAATTCTGTCAACCTAGACAAATCCGGATAAGGTAGTCATACTGAAACTCATCCTATATTAGGATGATAAGGTTTAGGTTAGGGTTTTGGATCTGTATGTTACCTCCCCTCTTTACCATTGAGATGAATATTTATGGGCATGCTCACTCCTGCCAATTCAGGGAAGATGATGCATTGTACCTGCAATCCTATCATCAAAGAACATGCATGTACATACATAATATAATATCACAATCAATGATAGGGATCGGTCGAACGTGTGGATCTTGCTGAAGTAAGTAACTACGTCTCCGTCCTCTGCCACAACAACACATCAACAAGTACATTCACATATAAGACAACCATACACATGCAAGTATGGGGTAAGTATATCATAATCTGAAATCGACATATAATAATCAACATGATAACATCATCACATCTATCTATGCATAAGGTAAAATCATAACATCATAATCAAGTATCATCATCAAATGAAATAATATCAGCTCTCATGAAAGAAACCTAAAAGAATTCGGCCAAACAACTGAAACCGATGCCTAAAGAGTACGAAATCCTAAACCAAAAAGAAAAACATGGATGGGTATTACAAGAATCTACAATTGAGGAAGAGATATGATATATTATGTAATTTATTGGAACTATATTGGCATAGAAGATATTCTATCAGCAAGTTTGTGATTAGTGGATCATAGTCCACAGTGGATTGTTGTCCATCTACTTGCTATAAGGTAGTGAACCTTCCTTTGGGTTGTAGCCCTTATTGTATTTAAGTAGGGATCTCTAGGAAGCGTACCTAAATGAATGTATATTCCCCTTGTAATACTCCTAATAGGGTATAGCTCTTTTATAAGAGTACATCATATTTTAGGTTTGATCCCCACTGTGGTTTTTTCCCTTAATTGGGTTTCCACGTAAAAAACCTTGGTGTTATGTGTTGTGGTCTTTCTTTAACATTCATCATTTAGATATGAGATTTAAAGTTTAAAAGTTGATTGAGGTTTTAATTTTTGGGACACAAGTGATTCAACCCCCCTCAGTTGTATGTGCTCCCTTTTTTCTAACATTATTATCCCCACAAGCACCTATTAATGCAAATTTTACAAATTAATTATAATAGTAATGAAGTAAACATTTTAAAAAATTAAATTTCCTAGTATGACACCAACCTAAAATTTAAAAAAAACTACAATTGTTCATACCACTCTCATCTTCACTACCCTTAGTTTGATGGCCTCACATTCCCAACCTCTAGTATCTTCACTTTTGAGCGATTGAACACACCATCTCTTTTGGTATTCTTGCATGGGGGCAATCTCGCCTCTGTGAGATTGATCTTCCTTAATCCTAAGGTAGTCTTTGATTCTACTCATCCCTATATTTGTAACCACTCTTTTAACTTCTTTGTCATAGTGCATGCTCCAAATGAGGAATGGGTGAATGGGAAAGCCCACGTCACCCACCTAAAGTGAGTCTCCTTCTATGGAACGAACCATACCATTATTCTTATTCTCAATAGTATCTCCTCTAGACCACCACACTATTAGTCCCTCACACAATCTGCCATAATCAATCTTGTGTTTGATTCATATCAAGCTCCAAACACTAGTCCATGTACATGGAAGCGATATCCATGTTTGTGCGATATTGACCCTCCACTGGAAAGTAGTCATCACCTAGAACCATGATCACTTTGTGAATTTTTTTCCATCTTTGAATGTGAAGATGTTATTCAACCCGTCAGGGGTGACTTTTCCCCAAAATACCACCATGGGTTTTGACGCATGGAGGAAAAAGTTGGCGAGCATTATCAATTTTGTTACAATCACCTTGAACAGCCACCAAAAAAGATAGAGAACCAATTTTTATTGTATGTCCATGAAAAAATGATAAGTGATAACAACTCCATGAAGATATGTACCCCATCCCACATGTACAACCTTTCATTTTGCTTTGTATTTACATTGTTATATTAATGTTCTGTAACTCAACCACCATATCTGCCATGCAATTCCTCTTGCCAACTTGTGGGTTGTCACAAGGTATTCATAAACCAATTTTTCAATGTCATCGGCTGACTCAACTGCAAACTTGGAGATCCTATTAGAATCCAAATTTCTCTATCTTTTTACATGAGAAATTTTGAAATTTTTGGACGTTGATAGGATGCTTGTGATTGTTTTCACTACTTTATCTAATCTCCAATCCTTCAACTTACCTTTAATGATGACATTTTTTTAATTTTCTGGCAGTCATCTTCTAAATGATTCTATGGTGTCTCATTGCAAGCTTTATCCTAAGTAATGTTTCCTTAACTTCAACTTCATTATTAATACCTAGAGACAATTTTTGCATACTCGAAGGAAGAGTGTATCCTTTCCAATCCTTTTCTACACAACTCGCACTTGAGGGTCCTGGGTTCCCCTTGGAGGATCCATAAAAATAATTTTAACCTAGCCATCTTCAGGAGCACTCTATTCCATTGAGCTTACCCTTATGTTTTATGGATTAACAAATTTTAACCCATTAAGAGGCCTAAATTTGATAAGGGGCCAATTTTATTGAATTAGACTATCGTCTAGACTATATAGGTGTTTAACCAAGTTCACTAAGGTAGTGTTCATCCTCACTAATTCTTATATGTAATTTTCAAATCTATTACAAACCTGCCTCTAATTTTCTTCTCTATCTTGGAAGATTCTCCCATTCCTTTCTTTCCATATTTCTCAAATTAAGATTGATGAAGCAATCTTCCATATAATATATTAAAGACATTTAATTTGTCCTACATGCCATCCTTGAAATATTTATTTAAGAGTTGTAGGTAAGGCACTCTTCCATTTAAGCTTGTTAATCATAAATAACCAACACCTTCTTGTAAAGCCATAGTGAAGTAGCAAATGATCCATTTTCTTGGTGTTTTCCTTGCATAACATGCAACTAAATAGGCTTGCAAATCTAATCTTGTTTAGTCTCTCACTAGTTAGTATTCAACCTCTCAATGCCAACCAAGAGAAATACCTTGCCTTTGGTAGGTATTATTTTCCCCTACACATCTTAAGGGTATGTTCTTCCTCTTTGGATTCAACTTCCAGCAGCTTATACCCAATTTTGACAACATATTGACCATTTTTGGCTCCACACCAAACAAGACTATCTTGGGCATCTGAAAGGAGTAATATTATTTCCTTCAATATGCTCCTAATTTTTTCCTCTATCTCTCTATGAAAATTGAGGTCTTTGGGATCCTTCTAATGCCATCTTTTGACTCCAAAGTCACTCTTTATAATCATAATATTTGTTACCTTCTTACCCCACTAACTCTCTATGATTTTTATCAAGTCTACATTTAAGTTATCCAGATGCAAGGCCATCAAAAATTCCCATGAGTCAAACTAAAAGGATGATGATTTTCCATCTCTAATCGGTCATATTAGATGATCTATAATCAATTTACTAGATGAGAGCATAAAATTACATACCACAAAACCTATAGTTGGGTTCTTGATATTTGATTTTTATTCATAGAGTCTAGATACTTTTCTTGAAGAATTCTAACCCATTTTTTATCTGGATTAGCATACATATACTAGATATGAGATTTCTCCAATAGAATAATTCATCATATTCTATTTCTTGATTCTTGTTCCTCCAGCCTCTTGTGGTTTGCAAAATTTATTCCAAGCCAGGAAATTGATTTTCTTTTGCTCAAGGTTCCTGTTCTGGAAAAAACCCTCATCTTCTGCTTTGCTAATTGAGTAATTTTCTCTAAAATTCTAAAGCATGACATTGATTATATTGGGATAGTTGAGATAATTAGTTTCAGTAGAATGTTCCTTGTTGAGGACAACCATCTTCTCTTCTAACCCTCCATCTTTCTAATATGATTATAATAATAATTTATTCCATAGATTAGCTCAATTGTGCCCCTTAAAGAGGGGAATAGATAGGAACTTCCTTGGTAGAATCCCCAATTTCACATGTAATATTCATGAGATTTATCTTTTCTAAACTAAGGGTGTATTGCAGAAAACCACTTTTGATTTATGCCAGTTGATCTACTGTCTTGAGGCACCACATTATTTGTCTAAGATTGATCTTATGAATCGGGCATCTCTAAAAGAGACTTCACCCATAAGTAGAGTGTTATTTTCAAAGTAAAGGTAGAAGGTATCTTTAATTCCTTCCAAAATATTCACTCCTTTTATTCAACCTTAATTAACTCTAGTTATGATCCTACACAAAGCCTTGACCATGATAATGAAGAGACAAGGAGATAGAGGATCCCCTTTTGAATACCACACGAGGTAGAAAATTAGTCTTGAGGAATAACATTTAATAGAACTGATACATACAAAGTAGATATGCAAATTTTTATCTAATCCACCCATGCTTTAGAAAACACAAACTTCTCGAAGACCTTAAGAAGGAATTTACAGTCTACTTGATCGTAAACTTTCTTATCATCCAATTTCACTAAAATTATGACTATTCTGGATTTTTTGATTAAATGGATGGTCTCATGGGTGATAATGATGCCTTCTGCAATTGATATACCTAGTACCATTTCATCTCCTTCCATTATTTCCACCACTTTAGAAATGACTTATACACAATATTGCAAAGGGAGATTGACCTAAAATATTTGAATGATTGAACTGTCTCTCTCTTGGGAATAAGAGAAATTAGGGTAATGTTAATCTCTTTTGACATATAAGAGTTAATTCTTGACTCCTCTATGTAACCTCCCACAAGTATAATTTGGTTACATCCCAGATTTTGGAAAAATGATGGCAGGAAACCATTAGCACTCGATGCCTTGTACCCAAACATTGAGAAGAGTGTTGTTTTTTTTTTTCACTTATTCTTAAGTTGGTTGGCCTTTGTAGTTTATTTTTCTAAATGTAAGGGACAATAGGGGGAATGGAATCCCAAATGTCGGAACTATCCTTCTACATAGCCCTATTTTTAGTTGCCAATAGATTCTTAAATAAGTTGACTACTTGATTATTCTAATTTTTTTACTAAGAACATTATTTCTACTATCCTTAATCTTGAAAATTTAATTGATGGATATCCTAGCTTTCATGATGTTTGGAAACTTTTTTGTGTTCCTATCTTCCTCCTTCAACTAGTATTGTCACATCTTTTGTCTCAAAAATGTTTCCTCCCTCGCAATAGAATCAAAGAGTTGTTATTGTAGGGGTTTCTCTTGGAGAACTCCCATTTTAACGTTCCTTTCTCCACAATGACTAGATTCAATGATTCAAATTATTTTCCTACTTTGATATTCTCTTCAAAAATATTCTTATAATTCTCCCTATTCCATTCCTTAAGCTTACCTTTCAAGAATTGCAATTTTTTGACTAAGGAAAAGGCTTTGTTACTTGTGATCACTAGGAATTCCTTCCACATATAATGATATGAGATAACGATCTCATGCATCCTTCAACCACATATTTTTGAAATTGAATGGAAAATGAATAAGAACCTTATCATCCTGTAGTATGAGAGAGATGGGGAAATAATATGATCCATAGAAAGGAACTATGAAAGCTTCAAAAACTATTGGGATTGTAGTCCAATTTCCTAACAAGAAAAAACTTTCCAATTTATCTACAATATTGCTTGGGTCAGATCTTCTATTTTTTCAGCATACATTCTATTTTTAGCACATACCTCAAATAGCCCATTTGTATCTATAAAGTTTTGGAAGTCAATTTGGGTTGCACTAATGCTACCCACTCCCTCAATTTCTCATTTGGGAGCTCCTAGTTTCACTAATGTATCCACTAATGATGATCATGTCTTCCTTAACCTTTTGTATCACATGAGATAGCTAATTCCACAACTATCTCTTTGACCCCTTTCCTAATAAGCCATACACATTCAAAAAAGAGAACTCCCTCCTACAAGTATTTGACTAGACCTTCACCAGATGCCAATATTTTTCATGATCAATCTCCTCTACCTTAACACTTTTTTTTTCTAGAGTAAACCCAAACCACCCATAGTACCCACAGCTTCCACCAATACTCCACTCTTATATTGTCTAGATCTGAAAAAATGATAATTTTTTCTTTTTTCAAGCTTTGTCTCTTTTAGCATCACAATATCCAGATGATTCTGATAAAAAAAACCTCTTTATCAACCACCTTTTTTTAAGGGCATTTCAACCCCTAACAAATCATGAAAAGGTTTTCGTGATGTTCTAGGAAGGGAACTACACTTCTCGTATCTTATCTTCCTTTGACGAGTAGCACTACTTGTCATTTCCAAAAGTAATTTCTTGGATTTTATCCCTCTCAACTCCTTTGCCCCAAGTTTCATTTTGGAATTAGTGGATAAGGTATGCAAAATTATCTTCTCCATTATTTTATCTTCCTTATCCAAATCAATAAAATCCTCCTCATCCGAGCCTATCTTAAATTGCCTGACAACATTAATACCTTGTGGGGTCTTTTTTGGAATAATGGAAGGGTGTGTACTGAGAGGGGAGGGGTGAATCAGTACCCTTGAAAAAACTTTTTTCAATTAGCCTTTAGTAGTCATTACTTGTATAACCGACCACTGTATCTTTTCTACTTCATGCATGCAATATCATAGCATAAATGTAAATGCATGTAAACAAACATTGAAACATTCATGAAACTTATTTATAGATGACACAAGTATTTGATAACACAGAAACCCTTGTTAGAAGGTAAAAAATGCAGTGGGGATGAAACCCACAAAGCTTCACTATCTGTAGAATGGAAGGTTCCTGTTAGGGCTACAAGTTGTGATCAATTTTGACGATCTTACCCTGTTAGGAGTAACATGTCAGCCTTGTTAAGTCTACTTGGTTAGGATATTTTAGCAACATAATGTATGTGTGCACTCGGTTAAGAGATTGACATAAAGACTATTAAGTCCACCTTATTAAAGGATTTTTACTGCTTGCTACAATTGTTAGAGAGTAACAAAAATGTATGACCTGATTGCTTGCAATCTTATATTGTTGATTATAGATCCATTAAGTTCACAAAATATATATCACCTATTGTGATGGATAATACCTCTATTCTGCTCAGTAGCCTTGTATGTAGTTCTTCATAACTAAATTCTTCTTTATATGTCCTTCTACATGAAAACCTCTGTCTGATACATAGATGTCCTTAGTGGCTACACTCATCATGTTCTTGATTGATTAATACATCTATATATACAAGTTTTTGACCTAATTAGGTTTCACGCTTTTCTTGAAAAAAATCTAAGATCAAAGGTTTACAACTTGACCTTGATCTCCTAGTTTGCATGAATACAATCAGTTTACTAATTAAATCCATCATTTACACTTTTCTTGATCCATCAGAAACAGTTATCTAGCTAAGAAAAAATATATTTTAAAGACTAAAGTTCTTTAGCTGACGTGTAGTTTGAGATCTTTTTTTTTCGGTGAAATGTTGTCTCTTGGTGTAGACTAGTTCTTGGTGATGTCTCTGTAGACTGATTCTTAGTGATGTCTCTACAGAATGATGCTTGGTTTATATACTGCTCGGTGTTCAAAATATTTTGGTGACCACTGCACTCGGTGAATGTTGTTGCTCAGTGAGTTCCATTGCTCGGTGATCATGACCGACCGAAACTGTCTGCTTGTATACTAATGACAACTCCTGATCCTTTAATGATTATCAATCTCCCCCTTTGGCATTAGTATCAAAAACTAATATGTATAGTATGGCTATGTGCAGGATCATGGTATACCAAGCTATAGCCTTAAGTGGCAATGAAAAATAAGAAAATTAGGGTTAGTAAACTTGACATAAAAAGTAGAACACCTTATCAACCTTATGTGAAAAAGTTGTAAGAACAGAATCTATAGGAAATTGAATGTAGTTTGTAAACTACTGGCCCTTGTCTAAAAAAAATTTAATCTAATTGTTCAATATTTAAGATTTCAATGCAGTAGTATGAAAATTTTAGGAAAAAGATAAAAAGTACATGTATGTCTGACCACCTTAATCACAATTAAATGATGATATATTTTCACAAGATTCTAAATATAAGTTCTAGACTCATGCCCGGATGTGACACATATTTTTGTGTAATTTTTTACCAAATAAATAATTAATTATAAATTTTCTGCTACAACTTATTCAAAATAAAAAAACTCTTGTGTCTGACCACCTTAACTAATTCTAAACTTTACAAAATTGGAAACTTTTTTTTTCTTATAGTAGGTGAAGCATAGAATATGACACATGTTTCAGATTTCAAAAAGGTTAAACCATTTGAAAGTTATAGTTGTTTTTCAATCAGTCTGTCAATCAAGAATTTAGAGATAACTCAACTAGAAAAAAGGTAATAATTACTTACTAAACTCGAATTCTGACATAAATTATATTGATGGAAAGTTGATAACGTCTTTAAGAAACCCTTTTTGTTTCATCAATTTCGGGTAAAAAAGGTCGTTAGCTACATTGTCTAAGTCAGGAGTTCAGAGGAAATATGGTGAACATGTCATTTGGGTTGACCATCCACGTTTGGAATTGGAAAGCCAAAACCCAAAGCAAATACCAAGCCTAATCGTATATCCAATATTATCAAATATCCGATGTTATCGAATATCTGATATTATCATATATCCGATAACTCCCTCCCAAATACAACATTTTTATTTCAAACCTCTTTTTGATTTTATGATTTTATATTTTTAGTTTATATATTATAAATTTCATTTGTTTTAATATTAATATTAGATGGTCATCATTTGAGAAAGGCTTGTTTTATGAGATAAACTTGTGTTGACTTGAACCTAAATCGTAAAACTTTGGATAAAGCACTTGCCAGAAGCAAAATACTTGATGATCCTCTTCAAAATGATACATGGGCTTATGATGGGAGACTTCCATGTTGTGATAAGAAGCTTACCTATGAAGTGAAGGATCAAATTCAACTATTTTGGTAATCTAACTCAAGAATGTCACCAAATGCAAAGGATGTCTTGAAGTTGAGAATTGGCATTCAAGACCGCACCTTGCATCCAAAACATTATTTGGAGGTGAGTCAAACAATGTTGTTCAAAAAAATTTGTGAGACACATCCGACATTGGAAATATCACAAAGAGCTTTTGAAGCATTGAAGCCTTTTTTTTGTGTGCCTCTTAAGATTCAAAATAACTGTTGTTGCAAATATCATGTGGAGTTTTCAATGCATCATGAATTGTTATGATCCATTCATTTTACTTTGCATACTAGTAAAATTTTGGAGTGTGGTGCAATTTCTCTTCCAAAATCATCAAGAGACTTTCTAGATCATTTTTTATGTCCTAGAGATGATGGATGTTTCTTTTATAGACAATATTTCTCAAATGACAAGTGCTCAGAGTGTGGTGGGCTAGTGAAGTTTATTTCATGTTTTCATGAGGGCTGAGAACATGATTTTGGAAAGACAATTGTCCAAAAAAAGATATATGAAAATGTTAAATATACATTGAAAAGTGGAGGTGAAGTCTCCAGATGTGAGTTGGTTACAAAAGAATGCAATGTAACTGATTTTATTTCAGATTTCAGGAAGAATATTTTTTACAAGTATGCAACGCATAGTCATAGGTCTCAGTGGTTGGATCAACAATTCAGGATTTGTAATGACACTTTCCCAATTGGCACTATTATATCGGTCATTGACTTTGCAGAGAACTATACATTGTAGCCCCAAAATGAGTTGCAAGCTCAATATTACAATTCTATTCAGGTTGCTATTTTTGTGCACATAACATATAGACATTCCCCTGATAGTACAGAAGATGACCGGAAGATAATCTGAGAATACCATTTTTATATGAGCGATGATAGATCTCACTCTCACGAGTATGTCCAATATTGCTTTGAGAACTATTTTGAGTAGGTGCGGGAAAATGATATTTCTATGGATAAACATCTCATTTGGTTAGATAATTGCACGGGTCAATTCAAAAATGCTCGTATGCTTTATTAGTTAGGTAGAATGCATGTAGAGAGAGGTGTACCTCATATTTGGAGTTTTTTTGAGGCTGGTCATGGAAAAGGGGAGCATGATGGAGTAGGTGCATGTGTAAAGATAGCTCTAGTTAAGGAGAAATTGAGGATTTCAGGTGCAGAACTCCTTGATGCTCATTCTATTTTTGATTGGTGTACTTCAACATTGTCACAGTGGGGCTCTTGATTCAGCGGTATGCAGATTATTTTGGTTGGTTGAGTTGGGCACAATTGGAGATAGGTTGGACTGTCAAACTGTGAAATATTCTTAAAAAATGCATTCATTTAGAAGCTTAGATGCTAGTACATGGACCATTTGGACATGAGAGTTGGCTTGTTTTTGTCCAAGGTGTCTTCAGTGTGATTGGGATCAATGTGAGTCAAGTGAGTGGGTCAATACGTGGGTTCCACATTATCTAACTCCTTTATCTGTCACACTCTCTATAATAAATTATGACATGGATTGCTCACTTGACTACGACCATCTTTCAGGTCTTCTACAACCAGGACATGTTTTTGCTTTGGTTGCACCACAAGGGAATGATGAAAGACCAGATTACTGGTTAACACATTGTGTACAAGGAAAGAAAAAAATTGCACAACTGACGACAGATGATGATCTATTCACATATCCAACAGGATCACATGTTGTTGTGGAAACATGGTTGTGCACATACATGATTAGAAATAATGGTATTCCCACATTTGAAGACTACGAGAAGCACAAAACCATTCTCATGTATTCACACCTTGTTATAGCAGCCAATGTTAAGTTGTTGAAACATCAAGGAAAACCAAAGACAAAGGAAATTTGGACTATTAGTACTGCTGATCATGAAGCAATATTGAATACCCTCAAGCAGAGAGATGACCCTTTAGGCTCACTTCGGTAGGTAAGTGCAACTCATTGCAAGGTTTTCCATGTTCATTACGATTACGATCAATACATGTTCATTGTAGTTTTCTACTTTATTTGTTTGAGCCAATAAAATTGGTTTTGTATGTGGATTGTAATTGTAGTTGGATACATATATGATAGATATAAGAGATTGAGGTGTGTATTTGATTAGCCCAGATCTTTTATGATGGTAAACTTCACTATGCATTGGCTAGTCATATTCTTTGGTTCATTTAGTTACTTATACATCATAAAAATTTTGGCAACCTATAAAATTATTTTTTTCTTGCACCTTTTGAATGCAGGGATTGGAATGTAGATGTCATCAAGTACCATGTGTTAAAATTATACACTTTAGGAGTGGAAATGACACTTAAAATTTTGATATATATAGTTGTGTATCTAAGATTTTGAGAAATTCTATATCTCAGAATTTTGATAACGTTGATATATTTATTCATAATATGTTGTATCAATGATATACAATGATTTTGTATGAAAGGTGGTGTGTACAATCAAACTTGTATAATGATGAAATACATGCAAGAATGAAAATATTTGACAAAATATTCTCAAGGCTTTGTTTCAAATGTGTTAGATAAGATGTCTTATAAATTATTGTATAATAAAATATAAGGCTTTGTTGAATGTGTTCAAAGTAGTAAAGTATTTGATTTAAATAAATTAGGGTTTGTTTGTGCAAATATGTGTTCAATCATTCAACTTTGAATCCCACATAGTATCAAAACAATGTGTGTCCAAATGCATTTAAGACTGATTTCCAGTGTAAAAACTATAGCCTTAAACCTTTTGCACCATGAAGATATCAATGTCATCTTTGGATTGGTGTAGCCTTAATTATTCATAATGGAGCCCAATCCAGTTGCAAATGAAAGTTATTTCTAATCCTCAACTTCTCCAATTGGTATCAAGCCCTCATTCATCCGTATAGATCTGTACAATTGCAAAAAGTCACAGAATTACATGAAAAATTCATCCTTATAGAACATGTTAGAGTAATTTAGCAATTGCTCTTTAGTGCTTAAGTTTCACTTAGGCAGTTTCAGTTAGTCTTAGGAAAGTTTCTATTTCCTAGCAGCTGCCCGTTTAGGGTTTCGACATCCTTTATAAGGAT
>MU228144.1:1992755-2004876 GCA_018584345.1 Thuja plicata | reverse complement strand
TTGGCTCTGATGGATCCTGCATTCAAACACAAAAGTGAAACCCCAAGTTAGATTACTTAATTTATATGGTTTCTATAAATAATAAATACAAATTTAAAATCATAGTCAACAATAATAAATAATTTTTTAAAAATTTAAATCTCATGTACCTCGCCTCTATGTCTCCTCATGCGGTCAGGAGACCTAATATATGTCATTGGTAGTGAAGGGAATATGCCACCAATGTCGACTCATACCTATATATATGTTTGCAAAAATGAGATTGATGTACGAATTATACTATTCAATGTTAAATCCTTGGTAGCAAATACATGTTTTAAATATAACTGAATTAACATTAAAACTTACCTATGTTGAACTTTCTTCATGAAATGTTAGTTGGGTCATCAATGATACAAACCCTTGGCATGGTAACTCCCTCAAACTATGAGTAATCTACAAAATTCAAATAGATAATTTTCATACAATCATGACTTTATCATATTAAATATATACTTGATAGTAAACTACACACATAAATTTATAAATATACGTACTGTGGGGCTATCACTACGAATTGAGATGTCTATGACTCTATCATGACAAACCAGTCTCACGACATCACTAGACAGCACCCTCTGTCAAATAAAACATGTAATTAAAAATGAGTAATCACAAGTGATAAGCATACATGTATTCTTAAATAATCTAAAATACTTAATTACCTTCCCCTTGTCAACACTAGACGCCTGAACCCCCTCACATTGCCCCCAGTGGCAACTGGGGAAACTTGCATCAGTATGTAATAAGATGATCATAAAAATTAGAAAATACATGTATATACTATTATAATAAAAGGAAACCAATGAGTACATTAAAACGTATGTACTGTGGAAGTGTCAAGGCCAAATGAAATGGCCGAAAGTGTGGAACCCTCCACCTATGCTATCTCCTCCTCTATCATCAACTGGACATAAATAAAACACATAGAAAAACATAAGTGGGCAATCATTATAAGAAAATTCTATTAATATACAAACATTTAAAATTAAATACAATGTAACAGGTTAATTGTTTACTCTTACCGTAATAGTAGGAGTCCATGGCTCTATATGCCCCTGATGCACATCTCCATGGGGTGCTTCAGTGCATGTAGTGTGCTATGTAGTATCGTCCACCTCGAACACATAGTTATATGCATCACTATCATTCAGGGGACCCAAGCAAATATTCTTGCACATAACACAAGTATGAGGCACACAAACATGTGATCTCGTGGAGGATGTGGAAGGGCCAGAAGCATCAGTATGAGGAGGCAACATTGCCGCACTCTACCTAACCAGTAGATCGCTCAAGGTGTGAATGGCTCGAATAGTCTGTGAGACAGCCTCAACAATAATGTCAGGATGTTGCACTGTAGGAGGTGGTGAAATATCAGGAGGGGGACATATGTGCGGTATGTGGTGAAATCTTGAGATGTGCCTAAGACTATGTCCTGGTTCTATCTCATGCTCCAATAATTGAATTTGTGACCGAGCACAAATTAAGCATACAATTTTCATATGAAATAGAATGGGACATCCAAATTGCTATGGGGTGGTCTATCAAAAACCATCCACCAGCGATCCCAAAAGTTGTCATGTATTGCATCATTTGTGCACCATTTAATTGACAACTTGGTTTTTTAGGGTCCACTTTTAAACCGATTTTGGGATCAACAAAAATATTACATATATCATGTTTTTTTACATTTAGATCTATAAATTGATCGTAATCAAGCCCATCATCAAATTGGGCACGCATGGATTCGGTGCAGCATTGTGTTGTTCTGTGAGTTTCTCCATGCTCTCAATAATGGAGTTCAACATGGAAAACATGGGGCGCAAGGTAGGGATATTCAAATATGTGTTCTAATATCCTCTAATTTGATTTAGATTATCTCCTATGAGATCCTGTAATGGTCGAGGCTTTGAGAACGGTTGGTCTTCTGAAGGCGGGGGATTGTTTTGAGGTGATTCTGGATTGTTCACGGACTCATTGGGAGGGTTTTTGGATTGGTCTAAATCCATGTTTGATTCAAAAATAATAAAGAATAAATAATATCAATTTCAACCTTACTTTTTATCATTTCAATTCTAGTTTATAATCAATTTTAAAAAACAATAAACAATATCATATAAAACCTAGTTTTAAAAAAAAAAAAATTTCAATCCAAAAACAAAAAACAAGAATGAAACTACTAAATTTCACTTACCTTTAACTGTAGAAAATTTGATATTAGATCCCTATCTGATATACAATATTCTTGTCTTGGTTGCTTCATTGTTTTCACAATGAAAATGTTGAACGCAACTGCAGGCAACAATATATTGTTACTGATAAATATCAGATATCTGGAATATTATCAGATATCCAATATTATCAAATATTTGATAATGATTTAGCTTTGGATTTTGGCTTGGCCAGGTGTAATGACACCCAAGCCTACTCAAAAGTCAAAAATTTTTTAGGTGCGCTTTTAGACGAGTGAAAAACTAATTTTTTCACATTGCTAGTTTTTGGCATACCATGATCCTACACAGACCTGTATATACCAAGTGTTGTAATATTACAGTGACTCCCCCTTTGTGCATGTCTTGGTATGTAGATACAATGTATGTACATGTTTCCCCCTTTTTTGAAAGTAATGACAAAGATGCAAAACTTACAACTTGTCAAGAATGTGCTTATGATATTGCTTAATGACTTCCATCAGCTTTTCCCATTTTTCCTTTAGGTGCTCTAGGGTCATTTTCTCCAAAGTTATTTGAGCGTGCATGTCATAGATGCTCTATGCTACTGACATCTCTAGGGTGGGAATTAGAGTTTTTTTCGTAGTTGTGTGTCATCAACAATGTGATATTCGGTAGTAACATGGCTTATATCTCAGTTACTTAATCTCTATTTTTTCTTTCTTCCTTTTGTATTTCAAGTCTTAACCATTTAGATTCAACTAGATTTTCATAATGCAATTAGAATGCATTTGACTCAGTTGAAAGACTTTGTGCACTAGCTTTTAGATCTTCATTTAACTTAGCTATCTATGCACCATGCTCGGTAGTGAAGTTCTCAATAGTGCACAACTTTTGAACTAAGGTAACTAATTCTGAAATAATAGGTTGTAATGTAGTTACCAGTTCAAAAAGTTTGATCTTATTCTCTGCCACTTATTGGCTGATTTTCTCTGTTAGCTTGTAGTGATACTTTTCTTCTGCTCTTTCCTCAATGACCTTCTTGGTGTCTACATTCTGTTGTGTGATTGCCTCGGTCATAACTACAAGTTGATCAATGATGGGTGCATTTTGATCAATCTTGGCATTAGGAACTACCTGTGAATTTCATTTTCTATTTGTAGGACTTGTGTATTTTAGTGTTCCATTCTGAGCTTGTCATGTTGTGCTTTCCTTGTGCATAGATCCCCATACCTTGTTAGTGACTCAGGATCAAGTGTTCTTGGATCACAGTCAGGTATGTCTATGATCTCCTCAAGTGTGACAGGGGATTTACTTTTCTTGTTCTTGTTCTTTTTCTGAATGTTGCTTGATGCAGGGAAGTGAGGTACAATAGCAAGAGCCTTTTGTTTCTCGGTTTCTGTCATTGATTTCTTGGGAGGTGTGGTGTCATGGCTAGGTTTCTTATTCAGTACCTGTTGGTTGGTACTTGGCAGGTGCATCACTCAGTTTGTCCTCTCCATTTGTATTTCCTTTTTCCCTTTCTCATCACCTTTGTCCATCAGTTTGTCTGCTTCTATTTCAGGTGGCCATTTCTATTGTGGCTTAGTCATTATATTTATTGCTTACATCAATAAATCCATATTACCTAGTATTTATGCCTGTGCAGCATCAATAGTGTCCTTTTCCTTTGTTTTCTCGGTGGCAATATTTTCATCTTCATCATCCTTTGCATCATTATCATAATCATCATGAGTGATATCTTGTATAGTGATAGCTGGTGTTTCCCCTAATGATTGCAATATTTGAGGAATATCATCCATGGCCTTACTTTCCTCTATTGTTAAGTCAATGGGATTGAAATCCTCAGTGTTGATGAAAATGTGCTCGGGGCTCGGTGTGGCCTCCTTTTCCTTGGTGTGAGAAGTTTCAGTTAGAGCTAGTACCTACTCGGGTGGATTAAAGATTTGTGTCCAAATATTATTGCTCTCAATGTCAATATCTTCGAGCTTGTTCTACAATACCTTGTATCCTTTAGTTTTTGTAGAAATTTTCTTGGCATACTCCTTCATGGTTGAGTCAATTTCTTCAATTGAGGAGTTGGGCATGAATGGAACTAGGGATTTCTCCCCCATCTATTTCTCCATATGCAATGCATATGTCCACCTAGCTGATATTTTATCTTGTAGCTCCTGTGGAATATGATTGCCAAATCGTAGAGGTATATATTTTTAAGCTACCATCATTTTAATGACTACTTCTATTTTGTTCTAATCCTCAGTAGACATATTTGCCCATTGTCTAATCTTATAATGTTGTATACTGCCTGTGTTGATGATTGAATTTGCAATTTCATCAATTGTCTTTGGTATTTTGGCCTTTTTTGCTTCGACTCTTTGTTCTCTTTCTGCCTCTTCAGTATCATCCTTGTCTTCTCTACCTCTTATATATTTCTTTCATTTTCTCGGCTCGGTTGAGGCTTTAGGCTTTATTTTCATATATGTTCTTACTATGCCTTTCTTCAATGGTGGTGAGTCTACCTTAGTTGTTTTTCTTCTTGTCCTAGATGCATCTGTTACATCAGTAAATTTTGTTTTCTTGGCCTTTGGAGGCTCTGCATCTGATTCAATAGACTCTGGATCACTTAACTCTTTACCTTCACTAATGGGTGATTGATCCTTGGTGATATCTTCTGATTGTTCCAACTCTTCAATAGTTATCTAGAGTTTCTTCTTAAGTTTTTTCACCATTTGTGTTTGCTTCTTCCCTATTTTCTTGACTACTAAGCTATTCTTTATTCTTGACTTGGCTTCCTCATAAGTGCCAAATCTTCTTATAGACTTATCAAATATTTCATTTAGTAGGGCTTCAATGGATTTTGTAGCCCGATCTATGTCAATTTCATAGTCCAATGGTGGTAACCATGCTGTTCTTGGGTTGGAATGTTTGATGAGTGTGGTGTTGGTGTCAACTACAAAGCATATCTCATCTTTGTATTGTTCAACCAACTATGCAGGAATTCTCATCGTCTTCTGCATCCTATTCTTAAATGTTATGAAGTAGGCATCCAACAGTGGTACAAAATTATCTCCTAGTGATTTAATGTAATCACTAATCTGTGATGTGATAGGTGGATTGGTGTCCCAAGTGAAATTACCTACTAAAGGAAAGAAGTTCTAGAAGTAAAAGAATGTGCACATTAATAGAGAACTGAACTTACATGTATTAGATTGGGTTGATCTAATTGTTCTCATTTTTTCTTCCAGTTGCTTCAGTAGCAGCTCAACTAGGTCTATTTGTACTCATTTCTTTACTATCTTGTATGCAGTGTCAACAACTCCACAAGCAACCCTGTTCAATCTGCTTGATTGAAAGATCTTGTATCCAATCACATATGCACTGAATTTCATTTCAGGGTCGATGATTGAATTAACTTTTAGACCTCTACCATCCCATTCGACTCCAGTTACCTTTTCAATCTCGGGGCATCCAGGGTGCCTTAGGGATTTTTCCTTCTCAATGATCGGGTATCCAGTTACTACGTGAATCACATCCTTTTTGATTGGCTTAGGTTTATCTAACCACATTTTACCATCATGCACTTGGCTGAGTACAATACGAATCCATTCTGTTTTGAATTCTTTCAGGAATAGTAGGGCATTGGTTAACCCTTTCACTTCAATGTGTTTGTACTCATCCTTTAGCTTTCTATCCTTGCATAGCTTCTGATAATATTCTTCAAGTTCAATGTCTCCAATCTCTACAACTTTGTAGTGAATGCATGAAAAAATATCTTCAAATAGTAAAACCCTAGGTGGGATACTCGAGAATGATCCCTTGTTGTCGGGTTGAGTAGCAACCTGAGGGAAAAAATTGTAGTTTGGTTCCTCACAGGTCAAGTTCTTGATTAGAATGACCTTCTTACCTTTCACCATCTTGATCTTTGAGGTTCGTGACGTGGTTGCCATTGTTCATTAAATTAGGGATTCTTCACAAATAACCTATTAGCTCGGTGAGTCTAGATACTCACAGGATGTTTGTTGTGAATGGCTGAAATCTATCAGAGTTGCTTTAACAATGTTGTGAATTTCCTTTCAATGTAATCACTTTGAATCTATCTTCTCCACTTTTCACTCTTCTCTTTAACGCTGGGTGAGAGAATGAGTTTACATTTCCATTTTTATAGAAAAACCTAAGTGATGCATTAAATTCTTCACCTACCACTCGGTTGAAAAAATATAGATGCTCAGTTAACACACCAAAGTCTTCAGCTTAGTGAGTATCCAATACTTGGTATAAATTGTTAATTGGGTTGTCTTCCATATGTTTACCAACGTGTAGTTTATAATCGATTTATATTGACTGAGCAGATTAGATTCACAAAACATAACAAGCAATACCATAGTGCATCTTTATTCATGCTAATTTGGCATATTCTCAATGAATATAGGAACTGATGTAAAATACATATTTGTAGAGTACAGTTCCATACTTACTTGTATTTCTTAGGTGGGGGTGGTGGAATCACCTGATCCATTAGATGAGGTGTCACCAACTATAGTGCTTGGTCCAGCATTATCATTGTTTGAATCTCTCCTCCACATTTGATTTCTCATTCTCCTGATGTCTTTAATAGTATTTCCATTTTAAAAAGTGCTTGACTCTATCACTCGGTCTTTGCAGTCTTTGCTTAAGTGCCTGACCTTATGATAGTGTAAAAAAGCCATTCCAGGGTTAGTCTAGTTTCTAGATCTTCTTATCCATTTCCTCATACAGATAGAAGCTATATGTTCATATCTACCACATGTTGTGCAATTTACCCAAGTGTTGTAATACCAAACACATGTATTACCGACTCTTCTCGGTTGATATGCATTTTCTTGTTCTTTGGGTTTCCAGACTTGCTTTATCCTTTTTTTTGCATTTATGAAATGTGTTGCCATGCATGTTGCAAGTGGAACAATGTTTTTCCATGTAAGATTTCTTCTTTGGTTTGTTTATCTTAGATATGCATTCATGTGCTTTGTGTCCTTGCTTGTTACAATTATGACAATTACCTATGAATGTAGAAGTAGTTTTAGGAATACCTTTTGCTTTTCTCTTGCAAACATTTGATTTGTGGCTAGGTTTTCCACAATGATTACATGAACACTTCTTTGGTCTTGGATTTGTGTAGACATTCCTTTGATCATCTTGGTTTGATGATTCTCCATGCTCGGTACACCCTAAACTGATATTGTAGTTGAGTCTTCTTTGTCCATTCATAAATTCATCCATTCTTTTTTTACTGTCTTCAACTTTCTTGATCATATCATTATGCTGTTGTTGAATCTTTGCTTCATGCTTCAGTTTCTTATTTTCTTCTTTTAGTTCACCAATAACTTCCAATTTTCAAGTTAGTTCCATGTTCACTCGGTTGGCCTCATGACTCATAAGAAATATTTGATTGGTGATCTCAATGTGATGTTCAGTAAGTCTATGTATCTCAGATTATTTCTCTTGCAATGTTTCAGTAATCTTTCTTCAGTCATCAATAGCTAAAGTTATTTCTTATTCAGCTTGTATTGCATTATTCATAACATCAATCATTCTTACCATCTGTGTCTCTTGACCGATCTATAGTACTTTCACTTGTTCAGGCAGAAGTTGATTGATTTCATTTAGATCTGCAATGGTTCCTTCAGATGTACTACTAGATCCAGATCCAAATGAATCAAATAGGTCAGGTATCTCCTCTTCATGATAGTCAATTTCATTGTAGCGAGATGACATGAATTTTATTTCAGCCAATAACTCTTTCATTTTGTTTCTTGCCTCTTTGTATTGCTCAAAGAAAATCTGTATTTGCAACTTCTGATTCTCAATATTTTTTATCAAGCTTATACCTTTCCATTATATGATCTTTTCTCTCAAGTGATTAAACTTTTCAAAATAAGAGATCTAGCTCTCATACCAATTGTTGGAATAATGGAAGGGTGTGTACTGAGAGGGGAGGGGTGAATCAGTACCCTTAATTTTTTTTATCAATTAACCTTAGTACTCATTTCTTGCATAACTGACCATTGTAGCTTTTCTACGTCATGCATGTAATATTATAGCATTAATGTAAATGCATGTAAAAAAATGTTGAAACATTCATGAAACTCATTTACACATGACACAAGTATTTGATAACGTAGAAACCCTTGTTAGAAGGTAAAAAATGTGTTGGGGATGAAACCCACAAAGATTCACTATTTGTAGAATGGAAGGTGCCTGTTAGGACTACAAGTTGTTATCACTTCTGATGATCTTACCCTGTTAGGAGTAACATGTCAGAATTTTTAAGTCTACTTGGTTAGGATATTTTAACAACACAATGTATGTGTGCACTTGGTTAAGAGATTTACATAAAGAATGTTAAGTCCCCCTTCTTAAAGGATTTTTATTGCTTGCTATAATTGTTAGAGAGTAACAAAAATGTATGACCTAGTTGCTTGTAGTCTTATATTGCTGATTACAGATCCATTAAAATTTCACAAAATATATATCAGATCTATTGTGATGGATAATACCTCTGTTCTGCTCAGTAGCCTTGTATGTAGTTCTTCATAACTAAATTATTCTTTATCTATCCTTCTTCATGAAAACCTCTTTCTTTATTGATTAATACATCTATATATACAATATTTTGACCTAATTAGATTTCACACTTTTCTTGAAAAACTCTAAGATCAAAGGTTTACAACTTGACCTTGATCTCCTATTTCACATGAATACAATCAGTTAACTAATTAAATCTATTATTTACATTTTTCTTGATCCACAAGAAATGGTTATCCAACCAACCAAAAAGCTATTTTAAAGACTAAAGTGCTTTAGTCGACGTGTAGTTTGAGATCCACTTTTTCTGGTGAAATGCTGTCTCTCGGTGTAGACTGGTGCTCGGTGATGTCTTTGTAGACTGATGCTCGGTGATGTCTCTATAGACTGATGCTCATTTGATATACTTCTCGGTGTTTAAAATATTTTGGTGACCACTGTGCTTGGTGAATGTTGTTTCTCTATGAGTTCCATTGCTCAGTGATCATGACCGACCAAAACTGTCTGCTTGTATACTAATGACAACTTTGATCCTTTAAGAATTATCAGTCTTTACCCCCTTCCATCTAAAGGCTTCCTTTTAGTAAAAATGTAGATGTCTAGTTTGAAAAGGAGATTCTAAATTGTCTTGATATTCCTATTACCCTTCTTTTGATACTTTTCTTTTTGTCTAGCACAAGTTTTTCCTCACATTAACCTTAGTTGAGATCCTCAAATTATCACTTATATCGAAAATATCCTTACTAACATTTAATACTACTTAGAGCTGTATTGACAAAGGTGATACCCTAAGATCCTCTCCATTTTGTGAAGGAATCTCATAGGATTCATCCATATGAACCTTACTTGTTAGAACTTATTTTCTTGGTTCTACTAGTTCTATGGAGGGAGTTTTTTTGAATGGAGGGACCTATTTTTATCCTTCTGAATTGGGTTCTATGGGATGTATCCTCAAAATTTCTCTATTTTTTACCTATGTCTTTGAAGAACAACCTCCCATATCAACAGTGATCTCCTCCAACATTATGATATGTACTTTCAGGCTAGGGGACACCAAAATGTTTTTAGATAGATTCTGGTTTTTGTCACCCACTTGAACCTCCTTATCCAAGCTTTCCTTGAGACTTCCATCCTCCTTTTATTGGGTATAAGATTTATTGTGAAAGACCTTGAGGTACCCCGTGGGGTATCCTTCCTTCTCCTTTCTTTTATTTTACCTAATAAATCTATTATAGAGTGGCCATGCTTTTTGCACACTTTACAAATTTGATGATTTCTTCAACTTCTATTTTTTGCCTCGAAACTCTTATTTAGGACCATAGTTCAATATCCTCTAATAGGAGAGGAAGTGGTTTCTGGATAATGTATATTGTATCACATATATACTATATTAATATTATTTCTCCACTACTTTTCCAACCTTCTTAAATTGGCCCAACTTGTTTCCTATTAGTTCCAGGGTTGACAATTCCCAATATTATTGGGGTGAGTAATATAGGTGTATCCATATGGGTACCTCCTCAATGTCAACCTTTAGTGGATCAAAGTATTGAAAATAATGTTTTTGTAAAACCCCATAACCCCATGAGAAAAGGACCATTATTTAGGATCCATGATTTGTCTTTGTGGCACTCATAGATCACAAGAAAGAACCCATTATGGAGGCTTTTGACCATGTTGTTAGATCCCCAATTATAAACACACCATTTTATTACCCCTAGCATAGGCTGTCCATGAACCCACCCACTTGATGAAGAAATATCTTTCACAAAAACTCTTAATTATGTATTTCCAATATTCATTCTCTATATGCAAAGAAATCAATCTTTGTTGATAAGTTTGAATGCATACCTTATTTGTCTCAGTCTACACTTGGTTCTCCTTTAACCTCTACATCTTATTTTCTATCTTGGTAAAGTTGATTTCATTTCCAGATATCACATTTGTGTAGTCTCATTTTCTCAGGGATGTCTTCTTTCGATGTGAAAACCTTGACTTGCTACCTCCATTGTCAAGGCCTTTACTACTTTGTGAATCCTCGTAGCACTACTCAATGGTCTCCATGGAAGGCCACATCCCTTTTGGATTCCTTGTCTTTTTCTTTCAAAGCCATGTGGATTTCCATCGTTACCATTTTGCAACCCTTGTCTTTGTTGATGCTCTATCTCTTTTTCAGAAAAAAATTAAGTCTATTGACGCCAGTATCCTCCACAACTAGAATAAGCTACAACTATATTCACTAATAAATTTGGGGTCGATTTACGATGGCTATGTGTTGCAATTGGGACAGCCATGTGTCTCAATTGCGACAGTAATAGACGTTGCTATTTTTTAGTCGCAAAATACGATGTCTTTCCTTTTCCGTCACAATTACGACTTCAATTCGTCGCTATGTAGCCCTATCAACCCCGACATTTGGGGCATCGCCAATATAGGAAATCCATCGTAATTCTATGTGTATACGTCACAATGGCGATGAAAACCCAAGCAACTGCGATGGTATTTGGGCATCGCCAATACAGCGACCCCGTCATAATTCTGGAGGTAAACGTCACAATGGCGACGAACACCCAAGCAACTATGACGGTTTTTGGGCATCGCCAATATAGAGACCCCGTCGTAATTTTGGAGGTAAATGTCGCAATGGCAATGAACACCCAAGCAACTGCGACAGTTTTTGGGTGTCGCCAATACAGCGACCCCATCGTAATTCTGGAGGTAAACGTCACAATTGTAATGAACACCCAAGCAATTGCGACGGTTTTTGGGCATTGCTAATACAGTGACCCTGTCGTAATTCTGGAGGTAAACGTCGCAATTGCGATGGATTCAAGATAGAATTAAAAAAAAATGGCTGTGCAGCAATGATGTTGACACTTTTGGGCTGCAAAAAGTCAATACATGATTACAACTTTACAGAAAACAAACCCCATGCTAAATCATGAAAAATAGGAGGTAAGGAGCATGAAAAGAAAGCCTAGAAAAGAAGAACATCTGAAATAATATGCTAATCTAAGAACACAATAATCAAGTTTTCCTTGATATTTGTTATCCACTGTATAAATACACAAATAACCAAAAGAACAGTCAGATACAGTTACCTATTTCAACAGCTATTGAAGCATTAGAAATATACAACAGCTATTGAAGAATTAGGAAAATACCGGTAGAGAGTGAAAGGTACGTTGAGTAGTTGGTGACAGTAGAAAAATTAAAAACAATTATATTGATTAATTCTATGAAGCACATTGCAAGAATTTCTCAAATAACATATAAATGAATTACTATAGAGGTGAAATTTCTTATCTAGACAATTGCGCAAGCTCTCATATGATCCAATAGAAATAAGT
>MU228144.1:1931260-1984563 GCA_018584345.1 Thuja plicata | reverse complement strand
TTGCAATGTAGATGGGAGCATTCTACAGCCCAAAAAGATGACCACAAATATCTTGTAATGGTTCCTCGTCGTGTGTCTATAATGTTGTTTTGGATATGTTTCCCTGCAGCGTTGATACAAATTTTCTATAGAGTGTGAGAGATATAACAATATAATGATGAAATTCTAACATACTAAGATGGGTGAATTAGTGTACAATACAGAAGCAACGCTCGAAGTACCTGAGCGCATGATAAAGGGAAGAGAGGGTGACACAAAAGGACGAGGAAGTGAAGTTTAAAATCATACCTTTCTCAGCCTTTTGGATTCTGAATGTACAATGCAGTAGCTATCAATGAAAAATCCCTTTCACCGCAGAGATGCCTGGCCACAGAGATCTCCTCGTCCAACATACAAATTACCCAACGTCTGCAAAAATCACTCTCGGTGCTATTGAACATAGAAATGACCAACGTTTTCTTTTTTCTTTTTCTTATATCCCGTTAACGTCACAATTGCGATGTTGTCGGGTTATAATTGAAAAAAAAGCCAAAACCGTGCATAACATATGCCCGCCATCGCAAATTATTGTAGCAATTTCACCCCAAATGTATTAGTGATTCCCCCTGCTGCCCTGGTTGAAAGGTGACCGGAAGGATGGAACTCTTATAGGAGCTCAATTCAAATAGCACCTACCCTAATTAATGAGGGAGGCCCCTACTATTCTATGGGCACGTAATCTTCAAATGCAGCCCCCCTACCCTACAATTTAATAGGGATACTGTCTCATGTTGCTTGTAAACAAATGTCGTTTTTATATTTTACTTTGAGGTTTCCAAACACATTATTTGAACTGTCTATTGTAGATTTATAAATGAGTATTTGATGAATCTTGTATTTATATTACTAGTATCTTCTAAGTATAAGTTTTCGTTATGTGCTTAACTTGAGCACTTTTATTTCTTATTTTGGGGTATCTTGTTAAGGTACACCAATATTAGGCATTTGATGACACTTTTTTGTATGTAATTATTTAAATATTGTACTATCCTCCTTTTGATATTATGAATTTATTGGTTAACTAATAATTAATGACATTTAAATACATTTACTTATACATTCTAACATTACAACAAATATTCAAAATTTAAGGTATTTTGAAAACCTTGTTTTTTCTCACCCCATCTTAAAATATTTTTATTGAATATCTAATGAAAAATATCATGTTCAATTATAAGTATTTATAAATATTTAATATTAGAAAATATCAAATTGGGGATTAAAAATGACATAAATTTTAGATTTATTTAAAGTCTTAATCCTCAGTGTTTAGGATTCTATTAAAAAATATTGTGTAAGTACCTTTGTGTAAGAAAAAGTATAAAAAACAACTAATCTATCTTGTAGGCCAAGATGTATCTAAATAGAACTCAAGGGGTAATCATTTTTTATTCTTTGAGATTTGATTCCTTTCAAGAAAGGTGAGAAGCTTAATATCTCATTGACATTTATGACCATTTCAAAAGGCACGTGAACACTATGATTATGTGTAAATTAGTTTCAAAACCACAAATGTGGGAGAAAAAATTATCAAAGAGAGAAGGTGAAGAAACGATGGCTTAAAATTTAGATTGTACATTTAATCATAATATTGAACATTACTAGGGAGAGGTGATAAATACATATATGTATGTTAAATCATGTAAGTGTGGAATCATTTAGTTTATAATGGTAATCCCTCAATGAACATATGTGTTGTACTATTGCTGACAAGACAATTGAATTTCCTCATAGTTGTTATCAACTCATTTGTTTAAGTGGGCATCTTACTATGCTAATAGGAAGGAATTTATCAGAATAAAATGATTACTTTCAATAGGTAAATAGGTTTAGAAACTTTATTTTCCTCATAATAATGATAAATTATGAACTTGGTTGGTTACGACACACTTTAAAGTAAACTCAATCTCTATTCATTTAAATAGATATTATTATAGTTAATATGACACAGATGGAATCCCCTTCAATTATCTATTTTGAAATCCACACATTAACAATAAGTCATATGACCATTGCTTGAGCCTTATAGGTTCATTATTTGTACAATTTTTTGAAAATAAATAGCCATAAAAATCTTACCATCATAGAATTTACAATTCTAAAAGGAAAATAAAGACTTTGGTACCAAAGAAATAATTATGTTGAAATTCCATTTAAATATGTTGAAGAACTATACCTCTAATAGATTTATCTACAAAGGGAGAGCTTATTATAAAATTTTTATCCTAATAATATTGTCCAGGTGAAACACTTTCTCCCGTAGCTATGAACTAGTGAGGCCACAAATGGGGGACATCATCCCACACTTCACATGTTCAAACCAATGAGCTCAAGGGTCCAACGAAGGCACAAGGCTTGCGAGCATAGTGGCCCAGTAAGGGCTTGAACCTTGGTGGCTGCTTCACCAATGAAGTGTTTAAACTACAACACTACACATTCAAAGCCTATATACACTTTTTTATTTTATTAATTTCTAAATAAACTCTAAAATTTAATTTCTCTTCAGTTGTCACAAATTTATGCACGAAATCATAGAAATACTCCTACCTAGAACACAAGAGATACCATTCTCAAATTAATATGATCCACAACTCTCATAGCCTCCAACTTAATATGAACAGATCCATATAGGAGGTATGTAATAACATTAATTACCATCCTTTTTACAAGTATAGGACATAACACACATGTTTAATTTTTTATTTAGTTATAGTCTATGTTCATGTGCACATAATCTAACACCCATGAAGGTGAGATAAAAATATACCAAGGATTTGAGGTGTGGAAATGATGACTAAAAATATATTTTGCATTTTCTTCCATGCATTTTTCTATTAGTAGGGAAAGACAATAAATGTATATATGTATTTTGAATCATGTGAATTTGAAAATGTTTGTTTTATATACTCACAATCCCTTGAGAACCACATGTGATCTGCTACCATGCTATTTATGAGTCATGAAATATGTCATAATTATCGTCAATCGACTTGACCAAGATGACATCTTAACATGCCAATGAAGAGGAACTACTAAAAGCAAAAGATTATTATCAATAGCTAAATTGGCCATTTTGTTAAAGAAACTTTTTTTTATCTCCCTATAATAATGACAAATGATAAACTTAGAGAAGGACTAGGTCAATTCCCATGCACTCTAAAGTATATTACTTGGGTTCCTTATACCCAAATGATATTTTCTAAAGTGTTTATGAGGCATATAGAATCCATTTCAATGACCAATTTTGAAATACCCATATTGACAATAATGTTTTGTCTTATAACTAATGTATGGGCCTTAGCTTCATTATTTATGTCATTTTAATTTATTTAGGAAGTATCTATAAGAATCTTACTCTTGACTTTTAAAAAAAATATAAGCTCCACTTGAGATTCCTAAATTGCCCTTAGAAATGCAAGTTTAATTTAATAAATTACATAAAAGAATCTATTTCATTTGAGTTCTATCAACTTAGCCACTCTTACCACTCACTAAAATTTGAACAAGAATTTTCCATAACATTATTAAATCATATACATACAGATAAGGTTAAATTACTAGTTTTGATCGTCGACCCAACTAAAATACATAACTTAAATTTTCCTTAGTATTAAAACAAATTTAAACAAGACTTTTCCATAACATTATTAAATCATAAAAAGATGGTAAACATTTTTTTACCTTCATAGATTATAATTTTATATCATATACATATAAATAAGATTAAATTACTTGTTTTGGTCATAGACCGAGCTAACATACAAAGTTTAACTTTTCCTTAATATTAAAACATAGGAGTAAAATATAATATTGACATATACTAAAATAATACTCATCAACTTCAAATGACCTTACAAAAGTCCTAAACGGGGTATGAACACAAGCACAAATTCATGACCACCACCAAGCAATATAAAAAATGAGGCTAGTTTATCAACTCAAACCTTGTAAAATATAATACACACAAATTAAAAGTGTGCTCAAATTAAAAAAGGGAATTGGTCAGAAAGTAGATAAGCTTCATGACGATTTTGATACCGTGGGTCCTCCTGCCAATCAATTTTACGTTCACATTTTGGATTCTTATGGGTTGACGAACGGTTCCTTAGTGAAAAAAAAACCCTAAAAAATCTATATTCAGATAAAAGAAAACGACGATACTGATCTGTATTCTAATAACTGACGAGGTCATATCAGATTTGTATGAACCACGAGAAAAACCATCCTTTCATTAAATAAAATCATTGAAAACTCATTAGATGAAATCATTGAAAACTTCTGCAAACAAGATTTCAATTCAGGCAACTTCCAAGATTGGAGTATTTAAGCAGAATACCCTTCTAAAGATCTTAAAATACCCACATAACAGTATTTGGAGCTTTTCAAAAGGTGTTTATATATTCTTATTCTGCACTACATCTCTCAAATGCTCACATTTTTTTGTTTTTGTTTCAGTTGTAGTATAACTAACATATCTATATCTTTGAGAGAATAAAACTAAAGTACATAAAAAGATATTATATTTGTTACTTGTTATGGATTACAGCTTTGAATTTCAATCGAATTCATGTTGTGAGGCAGTTTATGCAGAAGAGCTCTTTTCCAATGGTCAAATTCGTTCTGTAAATCAGGAGAACAGTTTAATGGGCTCTGAGAGTCCTAGGCCTTGTGGGTCTGCAAGGATTCATACAAAAACAAAGAGGAATATTACTGATAAATCTAAAATCTTCCAAGTTCATGCAGAAACTAAAGAGACCCAAAAGTCCATGAATTTGAGGAATTCTTCTAAAGAGGACTTCAATTGCAGTGTAAAGAAAAAAGGAAAAAAAGTTGAGAAAAAGGATGGTCTTGCAAGATGTGGTGAAGGGAAAATGATAGGAAAATCCGTGCAGGGTTTGGAAAATGTGAATGGGTATGCTGCAAAAAGTAGAAGGATTGATTGCTCTAAGGCAGAGGAAAGCAGGAGAAAATCTTTTCTGCCTTATAGATCTGGTTTACTTGGCTGCAGATCCTCATTTCAAACAGTTGAGGATTGTCATGTTATTTCTGTGATTAAGCCAAAGAAGGCTCCAAATTCTATTGTTAGGATGAGTGGATCTTGAGAATCATTGAAGACAGAAAGTTATTGGTTTATAAGAACTGCAAAAATTAATGGTTGGTTTGGAAATCTTGTAAAGTTTTGTGGGCTAATTTGAATATTGCTTGGAGATTGTTCATATTACAGTTTAAGCATCATATTATTTCACTTGGGTATTGATGGATGTTTTTATATGGTCCAACAAACTATGTTATTTTATTGCTCTATCTATATTGCAGTGCTGATAGTATGAATTCCATGGTGTGTTGCTTTTGTATCAGATGATGATATAGAAAAAGTTGTCTGTGAATTGACATTAACAATGGTATTCTTTCCCTGAATATTTTAGTAGGTTTAAGCACATATTAACAAACTCCAGATGTTTTGGCGTTTGGAACAATATGCTTTTTAACAAGTTAGTGGTTTGGTGGTAGTTATAATTATTTTACATTCTTCCATGATTATGGATTTATTATTATTTTTAAAATATTAAAAATCGGTTATACAAAGCACATTTTTAAAGTTTCATTCTGGGTACTTTTTATATAATGAAATAAGCACATTTTTAAAGTTTCATTTTGAGTACTTTTTATATAATAAAATAGAATAATATATTATTTTTAAAACAACGATGCGTGGTAGAAGATGTGTTTTCAGAGTTCAAGCAAGACAAAGTTCAAATAAGAAGATGAAATACTAAACCAGAGCCTAATAAAGCCAAAACTCAAATAACAAGAACAGATAAAGCCATAAGGTGACAAGAGCTATACCATCAAGGAGGGATCAGAATCATCTAGTTTTCCCTATATATCAACAAGGATAGAACCATTAGCAAAAGGTTTCAACCAATAAGAGAATCCTCTTCTTGATCCTCATTTGCATGTTTTTGAATATAGGTAGAAGATATTTCTAGATCTAGACAAGGAAACTTGTTATAATCTAGCTAACTAAAAGCACCATGCCTAGGTGAAGATGTTGTTGGCAAGTGAAAAGGTTGAGACCACCTATAGGCAACATGATCACTAGCTTCTTTGGAAGGTGTCTTAAGGCCATGATCTCTTTCAACATAATCTACAAACAAGTCTACACCCACATAGAAAAAAGTGGTCTCCTAGTAGGAGGCAAAAGGATAACTCAAGCAACTCTATAAGAGGTGTTAGCCCATTGATCTAAAAGACATGTAGACGAGAAGTTTCAGGAACAACTTCATTTGTCTACATTTAAATCTACACAAACACATTAAAGAAACTTATAACTTTAGTGTAAAATGAAAAAAGAATATCAACAACACAACCAATAAATATATAGTAGAATTTATATTTTTTCAAATACTAAAATAAATATCCACCCTAAAACCTTGTCAAATCTAGGTAAATTTAAATGGGAGGTAGGCTTGATGTCTTAGCAAAATTATATTTCATTTTCAAACCTAAATGGATCTTGAAGAAGATATGAATCTTGGCTAGAACTTTTGAAGATGTAGTGTAGATATAAGAAAGGTATTTTAGAGTCTTTAGCTATTAAACAAATAGACAACAGGTGATGAGAAATCTCAAACAAGACAAGAAAATCCCAAGTGGAAGACCTTCGCAAATAATATACCAGGAAAAAATGAACAAGCTTGATTTCAAGAATAATTTCTATATAGTTTGGAATCTATAATAAAACAAGGGCCCAAAGAAGACTGGAGGTCTTGAGAAAGATTTAATTGGCCCACCATGGGGAAATGAGGTATAAACCAAAATGAAAACTTTTGGCATTTGTAAGGGTAAAATGACGTATCAAGATACCATTTTGAATCCTTTCATTGGGATTGAAATTCCTACCGTTGATTTTAAAAAGCTTATGGGACATGAATGACATCAACAAATACTTGGTATGTCTCATAATCGTAGCTAGATAACCAAATTTTGAACTTTGTCTTAGACCAAGTTACAAAAAAATTGGTAAAATTTCTATTGAATAGATCGAATAATTTTTTAACTCCATTTAAAAATATTAAATTTTAAACTCAAGGGGCTTTAGCCTAAGGTTAATATTGGAAAGAAAGAACTTGCGACCACCATGTACATACTATTAATAATAGAAACAAGATTGAAAAATATATTACCAACCCACAAAATCTAGGGCCTGATGGATTTCCAAGCATTCAAAAAATGCTTTAAATGATAAAAAAATGCTTTAAATGATAACAAATGTTCCCTATATTTGAGTGGGTTCAGGTTCATATTGAGTAAATTATTTAAAGCCTAAGTATTGCATAACATGTCTAGGAAATGAAGGGCCTATTTAACATTATCCTCTTCAATTAAAATAAGAAATAAGTCATTTGTAAAGTTATCATTGGACATATAAATAGATGATTTGGGTAAGACAATGCCCCTAATCATTATCTAGGAAACTCCATGGGGTCAAACTATAGCGAAATCCTTTAATAAGAAGCACAAAAAGTATAATGGATAAATGACAACCTTCCTAGATAGACTTGAAGAACCAAGAGAACTATATTATTGGTCATTAGTGGCACTACAAGAAGAGCCATTTGCAATAAGTATCATATTTGATTACATAATACTACATCCAAAAACAAAATTGTAAAGAATAGAACGGACGAGAGTCCATTCAATACAATCATATGTCTTGTCAAAGTCAATCTTGGGAAAATTACATTTTTTTAGTGCGTCGATTCAAATATATCCCTTCTAACGCAAAAATAATTTTATGGAGGATGTAAAATGACTCAATCAATCTAATTTTATTGGGGACCAAGGAAGAAGAAGATATAACTTGAGTACATAAGCTTGGGGAATGATTTAATAGGATACAATCAACAAGGTAAATTAATTAACTTAATTTACCTACAAACTCAATCCCATTTAAATAATTAAACCTATCTATTTAATTAAATATCCTTCATCTATTTTGAATTAAAAGTATATATTCAAAATTCATTAAAAAACCATCCACTTTCCAAAGCCTAAATATCCCACTCGCACCACTTCAATCCTATATTAATTAAATAAATCCATCATTTATTTAATTAATCCTCACCCACTCTCTCTCCTCCCACTTGCCAAAATTTAACCCATCCACTTGCCTCCTAATTATCTATGTCACTAAGCCTAATCCCTCACTTATCATGTGCATATTCCTAACCATAAAGATTAGGGAAGCAAAATCAAACTTTGCAACTTTCATTCGAATCCCAAACAAGTACCATTAAATCTTCATTAAATGCACTTTAAGGTTTATCTCTCCAAAAGAATTTTATATTATATATTATTTCCTTCCATCATTTGAATTTGGGACTGAGGCATAAATTACCTTTATGACAAGTCTCTTTCCCAACTCCCTTCAACCACATGGATGTTAACATCTGACCAACCTCCCCTTAATGTGGAAAACCCTAACCTCCTCAGCACTTAAGAAAATATCCTCACATCTTTCATTCAATCAAGATTTAACCATCTTTGATTGTGCAACTTCACTTATGCAATCTTGAAGATCTCTCCATACTTGTGAAAACCTTTTGAATCCATTTTCAGGTTCCTCTTCCAACTTAAGCAAACATGGAGCATTATGTTACTTTTATGCTATTGAAATCATGAACACACATACTATCATACTATCTCGAACAAATCCTTGCATTAGAGAGGCTATAACAAGGTTTATTATGGCTTTGTTTTCCTGTTGTTTAAATTGTCTTTTTGTATTTAATCATGTACGTTTCTTTTTATTTGTGTTCTAAGTGTTTTTATTAGTTATTTGCATTTTGTTGGTACACATTTCCTTACACACATTTATGGCACGCCCGATGGGACCCATGTCATGGGTTTAAAACTAACATTTTTCATGTTTTTAAGCACTTTTTGAAGCTTGTAGCTTTTGGAGTTATTTACAAGTGATTTAGTAGATGTATGCCTCAAAAAGTTTACTCTCATATGTTGATTCTCCGAAAACCTCAATCACACTTTTCAGAAATTTTGTGGATATACTGCAAAATAACCAATATGCTCTGCGATCCAGTGGATATGCTATGATATTATGTAGATCCTCCTTCAAAGACTTTTTTATTGTTGTATCTTTCAATCTAGTAGATACACCTCGAGAGATCCGTCATTTCTCATTCAATAGATGTGCCAAAAACATATCTGTAATTCTGCTTCGGTAATTTTTTGAATTGATTGACAAAGGTTTATGTTTCAGTAGATACACTCTTCAAATCAATAGTTACACTTTGCAATCCAACATATACACTCTTCTATCCAACAGACAAGCCTTTGCATACATTTTCCAAAGTTGTTTTGATGCTTTTCTTTGCTAATCCGCTAACTTTTCCCGTTTGGGCACAATTTCTTTGCAAAAGAAGGCCACTTATGCTTGCCAAAGACCCCATAAACATTTAGAAAGTGTATTTGTAGGACTGTAAAAAAGGCTCGGGGATTTGAATTTAAAAACAATTGAATTAATCAATGAATTATGTGTTTTTTTATCATAAGAATACTTCATTTGGTTTCTAAAAAGAGCAATCCTTTCTTGATGTGTTTACTGCGATAGACATATTTTTGTTATCCAAAAAGAAAGAATGAACGTATCCTCTCCCATCACCTTTGTGGATGTTGGATGTGGATGTTGGATGTAAGATAAAATCATTCTATCTTTTTTAGAGGGTCTACCTCCCGAGAAGCCTATAAGGTTAGGTGAGAGGGAACAACCCAAGTGTTAATAGGCTAAGGAAAAGCACTTCCAAACCACTATATAAATGTGTAATTGTGATCAAAAGTCTAATCAACAAATATGTTGCATGTTATATCTCCTCTAGTATCCTTGTGATGTGTAAAATCTTGAGTCTCAAGGATACGAGACCTCCTACAAGAATTTATCTTTTCACCCTCTGAATTGGATGTCTTGAACTAAATACTGACAGTTATAGTTTCCCAAAACCCATATTTGTTGGTGCAAAAGGTTAGAGACCAACTAAGATGCCCCACAATTTTGTAGTTCATAGTAGAGATATAAGTTCCTTGGGAATTTACGACCCAAGAGATTTGAAGTTTGGTGTGCCTAAGAAGTTAGTGTACTATAAGGAGGATCCTGTGCCTCCAAAATTATAAGCTATCTACTTTGGATAAGTGCAGATGGAATTCATTCTAAGTGGGGATTCAAAAACTAGTATGCTTGTTAACCTTATTTGTAAGTGTGTTGGTTTATAGAACTACTTTTTTTCTTGTTATGTTTATATCACGTATCTTTTTCCAAAAATAAAGTCAGTTAAAATTAGCGTGAGTTAAAAATCTAGTTCCTCAGATACACACTAATGTTGGGTGGATGTGCATTATCCTTTGGCAGATCTAAACATACTTAGAGTAGTCACTGATCAGACCATTTAGTGGATTTTCATATTTATCTAGTCAATTTTCCACCTAATTCTATAGATGTACTCTGTGATCCATCAGATACGCTATTCCAAAGATACGCTCTATGATCCCTTATATATGTCATTCCATAGATACACTCTATGATCCCTCAGATATGTCATTCCATAGATGCACTCTATAATCCTTTAGATTTTTCATTTGGTAGATACAACTTGTAATCCATCATATTTTCAATTTGGAAGATACACTCTGTCATCCCTCAAATTCTTTGTTGCTCAAATTTATTGTGAAATCCCTCATATTCACTCTGATTTCCTCAAATGTTAGTCAACTAGATCATTCTTAGTTTATAGCATCTCTATCTCTCATTGCCTTTTTATCCTCTTTGGAGTCAGTCCTTCCTCCTAATATAAGTCTAATTACCATCCTAGTATGAGATTATTGTTCATCCTTGTCTGAGATTTTGTGCACCATCCGCCTGCATCCTTCATCCCTATATAACTCATTGACTAATTATCATGTCACAACTCTACTATGATGAGTTTTTCATCCTTCTTTTTCTTCCACACCATCCCATTTCGACAATGATGAGAATCTTGTTGATCATGACACATACATTGAAAACCTTAATGGAAAAATTATTAGAAATCTTTCTCCTAACATCCTCCAATATCCAATAAGTCCTCCAAACTATCCTATCATGCCTCCATGCATACCAACTAGCACTTCTTATCATACCTTTGATAAGGTAAATACATTAATTCATTTATCCACATCTCCCTTCTATATCACACCCACATATCCTCCTCACATGACATTCATGCCTACATATTCTCCTGTGCTCATATCCCAATCTCCATCTTCGTATGATAAAAATCTCACCTTCACCACTAGTCTAAATCCATCATCTCACTATCCTTCAATCCATACTCCTAGTGCTCTAGTTTACACTAATCCAACAATTCATTACCATAATCCCTCCATCCCAAATTCACCATCCACACTATCCCACCTCACTCCTCCATCTACTTTTCCCTACCTCAATCTTCCATCCACAACATCTTATTTCAATCCACCTTCATCTACTCCATTTTATCCTAATCTACCATATTTCATTTCTTCCTACATTACAACTCCCATTTCAAAATATCCCTCCATCCCACAATCCACTTCGTGTGCTATATCCTAGTCTAGTGCGTCTTGCTCATCAAATAGTTAATCTAGTTCACCAATTGTCTCCATGTCATGCTCCACACCCACTTCCTCATCATCATTGAATCAACCAAGTTCAAAATACACTATCACACCTTCATATGTGGATTATCTTAGCTTTACACCATTCACACATAATAGTCATCCCCTCCAAATTCAAATATGCAAGTCTTCAAGGAGCTTCACAAAGAAGGCATGAGAAAATCTAGCTCCTAAAGATGATATGTAATGTCATCCCACTCAATCATGTGAGGTCTAGTGATGCAGCCCTTCCACCTCTCACACCTATCATTTCCCTTCCATCTCCCACACCTATCATTACTCTTCAATCAACCCCACTTAGTGATCCTCTTCTGCCTCTTAACACAAGGGAAAACCCCTAATCTGTTGACTTCATCCAGCTTCCACCCTGATCTTCTCCTAGAACTATCCAGATCCAATCCAATGAACCCCATGAGTCCATCATCCATCCATCCATCCTAGTCAAAGAACCTCTCATCCTTCCATCCACTCCATCTAAAGAATCTATCCATTTGTCCCCCATCACACAATCTACACCAATCCAATCAGGCCAAGATCCTATTACTCCATCTCAAGATCTTTTGTTATCCCCTCATCCAAATCAAGATCCCACCATCCCTCTTCCTCCATTTAAAGATTCATTATCATCCCCTCCACATCATGATCTTATAATCCCACTTCCCCCATCTCATGATCTATTTTCATTCTCTTATCCAGATCAATATCCTTCCATTCCATCTACACTAGTTAAAGATCCATTTCCATCTCCCAATCCCTATCAAAATCATAGCATCTCATCTCCTTCACTTCATGATTCTTTATTATCTCCAATCCAAACCATTCCCCGACCATCACTCTACCCCCTTAGTTCACTTACATTCATCCATTGTGATCCACTTACAATAGAAGAAACAAATTCCATGTCCACCACCTACACTACACATAATAATGGACTCATTTCTTGTTCCCCAAGTAAGACATATCCTATCTTGAATCGAATGATCAAAAAAATGAATTGTCATGGTAAAGGCTTAGGCCTCCATGAATAAGGTACCCTAGAGCCTATCCATGTCAAATGATATCCACAATCGTATGGTCTTGGTTACAAATCTCAAGGCATTTCATCCAAAATTTGGTACACCTAATACAAAATCCAAGCATACTTCCAAACCCACCATTTCATCTTCCCATAGTTTGTCCAAAAAAATTACCATCATCCCCCCTCCTCCATCATTGTAACTAAGACAACCTACCACATGCCTCCTTCATCATCTAAATCCATTTTGGGTCCCCATATCCCAAAATACACCATTGCATATTCTCCACATACTACTTCCATTTTGGGACCTTATATCCCAAAATCCCATCCCCCATCTAATCATACTCATTCCTTCATCTACCAATTCCATATCAAACATCCCACACCTTGCATTCCAAATCAAGATCCATAATGACAAATACCTACACAAACCATCCCTCATCCTCCCACTATCATTCCATATCATACAAATTATCATGCTCCTTTCAATGCTACTTGCAACGATTTGGATGACACATCAAAAATACATAAAGCTAAATATCCAATACAATCTAAAGATTGTCATGTCCACTCCAAATGACATGCTCAAGAAAAGTAAATAAAATAAAAAATGTACTACATCCCAAGGGCCACAAAGGCCCACCAAATAAAAATAAAAAACTATGTGGATCCCAAAGAAAAAAGAAGCATTGCATCTAAAATAAAAATCCACAATGACATCCAAAGTTTTTAATGCACTTACTAAGAATTCCTCCCCTTCATTTCATAAATCCATTTTGGGTCCCTATGTCCCAAAACTACCTAGCATAACTCCTTCATCATATGTACATGATCTGCCATCTACTTCCCATCCACTCTTTCCATACCCCTCACAACATGTTTCAATGATGGTCCTAAAAACACCCCCTATCACACTCGCTTTCCTTCAGTCCATCCGTACACTTCCAACCATAATATCCCTTATCCTATATTTATCCCCCATCCTAACCATCTCATCCATGCCTTTGCATAAGACACTCATCCCAAATAAGGTTGTGCCAATGTCTAGTGGTTGTACAATTAAGCTCTGACTACCTTGGTTTTGAACTTAATGCTCGAGTCCTGAATCTATCTCCTCCTATCATTCCATCCATAAATTCCCTCCAAAAAATAAAAAAGTAAAAAAAATCATAAAAATTCCAAAAAATATAAAAAAGTAAAGAGGAAAAAATTGTCCAATGGTGAAAACTTGGAAAACATGTGCCTTGGACAAGTACCATGATGAAAACCTTGCAAACAAGTTTCATGTGTAATCCCTCCATCTAGTTTCTCTTCACACTTGGGGGAAAGTCCTTCTAACTATCCATTCATCTTATCTTCCTTGTCATATACCTACCATACCTATCATATATTATCCATTCACTTCATCCTCCTTTGGATCTTGATAATAAATTACAAGCCACCATGTGTACATTCTCTAAACACCTCTTGACATCCATATAATATTTTCATAAACCTCCATCATCCTTATCAACCCGTTATCCTAGCTTCCATCTACCTTCCTCATCCCCTTGTCATTCCATATTCTATCCTACCATACCCATCCTAAAGCATGACATATCCTACGTGGGGGAACTTTATTCCTCGGTGATGTAGCCCTTGGCGACCCCTTCACATCCACTTTCCATCTCCCCATCCTTCTCTATCTCAATCATTTATCCTTAATCTATTTATCTCCCAATCCTCATTCCTTCATACATAATACTTTCATCCCCATATCCTTATCTATCTCCATCCTTTATCCCCAATCCATCCATCTCCCCATCCTCATCCCTTATCATCTTGCCATCCCCAATCCATCCATCTCCCCAGCCTCATCTCCTATCATTATGTATTCCATAATCCTTTCATCTCCTCATCCTAATCTCCTTTTATCCTGCCATCCCTAATCCATCCATCTCCCAATCCTCATTTGTTATCATCCCATCATCCATAGTCCTTATGCTCCCCATCCTCATCTCCTATTGTCTCGCCATCCATAATCCTTCCATCCATCAATTTTTTTCTCATTATGCTTCCATTTCCATATCATCCATCATCTCCACCATCTCCACATCCATTTTCATTGGTATATAGCTCTAGAATACCCTCATGCAACCTAAAGCCACCCATCCCATCAATCTTGACCTCTGCTTTCACCTACTGACTCCTAATTTGACAAATCTTTTTGAACACATAACAAATATGAGTGATGTCATAAAAAATCTACCCATTCATCACCCCAAATATGCATGCTCATACTTGTTTCATATTCAAGCTCAAACGAGGAAAATCTATCCTTTCACATAGTAGATCCACCATTTGATAACATAACACAAGTCTTCTCGAGTCAAAAAAATCCCTTACCCAAGCCCTCTTTCTTTATTCTCCAATCCCCCATCCCCCCACATCCTTAACTCAGTCTACCATTCCCCCACAACCCTAATTCAACTCACCATTACCTATCACTTATTTGATTTCCCCTCACCCCCTCTCTTTACCCCTTTTTAACCATTTCCCCCTTCCTAGGTGGATTCACTATTCCACATAGCTCCTCTCCTAGCTCACATAGTGAATCCATTATTTCAAAGAGCGAATCCGCCTTTCTCTTGACCACTCTGTGCATTTTTCATTGCGCATCTGCCCAAATTTAGAGCACTTATGTCCTTCCTATTCTTTTAGATCCACCTTAGTGGATCTGCCAAATATTTCCACAAGTCCCTTACAACAATGCTTTCACACTTTTTATTCTAGTGGATCAGTCCTGACGCATCAAAAAAATCTAGTACTTCAGCGAAATCTAGAGTATCTGCAAAATCTGCCGCTTCTGCAAAATCTGGCACTTCTGCAAAATCTGGCGCTTTCACAAAATTTTATGTTTCTGCAAAATCTGGCACATCTGTGAAATTCACCTCTATGAATCCATGAAATCTCTTCCCCACCCTTGCAAAACAAAAATTCCTCCATTGTTACTCTTGCAGATCCACCTCATTGGATCCACCAAATCTCTTTCCTCCAAATTTTCATACTTTGTGGGTAAAAATGACTTGAAAAAGTCATTTTTTCTCGTTATAGAGGTCATTTTTTTTCTTAATTTTCACCCTTTAATCTTCTTTTGGAAATCATTTCCTCATATAGACTTTGATATCGGTGTTGTTCGCGCTTGTGGATTCTATTTTTCCTCCAATTTTGTTCTATTCGATCACCAAAAATATTTAAAATTTTTCTTTTCCATGGGGGTTCCTACACCCCAATTATGGGATCAAAAACACTTTTGCCATGCATAATCCTAAGGCCTTGCAGACCCCTACTTTCATTTAAAAAAAAAGGATATTGGTGGGGTAATCGTGTCGAATCAAGTTGAGGATTTTTTAAGCCCACTTTCCCTTCTTCATTCTCAGCTCTTCTCCATCTCATTATCCCCAATCTTGTCATCCTCGCTCCTTATCTTTCCCCATCCCTTCATCCATAGTCCTTTCATTAGTCAATCCTTATCTCTTAATGCTTTCATCTCCAAATCATTTTCATCTCCTCTACCTATCCAAAATCAAACATCACTTAGCCCACACAATCCCATCTGTGGTCTTGTTCCAAGCCTTATTGCAACCCTTGATCAAAATCCAACCATCATAATTGGGATGCATGATGACATTAAGTTTTTCCATTAGTATACTTAAGTGAAAAACATGATAAAGGTCATCGGTATAGGCATACCCGGCAGATAGCACACTGCATACCCGACGAGATGACAATGCTTGTTGTAAAAATGCTAAGTATAGAATTTCCCAACGAACACTGTCAAGTGTTGAACCGATGACAAAGAAAAAGAGGACATCACTGACAAAACATCACCGATGGATCCAAAATCACTAAACTGATGATATAGTTTCATGAAAACTGCTGAAAGAGTAGAAAAGGAAAGGAACTTGATGAATAGTTCAATATAGGGATAGCGACAGAGTAGAAGCCCGATATAGAAAAGAAAGAAAGAAACCCGACAAACTGATAGAGCAACCCGACCATCAGAACCGATAGTCAATTAAAGAACCCACAAAAAGTGGATCTCGCTTTGCACATCACATAAAACATTGTAATTCTATTTATAGAGTTTTAATTTGTTTTAAATCATTACTTGAGGGTCAAGAAAGTATATTGTAAATTTTTTAAAGAATCCTAACGGATCTAAAACATAACTAACTAAAGATCAAGGTCAAGTTGTAAACCTTGAATCTAGAGTTAAACTTGAAAAGTGTGAATCAAGAATGAACCTAGAAACTAGTATATATAGATGTTCAATCATTGTAATAGATATAGTTGAAAAATTATTGTAGCCATGGAGAGCATCTAAGCAGCAGAAGTGAATTCATGCAAAGTTTAGAAATAGATCATATCAGTTCTCAAAAACACAGAGAAGGCTACCGAAGAGAAGAGACAAGGTATCATTCAATCACTCAAGGTGATTACATATACATTATAAGCTTTATAGGATCTATTATCAGAAATTAGAGATTGCATATACTATCAGATCAACATTTATAATGTAGTTGCATTCTAACAAGTGCATCACATCAAAAATCCTTTAGTAGAAGGTGGGCTTAACAGTTCTTGATAAATCTCTTAACAGAGTGTACACCTAATGGTGTTTCTAAAGCTTTAAACAAAGTAGATCCTAATATGTCTCCACTCTAATACTCCTAACAGGGTAGATCATAAGAAGTGATCAAATTTTAAGCCTTAACCGGCTCCCTTCTTATCTACAGATAGTGAAGTTTTGTGGGTGACATCCCCACCGCAATTTTTACTTCCTAACAGGAGTTTTCTGCGATATCATATCTTGTGTTATGTGATATTTATTTTCATGTATGTTTCTTGAATGTTTACACATGTAAAGAACTTATGTTATGATTTCACATACATAAAGAAAGATGAACATATAGATAGGTGACTATACAAATCTAATGACACAAAGGTTAATGGGATAATCACATAAAAGTTTTAGAGGTACTGATTCACCCCTCCCCTCTTAGTACATCATTCCAGTAATTCCAACAATTGGTATCAGAGCCCAGTCTCTCTCTTGAAAAGATTAAAGAATTAAGAGAAAAGATCAAGACAATGGAAAAGTACAGACTGGAAAATACTATTGAGAATGAGCAGTTACAAATTCATATTTACTATGAGTAGTGTAAAGAGGCGCGAGTAAGAATGAGAAAGTTGCTTGATGAAAGAAATATTATGGAAACTAGGCTTAATGAAAAAGATTATAAAGAAGAGGAGATCCCAAATTACTTCAACTCAGCTGAATCCACAACAAGCAAAGCACCAGACACATCAATGGAAGAGATTACAAGTCTACAAGAGATCAATCTACATTTGATAGAGAAAATCAAGATGCTACAAATTGGTCAAGAGACTTGGATGGTAAAAATGATTGATGTCATGAATGATTCAAGAAAAGCTGAATTAGAGAGAACATTGGCTATCAATGATAGGAGGAAAATCACTAAGAAGCTACAAGAAAAATAATTAGGGATTCAAAGACTTACTAATCATCACCATGAGATTACCAATTAGATCATTCTTATGAGTCAAGAGGCAAACAGATTAAATACTGAACTCATTGAAAGAATACAGATCATCAGTGAGCTAAGAGAAGAGAATGAGAAGCTAAAGCATGAAGTCAGAATTCAGAATCAACACAATGAATTAATCAAGAAAGCTAAAGATAGCAATAAAAGAATGGATGATTTTCTTGATGGACAAAGAAGAGTCAACAACTACACAGGTATAGGGTACACTGACAATGGAGAATCATCTAATCAATCAGATCCAAGGAATGTTTATGCAACTCCCAGAACTAGGAAGCTTTCATGCAATCACTATGGAAAACCAGGCCACACCTCAAACATTTGCAGAAACAAAATGAAAGGTTTTCCTCAATCACAATCTACTTTCATTGGTAATTGTTATAAATGTCACAAGAAAGGACATAAGGCACATGAATGCAAATCCAAGGTGAAAAATCCAAAGAAGGAAACCTACATGGACACGTACTATCCTACTTACAAAATGAATGGACATACACATCAGGAGTGTTAGAAAAGGAACAAGAAAGCATGGACACCAAAAGAACCTGATAATGGCTACAAACCGACAAGAATCAGTAACTCATATGCTTGGGACTATAACACATGGATAAACTGCATAACATGTGGAAGGTATGGTCATATTTCTGCTAACTGTACGAGAAAATGGACTAGAAGACCAAGAGGATGGACCAATCCAGGTATGGCATGTTTACATTCTCATAAGGTTGGAAATGTGATAAAATATTGCAAAGATTGACTGACAGACACAAGCACTTATCCCAATTGAAACACCATTGATGACATTAAGAATATGAGAAACAAGATGTGGATAAAAGATACAAACATTGAAGGTGCTGGAACAAGCAATGCAAATGATGACACCCCATCCAATGGATTTGGTGGCATCACTATTCCCAACTAAGCTGCACAAGTAAGTATGGAACTACATTATGACAAGTTATATTATGCATCGGTTCCATTACACATTGATAATATTGACAAAATTAGCATTATTAAAGATGCACTATATTGTTACTTGTAATGTTATTGAAAAAACAATTCCATCAGTAAATGGGTACAAATAAGCATCAGTGAACACACACAGTAAAGTTGACACTACTTACCAAAATGTATCGGGCATTACACAAAAGCCAAGTTGCTAAGTGTAATTGACAAACATTGGTGATCTTTTGAGTCGATAGAGGTTGTCATCGCCATCTTACCAACAATCATTGGTGAAATCACCAAAGCTACTAGCTACTCTGAAACTTTGTGCCTGCACCGATGATGTTATTTATGCCTCAACTGACGAACTCAGTCTTTGTACACCGATGAGTTGTTGGGAATTAATGACAACTTAGGGCAGAAAAGTTATAAAATCATGACGAAAGAACTCCTTTTGCACCCATGAGTTTTGAGCAATGAAGAAGAGCTATGCAGAGTGATTGAAGAATAGATTGAAGTGAAACCTTAGCAAGATTCAAACATGACTCAAAAGATTCACGAGCGATCACAAAGATTCAGTAAGTACCTACAATCACCGACCACATTGTTTGATTTATGGAATGCCCTAAATTTCAAAATACGATGGCATTTACTTCAAGAACAGTAAAATTGAAAGAGGATAAGAAGAAAACAATTAATCTTATTAGCAACAGTACTTGTGTTGAACCTAAATACAAGTTACACCCAAAAATTGCATCGCAACCCGATGATTCTGGAGCATTCTCCAGAATCCCACCTAGGGTTTTGCTGGTAGAGGATGTAAGGTCCTATATACATTGCAAGATCTCAGAATTAGGAGATCTAGATCTAGATAATTCCTATAAGGCACTATGTGATGAAATAGGAAACCTGGAAGAGCACAAGCATCTTGAAGTGAAAGGTCTGACAAATGCATTACACTTTCCTAGGGTTTTTAAGATCGAATGGATATAGATAGTTCTTAGCAAAATGCATAACCAGACATTGTGGCTTGATGAGCCTAAACAAATAACAAAAGATGTTATTCATGCGGTCACTGGATATCCCACAACTGACAAGCCAAAAGCTCACAAGCACCCATCCTTGAAGAAAGTAGAAAAGTTGACAGGTGCAAAATTAGATAAAAGATGTCTCAAGGTTAACACCATCACCGACAAGGAACTTAATTTTGGTGCATGTGTGATAGGATATAAAATATTTCAGGCCAGCAGAATGAACAACATAGCAAGCACTGCTATGAGCACAGCCTAAAAGATCATCAAAGAAGGAAGGAAGATGGATCTTGCGAAAATATTGTTAAATCAGCTTGAGGAGAACATGAACACCATAAGGTCATCAAGGACAAACACTTGTAAGTTTGGTTCTCTTATTATGTGCATATTATTTTACTTTGAAGAATACTTTCCTTCCATAGGCAAAGTAGTATGAGACATAAGAAAATCAGTCACCATAGAGATATGTGAGCACATAGAATCATTAGGTACATATTTTGATAACTTAATGAATGAATATTTCAAAGGATTTAAGGAAAAGATTCAAGCAAGAACAAGGATACCAGAGAGTTTGATAGAAGAACACAAAGATGATATATGTTTTATGGTAGATACTGATTTTACTTATATCAAACCAGTAGTACCTAGAAAATCTTGGCTATCACCACTGAATTATGAAATCAAAATAGGACAAGCTACAAAATGCATCTAGGCACTGTTGAATGAACCATTGGACAACAAGCAACCAAGATTTGGAACTTATGAAGAAGCCAAACCAAAAATCAAGTCAGATCTTATTGTCAAGAAAATTGTAAACAAGAACAAAATGGTAAAGGACTTAACCAAGAAATTTGTAGTTATTGAAGAAGGTGAAGAGGAAATAGAAGAAAAGGAGGAAGAAACCAAGGGCTAGTCACCCATTGGTGAAGATATAGAAAAGAGTGATTCAGAGGCCACACAGTCAGATTCACCGCCTCCTCCTCCACCTAAGAAATCAAGAAGAACTGCTGCTTCAAGGACAAGAAGAAAAATAGCGAAGGAAGCAACTCCTTCACTGTTGAAGAAAGGGAGAGTGAGAACCTACAAGAGGAAACCAGTCTCACCAAAGGATAAATAAAGAAAAAGGAGGAAGTTGAATAGAACTCAAGAAGATCTAGATGACTCAGCTATGGATGAAGCTGACATAGAAGTACAAAAAGGGAAAGAACCCTTGATCCCTAAAACCATTGATGAAATATGTAAAAACATTTCAGAATCTCAATCTATTTCAGATCCTAATATTAGGAAATGGTTGAAATTTGATCCAGAGGATCAAAATAAAATTGAAGATGCTATAATTGCTAAAATGTGCGAACACAATTATGTTCCACTTCAATTCATAGAATTTGAAGTACCCAAGGAGCTAATTGACAGATTGTCTGAAAGATGGACATTTGCACTTCATCAAGAAAAAGAGATAAGAGAAAGAGTACTTGTTACTCTTATGCCTTCTAATTCAAAGAAGGAAGAGATAAATAACATGCTGGAAAAATATGAAAAGGAGTTCTTACCCAAAATGAGAGCATACAAATTTCTCAAAGGGAAGCTAATTGAGCTACATCAGGAAAGAATTAAGAAGTAGTGTAAAATACTCAAGAAGCCCACTAAGGAAGCTAGCCCAGAGAAAGAACACATCATCACTAAAGATGTACAGGATGATTAATTAGTGGAATTGGACAGAGAAGAGAATGATGCAACCGGAAACCAAAATACTGAAGTTGCAGATGAGGTATGGCCTGACACTACTCATGACAAAACTCAGAGTGAGGAAAGCCAAATTCCACCAAGCCCAACTCATATTGACTTGGATGATGAAGCAGAGGTTACCAAAGAAGAATTGACAATAAAAGGTAACATAAATGATGATGTCAATGATGAAACATGGTTGGATAATATAGTTAATGACATTACATGAAAACACCCTGCAGAAGAGGTGCAAAAAGATGAAGATATCACTTTTGCACAAGGTAATACTGACGAACAGGTCACACTTACTGACACTACAGAGGTAAGTACACCAACCAACATGAAAATATTGATAGAAGCTATTGATATTGATTCAAGTTAGGAGAAATCATCTAAGAAAGATGATGACATACTCGAGGACACATGTAATGATGAAATTAAAGATGCATCAGACACACACAAAGATATAGACACAGAGATGAAGGATTCAACCGACACTCAGCAAAAGTTGTCTACTAAAAAAGACAAAGGAGAAGATATTAACAAAGATGAAACATTGAGGAAGGATGAAGAAAAAGAAAAGAGTGAAGAAGTTAAGAAAGATTATAGCATGAAGGAAAAGGAAGAAAAATATGTTGAAACACCCAAGGCCACTAAAGAGATATCTTCACACAACCAACAAGTGGACTCTGAATAGAAGCAACAAGAAGCTTCATCTTCTTGACCTTCACCTACCAAATCAATCCAATCTCAAGATCTACAAATGGTAGTTCACCAATTTGTCCCCCAACCAAAGAAGAAGAAGAAATTAATGAAGAAAGACATCTTGGCTGTAACACTTGATGAGGTGATCAAAATACCCAAGTGGGATGTATTTACTTTAGATACTGAAACACTTCAAAAGTTTGGAGTGATGTGTCAAAGAAAATCCATACAAGAGAAAATGAGAAAGGCACATAGGGAAGCCCAAGCACTTGACAAAGCTAGCGATATACTAAATCAACTTGTTCCTAATATTAAAGTTGAAAATGATATATCAGTCATGGAATAAATTGCAGTTCCTACCGACGCCATCACCACTCAAGGTGTAGATGCAAAGAAGGTAATGGAAGAACATGAAGAGATCTGTTATCAGAAATTAGAGATTGCATATACTATCAGATCAATATTTATAATGTAGTTGCATTCTAACAAGTGCATCACATCAAAAATCCTTTAGTAGAAGGTGGACTTAACAGTTCTAGATAAATCTATTAATAGAGTGCACACCTAATGGTGTTGCTAAAGCTTCAAACAAAGTAGATCTTAACAGGTCTCCACTCTAATACTCCTAACAGGGTAGATCATCAGATGTGATCAAATTGTAAGTCTTAACCGACTCCCTTCTTATCTACGGATAGTGAAATTTTGTGGGTGACATCCCCACCGCAGTTTTTACTTCATAATAGGAGTTTTTTGTGATATCATATCTTGTGTTATGTGTTATTTATTTTCATGTATGTTTCTTGAATGTTTATACATATAAAGAACTTATGTTATGATTTCACATACATAAAGAAAGATGAACAGATAGATAGGTGACTATACAGATCTAATGACACAAAGGTTAATGGGATAATCACATAAAAAATTTAGAGGTACTGATTCACCCCTCCCCTCTCAATACATCATTCTAGTAATTCCAACAATACATCCTTCCCAATCCTTTTGTTGTTTCATGATATATCATTCCCACATCAACAACACTCTGTCAACCCTCAATCCAATCCTTATGTTGTTTTAGGATTTATCGTTTGCACATCAACAAAACCTCATCCATCATCAATCCATATTGCCAATCCTATGTCAATTGGTAGATCTACTATGTCATTGGGTAGATCCGCTATGTCATTTAGCAAATTTTCTATGTCATTGGATAAAGCCACTAAGTCATTGGGAATATTTTCATCTTTGTATCCTCGTCCATAATCCCCACCCCTACTATATCTTATACATCTTATAAATAACATCTTGCACATAGTCTTAGTTGAGTGTGTCTCCACCAAGGATCATTTGTACATGTGTCCTTAGGTTGCTTCCTTTGTGTTAGTTGGTTGTGTGTCATCAAGACAGTGCCCCTATCTAGCTGGAGTTTTAACAATAATCTATTAGTCCCTTAGAGGTTCGAGTGTCTTGCTTGTCTCTTTTCATAGGAATCCTAGTATATAAATCCATAATTGATCTTTAAGGGATGTATCCATCCTCAAATCAGACCAATCAAAACAATCCCCATCCATAATCCCCCTTATGGGAAAAAAATATGTGAGATACTTGTTATTTATTTGGTTCTTTTGGATTTTTTTTAACCTTCATCTTGAGCTTGCTTCCTTTACCTCCTTATGGTTGCCATGATCCTTTATATCATGTTGTGCTATAGGAAGAGTCTTGATCTTTTTCTTTCTGCATGCATGCATGTAGACTTGTCCCTTGAATTTACACATATGATCCATGTGATCACATGGTGCACTTGGGAAATATCGCTCATTTTCTTACGATTCTTCTAGCATCATATCCACCAAAGTCCCATGTGGCTTTGTAAGATGTTAGACTATCTATTTTATGTTTATTGTGTCATTCTAATGCACACGATACAATGTCACCTTGGTTTCTCATACCCTGGTGCATAACATCATATGCTACATAAAAATAAGTGCTCACTACATTCCAAATTCCCTTTAGGGTGCTCCTTCTCAATCTTCCTTTGATTCTTAATTGTCCATCATCCTTCATTCCTAACTATCCATCCACACCATCCATTTATCCTACAACTTTCTTCTTCTATCCCCTCATCCTTCATTCCTAATTATCCATCCACACCATCCATTTATCGTACAAATTTGTTCTTCTATCCTCTCATCCTTTGCATTATCTCTCCATCACATTTTCTTTCATTCATCCTCCCCTACATTTATCCATATCTCTCATATTATAACATCATTGCATCTTTCATAATGTAGACTTTATAGTCTATCCCTTATCATTTTCATCCTTGCATTAGCATTATCATTCATCTATCATTCTTGCATCATCTCATCCATTTCGAGAGAACTTCCATGTTCTCTTGAACCCTCCTATCCTCTTGAGGGGCATCCTTATCCCCATCTCCCATCTTTCCTCTTAGTCACTCGTTTGAATGATTGAGGCATCTTTTCTAATCTAAACATCTTCTTCTTAGCTCTATGTCTTAATCTTCTTTTAAGAGATGCTACTTCATAACACCATATCAAAGAGGGGAAAAATGTAGACACCCAAATCTAATCATTAAATATTGATAATATTAAAGTCACATTAATTCTTCTTCTAAAGCCATCATATTAATTAAATAATTCATCTATTTAATTGATATCCCTTTTTGTCTATATTCCTACATAAATTAATTAACTTAATTTATCTACAAACTCAATCCCATTTAATCAAATAAACCTATCTATTTAATTAAATATCCTTCCTCTATTTTGAATTAAAAGAAATTCAAAATTCATTAAAATCCCATCCACTTGCCAAATCCTAAATATCCCACTTGTAACACTTTAATATTATCTTAATTAAATAAATCCCTCATTTATTTAATTAATCTTCACCCACTCTCTCTCCTCCGAGATGCCAAATCCTAACCCATCCACTTGCCTCCTGATTATTTATGCCACTAAGCCAAATCCCTCACTAATCTATTGACATATTGGCAAAGATGGTTGATGGTTTGTGTTGGCATTGATGTCAACATAGTAGAAGGATTGACCAGAGGAATTAATCAGAAGAGTTATTTGTTTATTGCTAACTTAACTATTGTAGGTTAGCTACTAGCACAAAATGGTAAAATCTCCAGTGAGAAGTAGATATTGTAGAGATGAAGTCACACGCATAGAGGAAGCATGTTAAAGGTGTTTACTATGTTCACCCAAATTTACAAAAGGTTTCTTGATGATTTGGATAGGTAACCAGGTTACTGAAGGTGACTGATAGACAAGGTGATAAACTGTGTTAACAGGAAGACATAAAGAGGTTTGGTGTGCTTAATAGAGTTAGAGTTTCATGGAGAAAACCCAAGAGTTTGTTGGGGACATACTCAAGTGTCTTCAACTCAGAGGGTTTATACTTTATAGGTCTGTAAGGCATAAACTTATTGTCTCAAAGGCTTGATGATAGATTTCTTCAAGGTTGGTGAAAAAGAGTTGGAAAATCCAATAGTTTTGATGGATTTGAATGATTGAGTGTTTTTAATGATGCTATAGGATGTTCTTGAAATGTTTTCTTGATGAATTTGGCAATACACATAGATTAGAAGGATCAGATTGGTGGAGATTTCAGTCATTAATAATATTTTTATTATTATTCATGTTCTTGGATGACTTAGTTGGTAAATCATGTCACCCAAGTGCTAAAATGTGAAATCTGGAAGATTTCACAATTTTGAGGTGGTGGTTATTGGTCATGGATATTATTTGGTAGTCATAAATGGATTTGAATCAAGAGATTTGGCATGTTGATTGAAGAGATGGTGAATTAGGTTTTGTCAACCTAGTTCTTGGAATAAAATGATAAATAAATTGAAGGTGTTGATCATGGATGTGAATGCTAGATGTGGATAGAAGAGGGAGATCCTGATTTAGTGGTAATTATAAGTATTTCAACAAGGGTTTGAACAAAGATTTGCATTGTGCTACATTAGAGCTACATTAGACATAAGGTAGATGTCACTTACACAGTTCATAAATTTCATGTAGATCATTATAGTGATCAAATTGTAAGGCGGTGAGTCTTCTTATTGTGGGTAATCAACCCCACTATGGCTTTTCCCCTAATATGGTTTTAACAATAAAAATCCAGTGTCAACTTGTGTGGATGTATGTCTGATTTGTATATGCATGCATGTTTTATACTCTATTCATTTAGGCTAGGTTTAAGGGTACAAAAGTTTGAGGGTTTTTTGGATCAATAGTTTTGAGGTTTAAGGATTAGGGAACAACTAATTCACCCCCACCACTTATTTTTTCATTTTCATATTGTCAAAAGTTAGTATCAGAGTGTAGGTCCCTTAGTGAAATCCTAATAACTTGAGGGAGATATGAAGATAGAAACCAATAAATCAAAATTACAAAAATCTAAAAAAAATATTTCTAGATATGGGAAGGTGATTAAGAGTCTTATGAAGGAAATTGAAGATGGGGAAAGAGAAATCAGAAAATTTAAAGTAACCCTTGCTAACAGAACACTAAAGAATTTTCCTGTAGCCTCAATTAATGGATCTGATGGTGTTGACATTAAGGCAACTTTTGATGAGTCCATTATAGCTACCAAAGTTTAGAAAACCAAAAATGTTGACTCCTCATTCACTTTCGATTTCATTGTTGTCAGGGAAGAAGGTAATAAATATGATAACCCCAATTCTACCAGCTCTATCATTTAAATAAAAGAATATGGCTCTAGAGATAAAAATTCTATGCCTTCTATTGTTACTAATGATACTGTTGAAGATAATGCTTTAGCTACACAGAGTTTCGAAGGAGAAAAATGGATCATTGATGGTAGCTTCTCACATCTCTTAAAAAATAACTCAAAAACATTTATGAAACATAAGGAATATGAAGGTGGCACCGACAAGGAGGAGAAACCCAAAGGTAAGGAGTCTATGATTATCACTTTTGTTTTGATTAAGTAAAAATAAGTTTTGAAAGGACCCGAAACCTTTTACAAGATCTGCGAAAGATAGAGCATTAAGAAGACAAAAAAAACTACTGTGGTACACCACCTATCAACCCAAATGGTATGAACAATATCCAAAAAAAGAGATAGGGTTCAGACCAAAAAACCACAACAAAGGGCAATCAAGACTTACATTTATGCCCACTCTTATGTGAACATAATTTCATATCAAAAGAAGGCATGGAAGACTTTAATTTCTTTCCTTTAACTGTTGTCCAACCATCCTTCACCTTCTGATCTGCATTATGCCAATCCAAGGAGGAAGAGCCCACAAAATATTGAAAGATAGGGCTAGCCAAACCAACTTTTGTTATACTTGTGCTGATAAGGATATTGTGACAGATACTAAAAATAGTTGTGAGAAAATCAAGACTAGTGATACTTTTACTAGTAATCTTTTTGCTTGTAGTAGTATTGGTGAGATCACTTTTGGAAACTCTATATGTTGTGAAAATTAAGAAGAGAAGGCCATAGTCACACAATTACATAGGAGGAATGATTGGTTGATTGATAGTGGATGTTCACATCACATGACTGGTGATATAAGTAAGTTTGTGAAATATAAAAAGTGTGATGGGGAAATTGTCAAATGAGGTGACAATGCTCAAGGAAAAGTCAAGGGAAAATGTATTCTTTCCTTGGATGCAAAGAATACAATAGATGATGTGCTACATGTTATTGGTCTAACACACAATCTCCTTAATGTTGGTTAGCTAATGAATAAAGGCTATAATATTCACTTCAAAAATGACATGTGCAAGATTATGAACAATCATGGAAGGGACAATGCTATTGGATTTAAGACAAGAGGTAATGTATATATTTTGAGTAATAGAAAAAGTACTTTCTCATTTTCATATATAAATGAAAGATGGTTGTGGCACAAGAGGTTGTGTTATGAGGAATTTGAAAATATTATTGCTATAAGTTCTACACTTGTTAGATATTTTCCCAAAATAAGGAAGCCTGCTAACATTTTTTGCAAGGATTAATAATTGGGTAAGAAAAAAAATATTCCTTTTCACTCTAGGAAAGAAAATTCAAAATATTTGCTTGATCTTGTTCATGAAAATTTATGTGGACCTATCAAGATTAAAATATTACAAGGACATAAGTATTTTTTGTTACTAATTGATAATTATTCTAAGATGGTATGGGTGTCATTTTTAAAATATAAATCAATATCCTTTGAGAGATTCAAGGTTCTCAAGATAATACTAGGAAAATGAGATCAGATTAAAATTGAAAAAGTTGAGATCAGACATAGATGGAGAGTTTACATCCAAAAGTTTAATGCCATTCGTGAGATGCATGGAATTGAAAGATAATTGTCAAATTCGAGGACTCCACAAGAGAATGGTGTAGCAGAGAATAAGAACAAATCAATCTTCAAGATTTCTAGGACCATTATTCTTGAAAGGAATGTTCCATCTATATTTTGGAGAGAAGTTGTAAGCATTGCAACTTACACTCTTAACCATGTGTAGATTAGGGATGGAATTGGTAAGACACCCTATGAACTTTGGTATGGTCATGTAACCACTGTTAATTACTTCATAATCTTTTGTAGTAAATTTTACATAAGGAAAGATCAAGATGTAATAAAATTTGATACAAGAAGTGATGAAGGTATTTTCCTTGGGTATTCTACCAATAACAGAAGATATAGGTGCTATAAACAAATACTAAAGAAATTAATAGAAAGCACATATGTCAAGGTGGTAGAGAATCTTGAGAACTTGACCAAATATAATAAGTCTAATGTAGGAAGGTAAAATAAAAAATATAATCAGATAAAAGGAAAACTAGTCAAAGCCAAGGTTTCAAGTGTATCTGTGACTACAAGTTATGAAGATACTGGAGAAGAGACAAGGCATGTGATAGATCAAATGATACTGAGGTGTATAAGGTCAAATCACAGAAAAGATAAGATCAATGATGATAAAAATAAAAGACATCAAATAGGAAAAAGGACTGTGAAGAATCTGATATGCCTAATGGCACATATAGAGCCTGAGAATATGATAGAATCTTGTCAAGATGAAATATGGATTGAATCAATGGAAGAAGAGATATCAAAAATTGAGAAAAATGTCACATGGTTTCTTATCTAGAGACCTAAGGAAAGGAATCAAAATGACACCAAATGGGTATTAAAAAACTAGTCAAATGGAGAAGGAGAAGATGTGAGAAACAATGCAAGGTTAGTATGAAACTCATCGATGGAAAGGATTGACTATGATGAGACAATAACACTAGCAATAGGATGTAGACCATCAAGAGATGATGAGTATCACAAGGTAAATGAGTCAATATATAGATTAGTTGTTGAAGGATTGTTGTATTTAACTCATATAAGACTTGATATTACTCTTGAAGGATTTTTGTATTTAACTCTTGTTGAAAAATTTCAAGCTGATCCAAGACACAATCATGATGTGGCAGTAAAAAGAATATTCAGATATCGGAAAGGGACAATAGACTTTGGCTTGTGGTATTCCAATGATATTAGTTTCACTTTACATGAATTCAAAGATGATGATTGGGTAAGTGACATTGATGATAGAAAAAGAACAAGTGGTGGCACATTCTTCTTGTAACAGATTGACCTCATGGATGAGCAAGAAGAAAAATAAAATTTCTCTATCTACTGCAGAAGCATAATACATTGCTATTTCCAGAAATTTCACTCAAATCATAGAAATAAAACATATGTTATCTGATATTGGAATTTTCTTTTATGAACCTATTACTATCTATTTTGATAACTCAAGTGCTATAAATATCTCATAGAATCCAGTATTACACTCACAAAGAAAGAAAATTTTAGTCAAGTTTCATTTATTAAGGGAGAAAGTAAATGAGAGGGAAGTAAGACTGGAGTACATATCTACAAAAGAAAAAATTTATGATATGTTTGTAGATGACTAAAATCATCCTTATATTAATTTAATTAATATTCTCATAGAATTATAATTAATTAATTATATTTATTATATTCTTCTATTTATTTAATTAAATATGATTCACTTTTCTTTGTATTTAAATTTAATTTAAATACTATCCCCTTTAATGTATTAAATCTTATTTATATACATTATTCCCCATTCATCCCTTTTAAATAAATTTTTATTTTATTTATTCCTCCACATGACTTAATTATACTAAACTATAATTAATCTAAATTTAATTTAGATTAAGCTAATTTGAATCTAAATCCTACCCTACCTCACATCACTCTCACCAAATAGACCTACTCACTAATTAACTAAGGTTAATTAGGCTAATTTTTTCATTCTTACACAAATTAGTCCTAATTATTTGCTCACACATGCGAGCAAATTTTCAAAAATTGAATTTTCCAAATAATCCTAATTTGGTGCCAACAAGGTTTCTTACACCCATGATGACACCATCTTACACTTTCTAAAAGTGTTTTATTGGACCAAAACTCTTACACCTCTTACAAGATCCTTCACATGTGTACTTTAAGAACACCTTGACCCATCACATCACAAGTTGCTCACACATGTGTGAGAAAATTTGGCCTCTTGCATGGCTTATGTGTCCCTCATGTGGCACCTATGTAGATGCCACATGAGCTCAACCTCATCCAAACCATTTTTCTCCTCCAAAAAATCTATAAATAGAGGTCATTGTCAAGAGCAAATCATCTCTCATTTATGCATTGTTATCATGCTAGTTTAGTGCTAGAATTTTCATAGTGTATTTCATGTTTATGTTCTTAGAAATCTAGAAATCACATCTTAGGTATAATGGAAATGAATCTAGTTCTTAGTTTCATTTGATCTTGCATAACAATTTAGTGTAGTTTTTCATTTTCATTCTCATGATTTGATGAAGGCTTGAGACAAGTTCCTCATACTTGTTCTTGAGCTCTTCATTGTATCTATTAGCATGTACTTTAGCTTTCATCCATCAATCTAGTGGGATTTTAATATTATGTTGGGAGAGCACACCCACAAATATCTCTAAGAGCAAATCAACAAGGCTTGGGTGCACTTGTTTGACTCATCGGAGGTTGTGGTGTAAACCCATTTGTTCATGCTTTCATTTGAATATGCTAACATGATTATGATTTCTAATGGATAATATTTGTTGCTTGCATATTTGAGTGATTGTGTTTGATGGTAGGTTTTATCACATACATTTTGGCACGCCCGGTCCCTTTTTTCTAACAAGTTTTATATTTTTTTCGTAGTTTTGGAAAAATTTTACACAGTGTCGTCTATGATCTGATTCTGCCGTCCATGTTTCCAAAATGTCATCTATGTAGATTTCCATTTGCACTTGTTTTCTATCTGCACATATAAACAACCGTCTTCGCCTGTCCAAAAATAGACTTAGAATAGCATTGTTTTAAACTATTTTTTATCATATTTTAAGCTTTCTAACTCTCGAGTTTCTGACGTTGTGATGCTTTTTAAGAGTTAGATGCTGTTAAATTGCTAAAAAATTTAATATTTATGTATGCTAAGTCTTTCTTGGTGCCTTGGCACAGTTGTTGTTTTACTTTCTTTGAATATTTTTTTAACTTTGTTTAAAGGTTTCAGGTCTTTGTAAAACCTATTTTTACTTAATCAGCACAAAATATGACTATTTTTATTCGGTGCAGGTAAATCACCATCTATGCAGATCGCCGTTTGCGTTGATCACCGTCTGCACAGATCGCTGGCTGTGCAATTTTCCCATGACTTATCATTTTTTTTTGCAACATTTCATAGTTGAAGGCTCTAAAAACTAACAGTTTTTCATGCAGTTTTCCTTGTGTTTTTAACTAATTTTTGGAAATGAACTTGTATGTTTAAACATTAGTCTTTGAATTAATGTTATTTTAAAAAGAAATCAACTACATACAATCGTGAATGCCTAAGGGAATAAACCTCACAAATCTCGAATGACGTAAGGCAAATAAACACACTTGTTTACAAGATTTCCATATTGATGTGTGGGAAATGAATTGAACTTGCATGCTTAATCATAATATTGTGTCTTTTTCTTAGGTAGAAAATACTTAGTTGCTTTAATTAGGTTCAATTTGGAAATGAACTCTTTTTGGTGTGTTTAAAGAAGTATTTTTCAACACTTCTTTCAAGCTATTTTGTCATTAGATAGATCCCTTAAATTACATGATGCTATGATTAAACTATAGCCGTATCCTCTCCCCTCACCTTCATGGAACTTGGGTGAAGAGAAAGCTTAGCTTAATCTAGCTTCTAGAGAGGCCTATCTAGAGGGTGCGCTTCCCCTTTAGAGGATGACCTCAAACCGGTAAATCCTTTTAGCCGATATAGAAATAAGGTGTGACCCAAAGGTCTGCTTTATCCCTTCAAGCTTGGGCAGGTCATGTTCAATGGTAGTCCATACCGAGTGAATATCTTCAGCATACTGGCATGGCTGAACTAGAGACTTAAGTGTCTCACGCCATACAAATCGATTGTGAGGATGTCACGAACCTTATTAGCAACTGTAAATTAGTAGCCTACCCGATTCACCTCCGAATAGTGACTTATTATAGTGCAAGGGGAGGGAAGATTGTCCCCCTAATATTCCCACCATACGTGTCCCAGGGTATTGTGTTGTGAAAGAGATCTTCATAGCACGACAACAATACCTGACAAAAAGAAAAAACACGGGCGCCCTTCAGGCGGTGACACTGCTGTGTGAGCTGAAGGACTACCAAGTAATGGGCCTATAATATTTCATGCAAAACCAATTCCCTAAGGTAGCTACTATTTGTACTGTCTTCATTGTCATAAACCAAGTAAAAACATAAGTGGCTTGAAAGAGTCACTTGAACATACACAAACAAAATATTGTAATTTTATCAAATTTCCCCAAAGTCACACTTGCTTGTATAGCTCAAGGTTACTTTGTCCCTTGTTGGATTGTTTTAAGACACCTGCTGGTTATTTGCTGGTTTGAGTATGTTGAAATTGGTTTTTGCCATCGAACAAACCTACTGAAGACCAAGTTGAAATAAAAAATATGTCAAAACATCAGAACACTGCTTTAAGCAATAGTCTACCATCTCCACTCTGGCGTCACCATCTATACAGATCACCATCTACACATAACACCATCTACGCATATTACCAGCTGCGTCTGAGACTATCATCTTCGCTTGAAAATAGTGAGCTCCAAAATTTGCTGAAATATCCAAAATTTGGTCTTCTGTGGGACCCTGAAACCATTTGTTCTAAATATTTCAGTTATTTAGTCAAAGCTAGATTTTCACCACATGACATGTCTGGTTCCAAGAAACATAAGAGGGTTAAGCTTCCAACACCTCCTGTCTATCGAGAACAGAAAGAAACCACTTGCAAATCCAAAGAATACCAACACATTTCCACGTCAATCAAGCAAGAAATTGAGTATTGTGAGAAAATTAACAAAATCATGCACAACAACAAAATATGCAATTTCATTGACAAGTATCCTATTAACCGTGCCTTTATCACCCTTGAGCAATATGATTAGACAACCCTCTTGTTTCTAAAGATCAATTCTTCAATTCTTCCATCATCATCAAGCATCTTTCCTTCTCTTGGAGCATTAGATCAAATCTCATCAAATCAAATCAATCTTTTTGGTTGAAAGACCTTAATCAAAGTATTAAAAACCTTCATCCTCAAACAAATACAACATTTCTTGTAGACCATAAGCTTGTCTCAAGTGATTTAAATCCCTTAGTGATGTCCCATTTTGCTTGAGATCACAAGTCCATCTTCAAGTAGAACATATATCACTTAATCCTTTTGTGTTTGTATAATCATAAGGTCTTGTCATGATTAGGTTTTGTTCCAAAACCTTTAAATCAAAATCAATCATCAATCAATCAATCAATCCTTAATCAATCATCAATCAATCTAATCCAATCAAATCAAGAATTAGATCTTTGCTCCCTTCCATTTCATCTCTCAAATCTTACATCTCCTTGTCTTTCATTCTTCTAAAGTCTTCCATTGTATGGTAGTCACTCAATCCCAAACTAAAAACATGAGGCGTGCAACACTCAACACCGCTACCTATCAGGAGAATCCTTTTTCTAGTCAATACTTTCAAGGCACTGACGTACAAGCTAAGGAAGTTCTCAAAGAAACTGAGTTAGTGGAACAAGAAGAAAGACCTACCCAAGTGATTGACTTCCTTAGCGATCCATACAACTTAGAAATGGTTGAGAAGGCCATTAATCAAAATAGCGGTGAAATGTTCTTGAATCTTATTCGAAATGCCGTCACAGTGCCCGCTGATTTTGATGAAACACTCCTTACCTGAAACATCACCAAAGCTGCCACTGCCACTACTATAGCCATGGATTCTACTTCAAATTCTACATCATCACATGATATTGGTAAAGGAGCTATTAGTGAACCTTCCACGTCAATACCTAAATTAGCACCTGTATCAACAACTACATCAACACCCCAATTGACACAAGAACAAATTCAACATATCCTAAGTATCTTTCCAAACAATATTGTGCACAATAGCACTCACGCAATGACAAATACTACTCAAGGAGCAAGTGCTAATGTCAACAACATAGGGCAGATTTCCATTCCTTTTCCTACATCATCTCTATTTCAAATAATAGGTATGAAGACATCCACAACCAACACATCTAGAGCTTATCAATATATACCTCCTCCTACCATTGGTATGACCTCCACAGGGTTTTTAGCTACACAATTTGGAGGAGGCAGAGCTTATGTGCCACCATTTACCCTGCAGAATGCTCCAGACTTGGCCCAACAATTTAATGAACTCAAAAACCTTGTGCATGGTTTACAAAATGGGGGAAAAAAGGATTTTTCTTTTGAAGAGATTTGTCCCTATCCATTTGACAAGTCCATCATAATGCAATGATTGCCACCAAACTTTGAGATGCCTATATTTGAGAAATACAAAGGTGAAACATTTCCCCTACAACATCTCAAAGAATTTTACATCACATGTCAAGAAGTTGCCTATAATCAGAATTACCTAAAGAGACTCTTCACTAGGAGTCTTGGAGGCACAGCTTTGGAATGGTTCATGGCCCTTCCTTATGGATCAATCTCTACCTTCTCTGATCTCACAGAGAATTTTGTTGGACAATATTTGTATAACATTGAGCATCAAGCAACACTGAACTATTTTTGCAATACTAAATAAAATAATGGAGAAAACTTTGCTAGTTTCTTACAACGATGGAGAAATATTGCAAATCACATGCCATGAAAAATACCTGATAGTCACCTTATTGACATCTTCACAAAGAATTTGATCTCTGAGATGTCTTTCCAAATGAAAATGGCTTCACCTGACACCTTTGAATCCATTATCAAGAAGGGAAAGGATATTGAAGATGGCCTTTTGCAAAGAGGTAGCATCAAACATTATACCCCTTCCAACAATGATAAACCCAAATTCTAGAGTAAAAACAAAGGAGTTGTCAATGATGGAGTGACTAATGCCAAGCATGTTCAAACTGTTCAAGCATCCAACAATAATAATCAAAACAATCACAACACCAATCAAAATCAAAATTGCAACAATAATCAAAATCAGAATCAGAACAATCAAAATTAGAACAATCAGAATTAGTATAAAAAAAACAATCAACAACAACCGTGTAATCAATCATTCTTGTTTCCTTGCAACAACAACAATAACAAAAACAACAACAACAAGAACAACAACAATAACAACAACAACAAAAACAGCAACAAAAACAATAACAACAACAATAACAATGACAATCGACAATGATGACAATTCACAGCATTGGCAGAACCCCTAGACATGATCTTTAAACAACTTGCGGATCAAGGGATGACAATCTATCCAAATACTTGGCTTTTTGATGAGAATCAAACCAAGCCTATTTGGTATAGAGATAATGAATATTGTGATTATCATCACATCAAAGGACATGATACCAAGAAATGCATGTAGCTTAGACACTTTGTACAAGATCTCATTGAGGATGGAAAAATTAAAGTTGAAGGTCAGAATGCATCCTCATCTAATGCGAAACTTAAAGTCTACAATCAACCCTTCCCACCACACAATAAAAACAATGCATCCAACACAATTCCATGTGATTACTCTACCAATACTATTTTAGGTGATGATCGAATAAGTGGGAGTTTAGAAGAAAATGATATCTTTGGGTTTGATGCTCTTTGTGGCCGCATTGAAGAATCTGACACACATGTTAACACCATAATCCTCAAATTTTCTATTTGTAATGCTACCACATGCAGACCTAGAGCCACTGTTCAAGCTGCTGATAAACCTTCTACATCTACAAATCCACCAGTTACACCATCTACCGCTGCTCGACCTACCTCATGCTATGAACTATTGGATCAATTAGGAAAGATGCCTGCATAGATATCCATTCTAGAGCTCCTAAAAACCTCACCAATTCAAGAATAAATCCTTGAAGATCCTCTAAATGAATCATGTGTCCCTGAGAATATCAATGCTATGCAATTCCAAGCTATGATTGGGAACTTAGCTGCACAAGAGCATCTTGTCTTCACTGATAAGGAATTTCATTCCCTTGACCTTCATCATAATAAGTCCCTCCATATTGAAGCTAAAATCCAATCCACAAAAATAAAATGAGTCCTTATAGATGGTGGATCTGGCTTGAAATTAGGCACATTGAAGATGATTCGTAACATTGGTCTTTTTGAGGACCTCCTGGATGTAGACAAGTGAATCACAATAAAGGCCTATAATGATAGATAATGACAAATCAAGGGTTTGATCACACTACCCTTACAAGTGGGCCCAACTTTAATTGAAACTATTTTCCATGTACTAGATCTAGATCTACCTTACAATATCTTACTGGGATGACCTTGGATACATGCTATAAAAGGTGTACCCTCTACTTATCATCAATGTATCAAGTTCCCACATCATGGTAGAGAAATCATGATTCCTAGAGATCTTGAGCCTTTTCAATATTTCAAGAGACTGGAAGGCAAACAATCTAACTACTATCCATTGAATGAGTTTGGTCGACACTTCAATAAAGAGATCCCTGTTTCAAACACTCCCTTAGTTCCAGAAAAGACATTAGAAACACTAGCTGACCAATTCAAACAAAAGGAAAATGTTACTGAAGACAAGGCCTTTGGATTTGAAGCAAAGGACACCTTTACAGATCAAGGCATGGGAGAATATAAATTTGAAAGTTCTCTATGCATTGGGAAACTCCCTTTGTCTCCAAAGTCTTATGGAAGACCATCACCATTACCCCCCTCTAAAGACAAAGCACTCATGCATTGCAAAACAACCACTTTTGAACATTGGCAGTCCTTATCAGATGAAAACATGGAATATAATGTCCTTGATTGGGTCTACAATGATGAAGAAGAAAGACCTGTAACTTTCCCCAAAGAAAAGTATTCCAAGGTTACTATCATTGTTGAAAGCATGGGATATCATGGTACTGGTCTTGGAGCTTATGAAACTGGTAAGAAGAAAATCATAACAACCAATGGCTATCCTAAAGGACATGGATTGGGTTCCATAGAGACTCAAACTAACTTTGCTAAGGATTATTGTTTAGATGCCTAAGATTCAGACACTGGAGAAGAGTTCTTTAAAAGTCCTTTCCACTATGTTGAAGATGACCTCGATGATAATAACCATGTCATCACTATCACCCAAGTTGATCTTTCATCCCCTTGTCTTCCCCTCAAAACCCTGAACTAATTGACTGGGATCAACAAGATTCACCACCAGCTTTAGACATTTGTGATTCAGATGAGGCCGTTTTAGCCCTCTTTGGAATTAAGAATCTGTGAGAATACAACATTAGATTCACTATAGTGATAAATCCTACTTTGGTAGCTAGGTCAATTCTCTTAGTCATAAAAATGATAATAAAGATAAAAATAAAAATAAATGAAAATACAAAAACATCCCCTCGTGAAAACCTCTTGCAAGCACCTTTGGATGAAGAAAAAGACAAAATAAAGGACGTATCCTCTAGTGAAAACCATTCTGAGGTGCTAGAGGAGGGAGAAGCTGACTTTTTATTTATATCATCTAAACCAGAAGTATCCTTTATGATTATCAAAGACACTATCCTGATCAATATAGGTACAGAAAAAGATCCACACATCACTTGCATTGCAGTCTCTCTCAGTGATCAAGAAAAGAAAGACATGATAGCATTTGTTCATAAACATAAAATCAAATTTTCCTCTACTTACAAGGATATGCCCAGGCTCGATATAGATCTTTTCATGCACCATCTTGCTATGGATCCTAGTGTGAAACCTGTTAAACAAAAACTTCGTAAGATGCATCCAGAAGTCACACTCATAGTCAAAGTAGAGCTTTAGAAAATGCTAGATTCCAAAGTAATCATACCAATAGACTATCTTGAATGGGTCTCCAATATTGTTCCAGTAGGAAAACCTGCTGGGGGCATTCACATCTGCACTGATTTCAGAGACCTAAACCTTGCATGTCCTAAGGATGATTTTCCACTCCCAAATATTGACATTATAGCGGATTTGACTACTGGACATGAGATGTTGTCCCTCATGGATTGATTCTTTGGTTACAATCAGATCATGATAGCACCAGAAGACCAACACAAAACCACATTCACAACACCTTGGGGTACCTTTTGTTATCAGGTGATGCCCTTTGGTGTTAAGAATGTCAGTGCCACATATCAGAGAGAAATGACTACTATCTTTGATGACCTTTTTCATGTCATCATGGAAGACTATGTAGATGATCTTTTGGGAAAATCCAAGACATGAGAATCACACATTCCTATCCTCACTACCATTTTTGAGAAATTGGAGAAATATAAGCTATGGCTAAATTCCAAGAAGTGTGTCTTTGGAGTATAATTTGGCAAGCTACTGGGATACATTGTGTCATGACACATAATAGAAGTGGATCCAAAGAAAGTAAAATCCATCCTCGAGATGCCACCACCAAAAACATTGAAACAATTGCATAGTTTACAAGGAAAACTACAATCCATCAAAAGATTCATGTCACAACTGACAGATAAGGTGCATCCATTCCCTCATCTCCTATGCAAGAATATCAAATTTCAATGGAATTTCTTATGTCAAAATGCATTTGAGAAACTAAAAGGCTATCTGGCTAATCCACCTGTGTTGGTACCACCTGTTGTTGGCCATCCTCTGATTTTGTATATATCTGCTACAAAGGTCGCGTTAGGATCTCTTTTAGCACAATTAGATGATACCGACAAAGAGTGATCAATTTATTATCTCAGTAGGACTCTTATTGGTTATGATTTGAATTATTCCTTAATTGAGAAAGCATGTTTGGCTATGGTTTTCTATACACAAAAACTATGACATTATATGCTTAATCATAAGATTCATCTTGTTGCCAAAATTGATCCACTCAAATATCTCCTAGCATGTGCTGCTCTCAGCTAGTTGAAGCACCTATTGATGGTAAACATCCACTCATAACAGATTTTCCAGATGAATCAATCCTCAATCTTGCCTTGAGTACCCCATGGAAACTTTATTTTTATGGATCCTTCACTCAAAAAGGATCAGGGGCAGGAATCTTGTCTATTACACCAAAAATGGGATCTCATCCCTAAATATTATAAATTACAATTTCCTTGTATGAATAATATATCAAAATATGAAGCTCTTGTACTTGGACTCCGTCAAGCCACACAATGGAAGATTCTCAATTTACTGGTACTAGGTGATTCACAATTGGTTATCAAATAGGTTATGGATGAATATCAAACAAAGGATGACAAGTTTCTTCCCTATCACCATACAACTGAAGATCTCAAACCGCATTTCACTGAATTGGTCTTCCAAAAAATCTCGCACATAAACAACAAAGAAGTTGATGCCATGGATACTATTGGGTCCCTGATCACCATGCCAGAACATAGTACACAGTGTGAGTTTCTTGTTGAGAATCTTACGGTCCTTGCTTGTGACAAACCAAATTCTAAAATGGTGTGTGAAATTGCTGATCCTAACTTCCCATGGTACCAAGAAGTATATTCCTACCTTCACAATATTGGACATACCCCACTTGCCTTAACTCCCAATCAATGTAAAAACTTCATTCGCTGCACTTCCCGATACACAATCCTTGGTGATACCCTTTTCTGAAAGCATTTTGATGGAACTGTTTTAAGGTGTCTAAATTCTAATGAAGCACAAATGTCCTTGGAGAAGGTACATCAAGGAATCTATGGGGCTCACTCTAGTGGACTCACTTTGGCCAAGATGTTGTTACACACTAGATATTACTGGCCTACTATGGAACAAGATGCTTACAACTATGTGAAGAAGTGTGTGCTTTATTAGCAGCATGATGATTTGATACATGCCCCTCCCAATCCCTTCAGCCCACCATCACCCCTTGGTCCTTTTCCTGATGGGGTCTCGACCTCATTGGCCAGATTTTCCCTAATTCTTCCAATGGCCATAAATACATCCTCGCTGCTACTGAATACTTTACCAAGTGGGTTGAAGCTGTTCCTCTCACCTACACCACTGGAAAAAAAGATTTCAAAGTTCATTTTGAACTATCTTATCTGTTGCTATGGCATTCCTCAGGACATTTTTATTGATAATGGAAGACCTTTCAAAAACAAGGATGTCACAGAGCTATGTAGGGAATTCAGCATTACCCACCATACCTCTTCCAAGTACTTTTCACAAGGCAACGGTCAAGTAGAGGATATGAATAAAACCATCCTTAGAATCCTCAAGAAAACACTCAATGAAGTTGGCTGTGATTGACACCTTCACCTCAATCCTATCCTTTGGGCCTATCGCAACTCCATCCAAACCCCCATTGGAGCCACCTCCTTTTCCCTTGTTTATGACACTAAGGCTATTCTTTCCATCAAAATTGAGCTCCCTTCCCTTAGAATTTCTCTCAAGAATCTGTTGTCCTAAGAAGAACATAGAGTTGCCCACTTGTAAGAGCTATAACTCCTTGTTGAGAGACACCTTAGTGCTCTATACCACCTTTGTGTGTATCAAAAGTGCCTTTGCCTCCAATTCAACAAAAGGATTAAACCTCGTTAGTTTGAGGTTGGCGATCTTGTCCTACAACACAATATGAAGAATCTCTAGAACTATGAAAAGAAAAGAAAGTTTGAACCTAATTGGTTGGGGCCCTTCATCATCACAACAAAGTATGGGTCTGACACTTATCAAATTGCATCACTAGAGGGAGATCCAATCCCTAATCCTATAAATATTGTACATCTCAAGCGCTTCTATGTTTGATCCTTCAGCAGTCCATTGTACAACCGAAAACTATCAAAATCTAAAAAAATCACAAAAGCAAAAAATCCAAAAACATAAAAAAAGGCAAGAAAAAGCAAAAAATTCAAAAAATCATAAAAAATACAAAAGCTTGAAAAAAGTATCAAAAAGAGAAAGAGAAATAAATCCGTCCATTTATGAAAACCACTTCGATGGTGCAATGGATAAGTACCATGGTGAAAACCTATTTTAGGTGCCATGTGTAGTTAGATCCACCATCTGTTTCCACCATTTTTTCCATACAACTTACATCACCTTCCATAATAAATTCACTACCCATATCTGTGCAGGTAGTTCCTTTACCATTTTCCACTTTCGTAATAAAATCACATTCCTGCATGACTGAGCTTACCATATCAACACTGAGCTTTATTCTAGACACAAGGACCGCAAACATTTCTAACAAATTAGTAGATAGATTGACTTTCCTAATGACCATTCTATTCATGAGAAATCGCCAGCGAATTCCTATTTCACTCAATCAATCTTTGGCCCATTAGGATACAACCTTCCTGTGTCATCTATTCTATCAATCCTCACATCAAAACTATTCATGGCAAGAACTTTTGGACTGAATGACCACTTGGTTAGGATTCCTTTTTGTTGATTTTATCTTGTGTTTCAATATGGCCTTATCGCGATAGCCTTAATCTTTTATATCTTGGTTTGTTATGATGAGTAAATAGTGGAATACGCGTCATTTGTGGTATGCTCTGCTTCTCACAGATTGTTAGTGCATTAATGTTTTGATATTTAGTTATGAATATGTATGCCTCACTGGGGAATAGGATTTATGCATCTCAAATCCCTAAATAGATCTGGATATATTGCGTCTCCTTGTGAATAACATTTCATAGGTCTCATCATACCTGATATCTTGCATTCTTGTTCCTAACAACCTATTTGTCTGAGAGTCTAGTCCACGCAAAGGAACCATGTCACTTGTGTTTTCTAGCACATGGTGCATAACTCCTTTTGCAATATCAAACTAGGGTGTGCTCTCCAACATTAACACAATATAAATCCCACTATCATCATAGTTAGGATTGCATTTTAGCTTGGTAATATTGCATTTTGCATTTTTCTCTTGGAAAGATTTCTATTTATCCCCCCTATCCAGTCACCTAAGTGATTTTATTAGACATATTTGATATACACAAAAAATAGTGTCCTCATATGTCTCATATTGCATTCATTAGGTTACTTTTATTCATTAAGTCCATTCATTAATCATTAATTCATTATATGTTTCATTGTGTTACTTTTATTCATTAAGTCCATTCATTAATCATTAATTCATTATATGTCTCATACCTGATATCTTTCATTCTTGTTCCTAACAACCTATTTGTCTGAGATTCTAGTCCACGCAAAGGAACCATGTCACTTGTGTTTTCCAGCACATGGTGCATAACTCCTTTTGCAATATCAAACTAGGGTGTGCTCTCCAACATTAACACAATATAAATCCCACTATCATCATAGTTAGGATTGCATTTTACCTAGGTCATATTGCATTTTTAATTTTTCTCTTGGCAAGGTTTCTATTTAGCCCCCCTATCTAGTCACCTAAGTGATTTTATTAGACCTATTTGATACACACAGAAAATAGTGTCCTCATATGTCTCATATTGCATTCATTAGGTTACTTTTATTCATTAAGTCCATTCATTAATCATTAATTCATTACTCATTAATCATTATAGTTACATATAGTTCCATTTCATTAATTATCCATTACATTCATTATTATAGTCACCTTGTTAAGACATTGTTATGATAATCCATTTTAGTCCATTTATTTTAGGTTCATTCATTTCACATTTACACATTATTCATTTATTTACTATCGCATTGCATCATTACATGTAGTATACATCCGTCTATAAACATTTACATATCACACACAACATATATGCTTCCCATCTCGACATCACAAATAGGTCAGTATAATCATATACATTCATCTCATCCTGCATGTCAGTCATAAACATCATATATAAAACATATAACATCATAACACATCCATCCTGCATAAACATCACATCATATAGCATCATAAAATAAAGTCCATAAAGTCCATGTATATATATCAAAATGTCTGTCATACATCAAGTGTCTCATAAATCATACAAAAATGTGTATCAAAATGGCCTGAGAAGAATCATGGTGGTGGTTGCAATGGTCCTGCAGCTCTGCCTGAACGTGGCGGTAACCCCACCGATGCCTGTGAATCCCAACTTGTACTATGAGATATCAATCTGGGCTCTCACTCTACCTCTAGCACAACTCTGTGATATAATTTCATGTAGTACAAGGCCTCTCAACCTCTCCTACCAGCCTCCCTCTGTACTACAAATGCATCTGCTAGCACCTAACCCAACCCTATTGTTGTCCCTGTATCACGAGCTATGTCCCGCTCTGCTTTGTAAGTCTCTACTCTGATCCGTATCAAGTCTCACTCTGCTGTCAGAGCTGCTATCTGGGCTGACATGGTTGCCAACAACTCTCCATTCACCTCCTCCTGTCCCCCCATAGTGAACTCCCCACTATCCACCTGAGCCTATAAAAGATCTAGTGCCCTCTGAGCACTATCCCCCTGAGCTGTCTTTGTTGCTAGCTCCCCCTCTACTCTGGTCAGGTTTGTTTGTAAGCTGCCAGCTATGGCCTGGGCAGTATCCAATAAACCATGTAGCCACTAGATCTCTACCTAAGCGCTCACCTCAGTCACCTGAGATGTCACTAACAATCCCTATACCCTACCCAGCTCAATCCATAGACTATCCCGCTCCGCTACCACTGTATCATGTACATCCTAGGATATGTGCCTAACTAATGGTCCTTGTCCTATTGGCCCTTGCAACCTCTATCCCTATACTGATGGCCCTAGAGGACCCTATCCATGCTCTTGATCCTATCTCTAATCTTGTCATGGGACCACTAATGGCTACCTCCCTGCAGGTATCTCTACCTGTCCTCACCTCCTTTGTGTTGCAACCCTAGGCCAGACTCTCCTCCCCTTGGCCCCTCCTCCATCCCCTCCATCCTCATCATCATTGTCCCAATCTTTCCCTCCTCCATCTCCTCCCTTTTTGGGCTGCTCATCTGCCTACACAACCCCTGGCACTGTCAGTCTCACTGGCCTATGCGCCGCCCACCACTGTGTGTATGCTAGGACAACTCCAGCATCCTGTAGAGACTCTTGTGCCCTAATCAAGGGCACCTCAATCATCCCCATCAATGATTCTTGTGCTATCTAAATATCTACACCTATCCCCCAAATAATCCCAACCTCTCGTGTAACCAAAGGATGTGGGAACCCATTTGGCATGACCTCCTATGTCTGATCCTTCTGCCTCTATACTCTAGATGACATGTACTTGGATATCATGTATGAGGTCTGCCTAATCAGCCAACAGTCTGTCTAAACAAACTTGAGATAATATGAGTCATAAAACTCATCCTCTGCATATCCATCTTGCTGAGGGACCTGGTGTCCCCATGCCTCTCACCCTGCATAGGGTGCACACTGAATATCTTCCATCTCATCTATCATCCACCACCAGTATCCAACTGAGTCTATAGCCTCATAGCTGATGGGTGGCTTGTATCTACATGCAAACATCTCATAAGCCACTCCAGTCTCCTGGGTTTGATTCGATCGTATGACTGTAATATGCTCCCACGCACATACAAGTAGCAACATGCATCCTTGTCCTAGTTCCCTACCCTTACGATAGGCACACATGTGCAAGTCATAATACAACTACCCGAGGATCGTATACCCCCAGCAGTACTAATATCCATCCTCCACCATGTTGCTCAGTACTCAAGCCCAGCCAATAAGGAATCCCTTGCCTACATGATTAGGCATCAGACTTCCCCTAATCAGTCCAGCCAGATATAGGGCCACCCACTGCAATCGTGGTTGTAGCACCATCACTTTCGCCCTTGACATCCACTGCTGTGAAGTCGGTAAGTCTGCATAACTCCCCCCAAAATCCATCTCTATATACGGCTCTGACCCCTTAAAGCAATACTTAGGTATCATCCCCCAAATTAGCACTCTATAGATCCTCCACACATCATGGAGGGTGATCATGGCTTCCCCTATAGGGAAGTGAAAGCTCAAAGTGGTGCTATGCCACCGCTCGATCAGTGCTAACATAAGTGCATTATGCACTCTCAAATGGGGCCATAGGTGTACATGCTCCAGCCCACATAGTGTCATAATCCCCTACTCTACAGTTGTCAGCTCATGCTCCAGCACCATGGTCGCTGGAAAGCACTCCCTCGCCCAAAAGGTAATTATATCCTCCTGCATTCGCCAAGCTCATGTCAGATATCAGATAACATTCTAGGGCATCAAAAAATACTCCCGAACCCTTTCCTCTCTCTTCTTTTCTCTTTTTTCTTCCGTTTCTGAGTCAATCGATGGAGATGTCGATTAACCCTCACAGACGGTGGATCTTCGTAGATGCTAGTCTACAGAGACAATGGTTTAGGCCTCTGCCTCTTATCCGTGTAGATGACGGAGTTTTAACTCCACCGTCTTTGCTATCCTTTTTCAACCCCCCTCTGCCCTCACAGACGGAGATCAAGTGATCTCCATCTGTGCAGAATCTGATTGCTGATTGGTCATTTGCGAGTGTGGTGGTCTGTCGATCACTGTCTACGCAGATGGCGGTCAGGCGACTGTCGTCTATGCTGCAAGCCGGTTTGGAGCACATTTAAGGTGCCATAAATGCACTTAAACATATTAAATGCATAATGGACAAGGAGGCCTTCGACTACTCACCGGTGGTCCAGCCTCCGCAGGTCGCTGATGGATCCTAACTCACTCCCCAAGCTACGCACGCTCTCACTCTGCTGCCATCGCTCTTCTCTTCTTCTATCTTTTTACTCTTTGTGAGTGAAAATGAGTTCTCTTTGGGTCCCAACAGACTATTTATAGCCCCTTGGGGCCTATTTCTTTCGTCCTTCTCCCCGTTCCTCACTCTGGTCCCCATTTTTCCTATATTTTCTTTTGGACATGCCATGCAATTGGTCTTCTTTCCCTCTTTTCCTACCCTTTTTCGAGAAAATTTTATTATTTTTTCCTATTATTTTCTTGAGGGGCACACTCGTTCACTCTCGCTACTTTAGATTTTTTTGACCTTTCTGGGGCATCTTATTTTCTTTTCTTTGATGTGATGCCACTTTCAATGCTGCATCAAAGAGGGGCAAAATGTAGACATCTAAAATTGTCCTTATATTAATTTAATCAATATTCTCATAGCATTATAATTAATTTTAATTTTTATATTCTTCTATTTATTTATTTAAATTTATTTAATTAAATACGATTCACTTTTCTTAGTATTTAAATTTAATTTAAATACTATCCCCTTTAATGTATTAAATCTTATTTATATACATTACCCCCCATTAATCCCTTTTAAATAAATTTTTAATTTATTTATTCCTCCACTTGACTTAATTCTACTAAACTATAATTAATCTAAATTTAATTTAGATTAAGCTAGTTTGAACCTAGATCCTACCCTACCTCACATCACTCTCAGCAAATAGACCTACTCACTAATTAACGAAGGTTAATTAGGCTAATATCTTGATTCCTACACAAATTAGTCCTAATTATTTGCTCACACGTGTGACCAAATTTCTAAAAATTGACTTTTTCAAATAATCCTAATTTGGTGCCAACAAGGTTTCTTACACCCATGATGACACCATCTTACACTTTCTAAAAGTGTTTCATTGGACCAAAACTCTTACACCTCTTACAAGATCCTTCACATTTGTACTTTAAGTACACCTTGACCCATCACATCACAAGTTGCTCACACATGTGTGAGAAAAGTTGACATCTTGCATGGCTTATGTGTCCCTCATGTGGCACCTATGTGGATGTCACATGAGCTACACCTCAACCAAACCCTCTCTCTCCTTCAAAAAATCTATAAATAGAGTCCATTGTTAAGAGCAACTCATCTCTCATTTATGCATTGTTATCATGATAGTTTAGTGCTAGAATTTTCATAGTTTATTTCATGTTTATGTTCTTAGAAATCTAGAAATCACATCTTAGGTATAATGGAAATGAATCTAGTTCTTAGTTTCATTTGATATTGCATGGAAAGTTAGTGTATTTTTTCATTTTCATTCTCATCATTTGATGAAGGCTTGAGACAAGTTAGTCATACTTGTTCTTGAGCTCTTCATTGTATCCATTAGCATCCACTTTAGCTTTCATCCATCAGTCTAGTGAGATTTTAATATTGTGTTGGGAGAGCACACCCACAAATATCTCTAAGAGAAAATCAACAAGGCTTGGGTGCACTTGTTTGTCTCATCAGAGGTTGTAGTGTAAACCCATTTGTTCATACTTTCATTTGAATATGCTAACATGATTATGATTTCTAATGGCTAATCTTTGTTGTTAGCATGTTTGAGTGATTGTGTTTGACATGTAGGTTTTATCACATACAATGTTTACTAAACTTTTTCCTAAGGATACATTTGAATATTTGAGAGGCAAGTTAGGGGTCATTAACCCTCCCCACAAAAGTAAGATGTAGAGGAATGCATCAGTCCATAAGAGTTGCATGAAGATATCATTAAAGATAGATTGATTTATAGAGGCTCCTACTTAGGGGGAGTAGTACGCATGGTGGGGGAAATTTATCTAATCTGAAGTTGAGTATTTGCAAGGAGATACAAGGAATTACATGAATAAGTAAGTTAAGTATTTTATTAGTTTATGGATGTCGATGTGGTGTGTATGTGGAAGAAAAGAAAGATGAGTTGTTAATGTTTGAAAAATAATTGAATTTTTTTAGTGGATCTGAAATATGTGTGCAAGAAAGAAAGATGAGACTGTTGAGGTAGTAGAAGCATAAAAAGAAAAGGAAGTAGACATTAATATGACAAAGATAATTTTATAAGAACAATTGATACACCTTTTTCATTGATGTCAAAGGGGGAGAGAAAAATATGTGAAAAATATGAAGGATTGAGAGAAAGTATAGAGGATAAGAACGAATGATTACTAGAGGAGAAGAGAAATAAGGAAGATGATCTAATTGAGAGATGAAATTTTATGTATACTTGCACATAAGAAATAAGTCAGCTAATATGTGTGGTGTGTATCTAAGGGGGAGAAGTTGATAAAGAGAGGAGAATGTAATTTGATTGGAACCAAGATGAGCATGTTCCCAGGGGGAGAAAAAAAAGAAAATAATTTCTATTAGAGAGACTCTAAAAGATAATGTTAGATATTATTGGTAGAAACACTGATTATCTTTCTAGGAGTGAGATTGTTGGTTTCTGATTGTATTACTTACTTTTCACATCACATGTTTCCATCAATGCCAAAGGGGGATTTTGTTGGAATTTTGGAAAATTTGGATGATGGTTGTGTTTTTATTAATGTCAACATAGTAGAAGGATTGATTAGATGAAATAATCAGAAGAGCTATTTTCTTGTTGCTAACTTAACTGTTGGTGGTTAGCTAGTGGACCAGAAGGGTAAAAGGTCTATGAGAATCAAATATTGCAGAGATGAATTCATGTATATAGAGGAAGCATGTTGAAATGTTTTACTACGTTCACCCAAATTTAAAGAAGTTTTCATGGTGATTTGAATAGGTAACCAGGTTACAAAATGTGACTAGCAGACAAGGTGACAAACTTCATGTTAATAGGAAGATAAAAAGAAGTTCATTGTACTCAATAGAGTTAGCATTTATGGAGCAAACCAAGGAGTGTACTAGGGACATACTCAAGTGTCTTCAACTCAAAGGGTTTGTACTTCAGTGGTCCTTAAGACATAATCTTATTGTCCTAGAGGCTTGATGACAATGTTCTTCAAATTTGGTGGAAAGTGTAGGAAAATCCAATGGCTGTGATGGATTTGAATGATTGAGTGTTTTTAATGATTCTATAAAATGTTCTTGAAGTGTGTGCTTGATGATTTGGAAATAAACATGAATCAAAAAGATCAAATTGGTGGAGCTTTCAGTCAGTAATGATATTTTTATTATTATTCATGTTCTTGGCCAACTTACTTGGTAAATTATGTTGCGTAAGTGCTAAATCATAAAATATAGAAGATTTATGATATCAAGGTGGCAGTTATAGGTCATGGCTATGATTTGGATATTAGAGATGGATTTGAATCAAGCGATTTGGAACATTTATTTAAGAGATGGTGAATTATGTTTTGTCAACCTAATTTGTGGTATAAAATGGTGAATTAGGGAAAATTCAAGGTGCTAATCATCGATGCAAATGATAGAGGTGGCTAGCAGAGGGAGAGCCCAATTCAATGGTAATTACAAATTTTTAAACAAGGGGTTGAACAAAGATCTACATTGGGCTATATTTGAACTGTATCAGACATTAGGCATATGTCACTTACACAATTCACAAAGTTTGTTTAGATCATTGTAGTGACCAGGTTGTAAGGTGTTGAGCCTTCCTTAGGGTTGTAGCTTGAGGATTTTTACTTGATCAGTGAGCTCTAGGCAGTGACCTTGAATACATGTGCATTCCTCATACATTTAATAAGGTTATAAATCTAACAAGGAATTATCTTATTGTGGGTAATCAATCCCATCGTAGTTTTTCCCCTAATAGGGTTTCCATGATAAAAAAATTTTGTCAACTTGTGTGGATGTGTTTCTGATTTGAATATGCATGTATGCTTTATACTCTATTTATTCAGATCAGATTTAAAAGTACACAAGTTTGAGCCTTTTATGGATTAAGGGTTTTGAGGTTTAAGGTTTTGGGAATAACTAATTCAATCCTCCTCTTAGTTGTTCATTTCAATATTTTCAACATAATTGTGTGCACATTCCTAATCATAAAGATTAGGGAAGCAAAATTAAACTTTGTAACTTTCATCCAAATCCCAATCAAGTGCCATTGAGTCTTCATTAAATGCATTTTAAGGTTTATCTCTCCAAAATAAATTTATATTATTTTATTTCCTTCCATCATTTGACTTTGGGGTTGAGAAATAAATTGTCTTTAAGGTAAGTTTCTTTCCCAACTCCCCTCAACAACATGGATGTTGATATTTGGCCAACCCCCTATTAATGTGGAGAACCTTACCCTCCTCAACACTTAATAAAATATCCTCACATCATTCATTCAATCAAACTTCAACCATCTATCATTGTGCCAATTCATTTATGCAATCTTGAAGGGCTCTCTATACTTGTGCAAACCTTTTGAAGCCATTTTAAGGTTCCCCTTTAAAGCTTAAGGAAACGTAGAGTATTATGCTACTATTATTCTATTGAAATCATGAGCACACATACCATCATACTATCTTAGAAAAATCATCGCATCAAAGATTCTATAATAGGGTTTATTATGGTATTTATTTCTTATTGTTTATTGTCTTTTTCTGTCTAATCATGTATTTTGTTTTATATTCGTGTTCTAAGTATTTTTATTAGTTATTTGTATTCTGTTGGTACACATTTCCTTGCGCGCACACACACACACACACAACTAATATTTGTATTCTGTTGGTACACATTTCCTTGCACACACACACACACACACAGTTAGTTAGAATAATCAAGGGGGGGGGGGGCGGTGAATCAGTGGCCTAAAAAATATTCCAATAAACTAACCCAAAAACTTATTACCATAATTATAAGCCTCTAGTTATCTTAATTCCTACAAGATGAATGCCTTGAAATAATATCAACAAATAACTACTGCTCGGAGGTCACTGTTAAATCTTATTCTTACTATTTGCCGATTAGTAGTCTTTCATTTACTGAAATGTAGTAAATTACTTAGTGTATACCGATCAATCTAGATTAGTTATGTGTAATGAAAAACAATAATGTAATGACTCATAAACACATTGACACATGAATTTTTAATGTGGAAACCCGTTAAGGGAAAACCCACTTGGGACCGGTAACCCAAAATTTTCACTCTTCTAAAGTGAGCTTGGTGAAGAGCCAACCCTATTAAAGGTTACAAACACACTGTTAGGTGTGACCTTGTTAGAGGATTTAAATAGAATAGTTTGTCACTTGATATATGACATCTCTATGCTATGTTTATGACCAAACCCTGTGTAGTTTTTCACTTGATATCTGACATCTCTATGCTATCTTCATGACCAAACCTTTTGATACTCCTTGGGATGTAACTTAATACATAAATGATTGTTAAGTTCTGCTCGGTTAAGATACTTTATGATCCAATGGTTAAATTTAAATAGTAAATGATCTGTTCACATATACAACTATACTTTGCAAGTTTTTCAGATCTATTGTAAGCTCATAATACCTTTCTGATCAATGTATCTTTTCAATACATGTTCTCCACTTCTTTCTTCTTGGTGATGTTGTTCTTTTCTATTGCTCAGTGTCTATAGAATTAGCTTTGTTCTTCAGCTTGACTGATCAGGTATGATTGAAGTCTTTCTTCATTAGTTTCTCTTTAGCATCCTCTTCTCTATTCACTCCCCTAATTAATAATGAATTAGCTTTCCTCTTTATAGACATAAGTTCATCATTTCTAAGTCCTTGACTTTATTTTTCTTGTCGTGATTCACAATTCTAGCCAATCTTTCTTTAAAACTTTACTTCAATTTTATCCCGTAGATTTATCTTAGATAACTAGAATAAAACATCTTTAAAAATCTCTCTTATCTCTAGAAATTAACTTATCAATGAAAACAATATTAACAACCAGTTAACTCCATCTTTAGCTCTTTCTAGCTAAGTCTTTTTTCATTTTTGAACTTCAGTTATTTTTGGTGTTTAACTCTTTGTTAGCTTGGTCAACACTTCAGTTCCCCTCGGGCATCTCCGTCGGGTTTGTCTATCTATTAGGTAACATTCTGAAGTTCTTCTTGGGTTTCAATGATTCTTCTCATTGGTAATGCTTGCTCAGGTTTATTTCCTGGGTTTCTCTATCCATCGGGGTTCACTATTCATCGGTGTTTGTAGTCACTTAGTGCATACTGAAATTTTATGCATTACTGATAGCATAACCTTTATCTCTCTGGTTCTTTGAATTCTTTGACAATATGTATATAACCAATTAGGTTATATCAAGTTGACATCTTCAAGCATTCAATAAGTTATAGTTCATCAATATATATATA